>CM060897.1:131960175-132560175 GCA_030762935.1 Hymenopus coronatus | reverse complement strand
GGAGGTAACCGTTTCCGAAATATTCCTCGTCATTTGTTTCAACATGTAAAGTACTTATACTTTCTCAAACAGGAAGCGTCCGTTTGCAATGGCAATCGCAGATCGACAGTTTTTAAAACATTAGGCTATCACTTTAGCATAGCGCATTCCTTTAATTTCCTTCTACTAGTAAATAACTAAGTAATAAGAACATTCTGCTAATATTTATCTCGATTAGCATGGTGTAGAAAGAAGAATAATTTTTTGTAAGAAGTTTGTAGAGCAGCAAGAGAAAGTCATGTGAGTGTAACATGTACATTTTTTCCCTTTATTTCTGATGAACAATTTTGGACCACATAAGAATTTGTGAATTTGGACTTTTAGGTCCTTTACATCAATTTAGTAGTCAGAACTACTATAACAAAATATTAGAGTGCAGCATAATGTTAATAAGTGGTGGTTTTATCAATTTAATTCGATTGTTTTTAATCTCACAGAATTAGGATACAATTCACGGAATTAGGACACCACTATGGCGTATTTAGGAATCCTATCACATATTTAGGTGCCCTTCATCACATAATTGATTTCTATACTTACTTTACTATTTTGTACAACTTATCCGTTCACAGGCAAATAAAAAAAAATTTTAAAACGTTCAATCTGTGTTTCTGAGTTGGTTTTTAAATAACCCTTTTTCATTTATGAACACTTACTAAAAATATCACGGAATTAGACATCTTTACCCTTCCTAGTTCGCTGAGAACTAACAAAAACTACTCGATATCCTCTGTATTGCATAACTGTATATTTAACGTGTCAAGATGTAGAGTTACAGCAAAATGAATCTAAAGTAAGCAATCAAATTGGACTTAATTACAAAATGAGCGAAAGCATGTGCAGACTCCTTCTGCTGGCGAGTTTTGGAAGAGGTGTGACCGTTATACCTAAAACATATGGCCAAACCAATGCCGTTTGTAAAACATCGCAGAGGTAAGCCTTTAACGAGTGGTGAGAAAGTACTAATTTTTAATTGTTTCACAAATATACGTAAACATATCTCGCCTTGATCATCAAGGATGTTAACGTGACAGCGGAGTTTACAGATGTGTGTGCATTAAACAAAAATTCCCCGCAATTGAAAGCTTATAAAAGCGCAAATTAACCACACCTGGAAAATCAAGGAAACGTAAAAAGCCAGTGCTAGAAGCTCGGTGTGACGAATTTCTTAGCAGTGTAGTGCGTCAAAATTTTCATAATTTCTTTCACATTAATGAGCCACATACAATCAAGAAACTGTTTGCATTTGGGAACGGTGACTCCCACCATCCTACGCTGAAGCAAACCTATTTTTATAAGCACTTGACATTGATTTCGAATTTGGGAAAAATAACTATAAGAAAGTAATTGTTGACTATGAGGATGTATTGTCAAATTCCCGCGTATACACAGGAAGGTCGAAAGTTGTATTTTCACGACGAAACGTGGGTTAAAGAAGGCCACAAAATTTCCCAGGTATGGGTAGACACCACCATTAAGAACAAAAGGCAAGCAGAAGAAGATGGAGAGGGAAGGAGCAGAGCTCTGGTCTTGATGGAATGCAACCTCTTCTGATTAGATATGTTTTTCGTATTCATTTTTGTATAGTGAGTTTTATATTTCTTATTTATATTTTTTGCTCGGAATGCTGTACGGTATTGTTATCAATCAGTAGCGTGTTTCTAAACTATCCCGCGAAGAGGTTAATGGGTAGAAGGAAAGCGATGACAGTTTCAAGTTAACACGTGGTTACGAATGAAGTCCCGATACCTCTCCAATCAGAGCATGTTGTGCCTGTTTACACGGCAAATTCATACTGTGAAAATGGTTTAGAATCCTTTGTTTCTCCTTAATTCGTCTCGATAATGAACTGAGTAAAAAGGAGGACACAAGGGAGAAACTTGAACAAGAAAGTCGTATACTATCAGTGTCTCCTGCCATCACCTAACTTAAGGGAGAAAATGTCCTGTTGCCAAATGTGCAAAATCATTTTACTAAAATTGCAATAGAAGTGAACCTTCTAAAAAACATAAGCTATGCAGCCAAATATTACATCTGCATTTACAAACGGAACACTCTCACCTGCAAGCCTATCCATGCTGCGACAAATCTATTAGATCCACGTATAAAGGCACTAGTCTGAATGCTGAATGTGAAAGCCATGCCTTTAGGTCACGTTCACAGTTTTTGGAGATCATTATGTTTGAATTTCTCATTAAATTGCTTAATCCGATATACATTGTATTGTGTCTTTTTTCTCTACTAATAGTATCGCAATCCTACCATTTACTACGATATTTATGTACGAGGTACTCGTAGGTACTGTAACAAAACTGCCGTACCGAACCTTCCCCCCTTTTATTGTACTTTTATCCCTTTTTACTTTCTCTATACGTACTATGTACATGGTGTATAGAGAAGGTATTGCACTCCACCAAAAAATTCGATACCGAGATTTCACCGGAAATATATGTTTTAGGGTCCCCTGTATCCAAAAAAAGTATTTGCAGAAAAAGGTCCGTGTGTCAGTGAACACGATAACTCAAAAACGAATGAGTCGGTAAAATACCAAACTTGGAATTTAAGTTTAGTATCTTCCAGGGATTCGACACGAAGATTTTGAGAAAAATCTCCCCAACCCAAACTACCCTTTACATAGGACTTTTTTTCGAAAACTTTGATTTTCTAAAAAATGGCTCTAACGATTTTGATTAAAATATCATATATTAAAAGATATTTACCTGACAAGTAAAATGTAGGTTATTTTGAATTTTCTGGGAATAGCCTCTGAAGACTACTTTATTCTGGGTCAATTTTACGGAATTTTGCATAACTGCAAAACCGTAAGAGTTGGACAAAAACTTACCTCACAACAAATGTAGAGCACTTTAAAACACAGAATTTATGTTATATACATGTTTTTCGTGGAGGTGATTGTTTTTTCAGATATTCCTTGTTTTTGGTTTCAGCTATAAAAAACTTATACTTTTCTCATACAGGACTTTGTGAACTTGTGTCCATACAAAGGAACTTCAGTCACATAGCAACCAGCTTTTGACTATCACTTTAACTTATGGTACTTCCTTATTTCGCTTCTACTTATAAGGAATCAAGTAATAAGTCTATTTCTGCTAATTTTTCCTCGATTAGCAGGAAGTAAATAGAAGCATAAGCTTTTTAAAAATAATTTATTGCAGAGATATTGAGAAAGTCATGTGAATGTAACACATCAGATTTTTTCTCAATGATGCCCATATTCCCTTATTTTTTCCTTTTTCTTATAGGTGCCGTAGCTTTTCAATAATCGTCTAGAGTGCATTTTCTCACCTATAATGAGATATGACTTGTATGTTTCATTCCATTTTAGTTCCAGTAAACACGGAACCGAAATCATACCATCAACAATGGAAACTAATATTGTGTGTGTACACAAATCCTGGTTCTCTCACTTTACCGAAACAAATAGCTCGCTACAATGGAAACATTTGTATTTCATTCCATCAATACATGTAACAATAGAAAATAATATTGTGTACGCGCAAATTCTCCTCCTGTCCCTTCCATGTTCTTAATTTCAGCGGAATCAAAATTCTGTTGTTCGTGAGCGCGATTTTGTTACTAAACGAGGTATTACTAGATTTTGCCATGCTGAAGGATCCAGGGCCCGACTTTTTTTTTTTTCTCTCTCTGGCTCAGGAATTCAAACAAGATTCCATAGAACAGATGGAAATGTACTATAGTGTAGTGTTTGCGATTTAGAAATTTTGTTAGATGTAAAAATTACTAAGATCGCATCAACATATTTCCGCTGTCTCGGTAGTGAGAGGGTAGCGAGTCTGCCAAACATTCAGGAGGTCGCAAGTTCAAACCTCGTTTAGGGTGAGTAACCCGCATAAGGTTCTTTCGGGGTTTTCCCTTATCCTGAGAAGACGAATGTCTAACTTTAGGCTCCATGGTCCCCAAGATCATTTCACCTATTTCATTCATCGTCCGATATGACCAAAGGACGTTAAGCGACTAAAGAAAAAAACATTAATTAAAAAAAAACACACACACACATACACACATTTGATGTTCTAACCTTCAAAAGAATAAGACTCTTCAAACAAGTAAAACGTGACAACCAGTATTACAAAATGCATTTGAACAGTGTTCCTCAAAAATTCAAAATATGAAGGAATTGAATATTGATTTGTGTGCTGCTCTTACACAAGTGGGAATTCCAGTCAATAAGGTTTTCAAAGGATTCCTTGAAAAATGCACAAAGATGTCAGTGCTCAATGAAAGTACTATAAGTAAAAACTACACGGAGGCTGTAGGCAAGGCCATATAAAGAATTGAGAAGAAAGTCCTGGGAATCATCTTGGATGAAACTAAAAATTCAATGGAATATGTTTTGAACATTTTAGTTTTTTCCCTATCAGGAAATGAAATGGCCTGTTATTTATGGACGCTCTTTAACTGCTTTGGTTCTCAGCGTCCCATTCTATATTGGGCGTGAAAGATCGCTTAATTTTGCTTAGAGGCCTCTCTTATCAGGCTTGAGGTTCTTTTACGTGCCGTAAATCTACGACACGGGACCCCAGCTTTACTTCCCTTCCGAAGGAAGCTATGCTAAGGATTTTTACGCCCGAAAAAAATCCATCGTCCTCCGCCGGGTTTGAACCCGCGACCTTGGGTATATGAAGTTAGCATGGTAACCATTACACCACGGAGCGCGACTTTTCCCTATCAGGGGAAAAAGTTAAGCCCATATTGTTTAAAATATATGAACTGGAGAAAACCAATGCCAGCACAGAAGAGCAATCAACCATGGACTTCTGTCAAAAGCTGTGGGCCAAGTGGTATCACGTTTAAAAAACTTCTTCTGGTGGTTACGGTCCAGGCTCCATACATGGTTTCAGCAATTAAAATTGAAACCTTTTTGCCCTAACTTAAAGCATGTGACATAACTAGTCAATGGTCTTCACAGGGTTTGTAAATTCATTAGGAATGAATACGACATCGCAAATGAATTCATCTCAGCCCCAAAGAAGATTCTACGGATAGCTCTGAGTCGTGTTGTTGCCTACAAGAAATCACTAGTCTCCTCCATCCAAATTTGCCAGTTGGAGATCATGCAGTATGCTGCTGCTATGTTGTGTGAGAATTTTGACAAGAATAAGAAGTTTCTGCTTTCATTGAATCCAGCTGATGCAGGTGCGATTTTCAGTCCTACAACTTCTGCTACCGGAAGATACATAATTTGCAGACAGAACTATTGTGTGTTCATGATTACAAGTACCTGACTGCAGCTACTACAAATTGGAAGAATAAAATCTCGGAAAGTAAAAACAATGGGATATTTTTATTTCAATGAGGGGTCAGTTAGAGGGATTTGCCAAAGACATACTTGAGTCTACTCTTCAGAAGAATCCATATGTTGAGGAATTTGCCACATGTGTAGAATCTGAATGAATACGAAATTTGCCTAACTGGTTTTGGATGCTGAAAGAAGCTTTAGCATCTACAAAGACATTCTATCTACTAAATAAAACACACTTACTTACTTTTAAAAATATAGATATCTTGAAATCAAGAACATCCTGCATTTTCCTATTTTTAGTGTGATGATTTGATATATTTGTTTATAACACAATAATCGAGATTTTTTTAATTATTTTAATAAAACAGCACCTTTTTTGTGCCTTTTTTACCTTATTTTAGCACCTTTCCGCTCCTGTTTACATATGAAATTTGCACCTAAATATCCTAACCCTGGTGATCGGTCACTTTGCACTGCTCTTAATGGTAGAAATGGGGAACACAGCCAACATTTTGCCGCAATGAAAACTATTCTATGTCCATTATAGGGAATGCCAAAGAACCAATGATATCGGATTACCACTCACACTGTCACAAATCATCACAGCGCTATGAAGGCATTAAGAGATTTTAATGTTGACTATTGAACTTTTGAAACTGTTTCCTTAAACTTTCCTTTAGTCTGGGAACTCCTGGTTCATTCGGCGATTGATCTTTAGCTCGCCACTTGCTAGGCCATAAGCAGGCGGCGGTGGCTCTAAAATCCTACGAAGTCGTCTCGACTGTTGCTGCAAAACGTTTTCCCTTTTGATAAATATTAACACATATAATTCTCATTGCTAAATTTATACTGTTTCATGGTGCATTATGAAGGAGTGTAAGAAATGCAGAGCGAAGCTACAATATTGCACATATTAGAGTTCACAGCAATTGCAAAACAAACTCAATAAACAAAACAAAAAAACTTTAAAAACTGGCGAGCAACTCATAACGTCGTGGCTTTTTAATTGTACCCCACATAGCAGATACAATGATGTTTTTTTTTTTTTCTTTCTTTCTTTAAGAGTTTTGTTTAACATAAGGAAAATGATGGCAGAGGTTCTTAATCAATTGGAGAAAGTGTAATTACCACGTTAGGCTAATTGCTTCTGAACGAAAAATTATTTTTCTGTTGTACCGAGTAAGAATTTTGATTTCCATATTTTGCCTGAATTTACTTTTTCTACCACAGACATAGTAGCTAGATAATGCACTGCATTACACCCAAAAATATATCGAGATTTAACAGAAAATACGTGTTTTGAGACCCCTGGCTAAAGACATTTTAGAAAGAGTATGAAAAGTCGACCCCTGGCTAAAGACATTTTAGAAAGAGTATGGAAAGTCGGATAAACACAAAGATGGTAGTCAAATTCAGAGATGCGACAAGTCAGTACTTTCTAAAAAGGTGACACGAACATTTTCAAGAAAATCCTCCCAACTCAAATTGCTCTTTATGAAAGATTTTTTCATAATTTTTAATTTTCTTAAAAATGGCTTTAACTACTTTTATTACTTTCTCTACACATACTATGTACATAGTGTATAGAAAAAGTATTGCACTCCATCCAAAATGCATTACCGAGATTTCACTGGAAATATACGTTTTAGGGTCCCCTGTATCAAAAAAAAAAAAAGAAAAAAAAAAGTATTTTCAGAAAAAGGTCCGTGTGTGTCCGTGTGTCTGTGAACACGATAACTCAAAAACGAAAAGTCGGTAAAATACCAAACTTAGTATTTAAGTTTAGTATCTTCCAGGGATGCGACACGAAGATTTTGAGAAAATCCTCCCACCCCAAACTACCCTTTACATAGAAAAATTTTCGAAAATTTTGATTTTCTCATAAATCGCTGCAACGATTTTGATTAAAATTTCGTATATTGAAGATATTTACCTGACAAATAAAATATATATTTTTAATTTTCTGGGAATAACCTCTGAAGACTACTTTATTCTGGATAAATTTACGGAATTTTGTATAATTGCTAGACCATAAGAGATGGACATAAATTTACCACACAAAAAAATGCAGAGCACATTAAAACACACAATTTATGTTGTATATATTTTTTTCGTGGAATTGATCGTTTTTAAGACATTCCTTGCTTTTAGTTTCAGATTTGAAAAACTTAACTTTTCTCATGCAGGAATTTGTCAACTCCTGTCCATACAAACAAAGGAACTTCAGTCACATAGCAATCAGCCTTTGACTACCTATCAGTTTAACCTATGGTACTCCCTTATTCCGCTTCTACTTACAAAGAAGCAAGTAATAAGACCATTTCTGCTAATTTTTTCTCGATTAGAACGAAGTAAATAGAAGCATAAGCTTCTTATCAATACTTTGTTGCAGAGGTGTAGTGAAAGTCATGTGAATGGAACACATCAGATTTTTAAAATAGCTTTATATATTAACGATATGTATATGACAAATAAAATGCGTATCTTAAATTTTCGGGAATGGTCTATAGAGTTTTCATTTCATTCGAAAGAAAATGTATATAATCTTGCATTAACTGGTAAACGTTAAACAATAGATAAAAAATGTGAGTTTATTTAAAAGACACGATATATCAAATAATTTTTTGTGGCATCGGCCACTTTCGAGATTCCTGTTATAAATGGTTGAAAACTGCATTTCATTTATGTGAACTTGTCAACTCATGGCCATGCTAAGAAGCGAACTTCAATCACATAGCAACCAGTATTAGAAGATTTGACTATCGCTTTAGCCTAGTGTATTCCCTTATTTCCCTCCTACTTACAAGGCAGCTAGTAATAAACCATTTCTGCTAATGTTTATCTCGATTAGCATGAAGCAGATAGAAGAATAAGCTTTTTAAAAATAATTTGTTACAGAGATGTAGAGAAAGTCGTGTGAATGGAACACATCAGAACTTTAAGGACCACTAGAGTACAAATTCTTATCTATAGGTCTCTTACTTTCAGGACATACGGCATTATAACAATTCAATACTCGTTGTAGATATGTGCTTCTTGTCAAAAAGGCGTATCTCGGTATTCTTTTTGGACTACTGAAAATTGCACAATTGTGAGTTCTGAATCTTGTGTGCATTTTTAGGAGTAAAGAGCGCTACTAGTTTTCCACCAAAAGTAGTTTAAGAAAGAAGTAGTTAATGTGAAAAATGACGAAATGTTGAAATCGTGTTTTTGGCAATATAGATGGCTACTTTCCAAGGTACTATAGCGTGCCGCAGTAAAATAAGATTTGTATTATATAGGAGAGCACGCCAGCTGATCAACACACTTGGATTGCTGGCGCTAAGGCAACCGACATCATGTTAAAATATATTCTGGAATGGCGGTGACCGGAAACCTATGCTAGCTTCCCTATTTTGATGTACAGGCAAAAGATCAATAAAGAATTAGCGTTGCTGTTCACTGAAGCTCCGACACTTTGTAGAATAATTTGCGCAGCAAATTTCTCATCATACTAGGGGTGATTTGTATCACTGCAGCATATTTACAGATGTAATGAATCGCTTGAACAATGCATAAAATATCACACAAAGACTAATGCAAGTGAAGTTGCAATTTTTGACCAGACAACATGTATCTTTTTCTGCTTTCAAATTCAGTCGCGTTCATTATTTGTTTTTCCCCGTTTTTTCACCGAAGAAGGCTACAACTAAAGTCAAGTAATCATATCAAAATATTTGTTTAACATTACTACAGGTCAGAAAAGAATTTTGTTAATATTTTTAGGCAAATTTACGCTCTCTGCAGTTTATGACACGTAGAGGAAGGATTTCAATCCAACAAAAAATCATATATAGGGATTTCACCGAATATTAACATTTGAGGTCCCTTCAGTAGCCATGTTTTACAAAAGGTAGGTGTGTAGGTGTGTGTGTGTGTGTGTGTGTGTGTGTGTGTGTGTGTGTGTGTGTGTGTGTGTGTGTGTGCGCGCGCGCGCGCGGACTACATAATTCAGAAATGAAAAGTCGGATAAATATTACATTTCATACTCGAATTACGCACAGTAATTAGTGGAAGGTTACAAGACCATCCTTTCACCCCAAACTACATAGGTACCTAAGCTCCACGCGAAATGAATTTATTTCTCTAAAGATTGCTTTAACGATTTTGATTAAAATACCATATGTTTGAAATGCTAACACGTAAATAAAATGCACATACAAGCATTTAGATAAATTGTCCAATTTCTACGAACAGTCTGAATATTCTTCATAGTGATCGAAATTTACATTACTGAATATAATATGAGATCTGCAAATACACAGTTTGCGTCAAATACATTTTTCAGATTCGTTAACGGTTTTATAAGTATTTCCTATGATAAACCGAATCTTTCCCAAGTGATTCAAGGTTCTTGAAAGTTAGCCAATTATTTTTTCCCATTCCTTTTCTTTTCTTTCCATCATTATAGCCTACTCCATGAACAGGAAATAATTCCAATGCCGTATATGCATGTTACAACTAGCACCTTAGTTAATAACCTATACTTATCAATATCATCATCATTCTTATCTGAAATATATCTTTAATATAATCATGCAGATAGAAGTATAACTTTTTGTGTGAATAATATTGACGGATAGGGAATTTGTTATTGAGAATGTGCGAAAGTTCACATCATGTTTTCTAAAGCGTAACACCAATTCGATATTCTTTTGATTACTAGGTAGATGCCCTCGCCTTCAAAATAATTCTGATGCGCTTCATTCATATGACCTCTACAAATTAGTTTTACTAAAGCGTATTCAAGCTTATTCTTTTATCTACATCGTGGTAATTCAGATAAACACTTGCAGAAAGGTTGTATTAGTAAGTCGTAAGTATAAGGGAAATAAGGCAATACTCGTACACAGGTTAAAGCGATTGTCAAATCATTTACAAAGCCGGCTGCTATGTAAAAACATTGAAATTCGGTTAGCTTTGCATGACCAGGAGATGAAACGAAAATGATCCCCCGATCCAGAAAAGTTTAAGTAGCTTATAATTGAAAACAATAACAAATATCTTGGAAACGGTTAACTCTAACATAGAAAAAAAATGTTTATGAACAAATTGCATGTTTTAAAAAGAGCATTTTTGGTTTAGTAAGTTTATGTCTATCTCTTAGGGTTTATCAGTTATGCAAAATTCATCAAGAATGAAGTAGTCTTCAGAGGATATTCCCAGCTAATTCAAGATATACATTTCATTGTCAAGTAAAGGTATTTAACATACGGTATTTTAATCAAATTCATTAGAGCCATTTTTGAAAAAAAAATATTTTCAAAAAAATGAGCTATTTTTGAGCTATGCTGATCACAGACACACACTGAACTTTTTTTTTTAAAAATCTGATGTGTTCTATTCACATGACATTCTAAATCTTTCTAATACATTATTGTTGAAAAGCTTATTCTTTTATCTACCTCATGCCAATCGAGATAAACATTAGCAGAAATGGTCTTATTATCAGCTTCCTTGTATATGTATGTGTGTCTATATATAAGACATAAGTTGTGTGTTTTAACGAGATCTGCATTCTTTCTATAGTAAGTTTTTGCCTATCTCTTATGGTTTACCAGTTATACAAAAGTCATCCAGAATAGAGATCTTCAGAGGCTATTCCCAAAAAATTCAGGATATACATTTCGTTTGTCATAAGAGTATATTAAGCATATGGTATTTTAAAGAACCATTTTCGAGAAAACCAAAATTTTCGAAAAATGTTCCGGGTAAAGGGTAGTTGGAGGGGGGGAGTTTCTTGAAAAAATTGTGTCGTATCTTTGGAAGATACTGAACCTACTTAAATATCAAGTTTTGATATTTAACCGACTTTTAGTTTTTAATCTATGCTACCCTCCAACACACACATACACACTCGCGCGCGCACGGGCATTTTTCTAAAAGAACTTCTTTTGGATTCAGAGGATCCTAAAATTGAAATTTCGCTATCGAATTTTTGGGTGGAATACAATACCTTCTCTATCTATAATGTATATACGTACCAGAGAAGGTGAAAATGCCTCTTTTTGGGTCAAGGAACCTCAAAACATATATTTTCGTTGAAATCTCGATATCGAATCTTTAGGTGCAATACAATACTCATAGGTATCTTTTCAACCTACACTTAGTATGTGTACAGAAAGTAAAAATAACTTAAGTTTGGTTTCTCCATCAATAATCATTTTAAGTAAGGCCTTATCCAAACCAGACTTCAATCATACCTTAAAACGTTATGAGTTATCGTTCCTGTTAGAAAGAGAGGCTCTTAAGTTTGTCACGAATTATTGTCTGGAATCCTGCAGGGAGTTGAGTAGTGACTGAGGAGGAAATGTAATATTCATTCACAAGAAAGTTTGTAATTACGTTTTACAGAACGATGCTGGACCTTTGATCTGACATCTGAGTTACAAAAATTGTCAGTTTATGACGGAATGGATGCGAGCAATGTGAGATGCAAGTGGAGAAAGGCTCCTTTTGTTGAATACAGATGTAAGAAAGCGAATATCCTTCTTTGTAAGTAGCACAATTTCTAATGCGGAGGCATTACTTTATCGAAAACACAACAGTTATCATATAATTTATTGAGATACACCTAAGGATGGAAAATAATTTTTTTTATTGTTTCCCTCCGCCAATTTTTCTAGAGCTTTCTGGGTATGTAGGTTAACTTTGTTCGTTAGCCATCTGCTTCTTATGTCAGCAGTTGCCCGTCCTCGATTCTTAATGGTCCTGGGTCATTGCCGTGTGCATAATGTTTTCCTCCATGAACCAAGAGACGGGGAGCAGTTAGTTGTCGTTCGGAGTGAGACTGGACACGGTTGTGTTCTGTGAGGGAACCCAGGACCTGGAGGGGTGGATAATTTCCATTGCCTTATAAGGTATGGTCACGCACCTTAGAATTTTGAAATTATGATAATTTAAAGGCATTTAGTGTGGACTTTCGGCAGAATACGATTCCCTTCTTTCAATTCAGGTATATAACTTAGCGGGTGTAAATTTGATAGAGAATGCAGAAGTTGTTGTTGGGTGATCTTTTCCTGTCATTGGGAATATTGAGAAATATGTATTTTACTTGTGTATATGGTTTTCTTTGGGCAATTGATACCACAGTTGGTGCTTCCTATCTATATTTATGACGACTTGAATGGGAAAGGTTTAGGGGTCCGAGCTGGAACTGATTATTAAAATATTTATGAGAGTTGCGATTCATTTGTTCTGTTCCAAGAATTACAATTTAGTACTTTTAGAATGTTTTGAATCGCAAGGCTAATGGATGGGGGTTTATTTATTATTTTTTATTTTTTTTTTTGTAATGTCAAATGGGGTTTTATTTTTGTTGAGTCGTTATAAATATTGACCTAATTATATTGTATTGGGGTAAGTCCGGTAAGGAGCCAGTGTTCTGTGTGAAGGAGATATTAGATTTTATGGCTCAGTTTTTCTCCGATTCTTTTTATTTCCAGTGAAATGTTACTAAAGTAATGGGAAGGCACTTTCTTATTAGATTCTCACTAAGGGTGCCTGTTCTAGAGAGTCAATTGATAGTTACTAAAATAAAAGTCAATATTAAAAGGTTTTCTAAGATTACATGGTGAAATGGTGTAATTCGTGTGAAATTTTCCCACGTATAGATAATCACTTTTATTTAGTTCTTATGGATTGCTTACAGGAATTCCAATATTCTAAATTGTGGTTGAATTTACGGCATTTTAGGTGCTAATGCTTGAGACAGTAGGCTTTAATAAAGAAAAGAGGAAAGGAGAATTTAAATAATGCTTTTGTCTCGGGAGTGCTTTTCTATTCGTGAACTGGTTTTCAAGTAGTAAAATTCAGGTTCGTGGATTGAAAGATTCTTCACTCCCATATCGAATTATTTAAATTGGTATATGGGAAATAGTTCTTTTGCCAAGTTATAGACGTTGCAAGGGGATTTAACTTGAGAATTCTTTTTGGTCTTTACATATTGTGACTTATTGTGGGCGTGATTTATGTTTCTACTATGGGGGTTTAATTTTCTTTGTTTTGGGGAATTTATCTGCTGAGGGCAGTTCTAGATCACTGTGTGGGATTTACTTCTTTTTGATTGGCATTGGATTTTTGTTGTAATTATAAATTTTTGGGTTGGGCTATTTTTCTTGTCTGATGTAGCGTTTCTTGCTAGTTTGTTTTCTGAATGTATTGTGTTTCCTGGTATTAGTATGGGATTTTTCCCTGGTATTAGTATGGATTTTTTTCAATCTATATTAGTAGTAGGGAAAGGGGGAGTTGAGGACTCAAAGGATGCCGCCCATGTAAAACATCATGTACATATGTAACACTTAAGATAAACATCAGCCGACAGACCACCCACACAGCGCTGCCTCTTTGCCAAGACAACAGTCTAAAAGCTTCCCCATGTACCTGTCAATCAAAGTATGTGCTGCCCCCTTTGCCAAGCCACCTGTCTAAAAGATTTTACTTGCAGGGCTCTTAATCACTTGAACAATCGTCTTTCACATTCACAGATCAAATTCAATTTAATCGATTGACGACGCCCACTCAAATTTCTAATTTTTGAGCTACATGGCTCAGCTGCATATCAAATCGATCTAGTTTTTCACGAGGAAACTGAATCTCTAATCATAAATGCAAAATTCTTCTGATTTCAATTCGATAGTCTCTTTTAATTAAAAAACACGTATGATTTCTCTATCTCTGGCAATTCGAGAGCTAAAAGGCTCATTTGCATGACAAATCAGTCTAACTTTTCACAAGGAATCTGAATATACAAACATAGTTCAACTGTCATGGCGAAAAAACTCGATAAAATTACTGAGTGGAATATTTGATATAAATCATTTGATAGCGCTTGAACATGCGTTAGCGGTAATATTTTTGCAAGGAATTATATCACTCTCACGATTGAACATGTTAAAAGCTTTATTATTCAATACCAACATATGAAATGAAAATAGAAAGAGAGAATTGCTTTTATAAACCCTACTAATTCATCATATCAAAACCAATATGGCGGCGAAGTGATTGTGTTTCCAACGAGCAGAGGGCACCTCAACTGGGAATTCAACCTGAGATCTCTCGAACACTGAGAATGCCAACATCATTCCAACACTAGACATTATAAATCTTAATACCGGTTCTTACACGGAGACCTACAATGAACTTTCAGCGGGGGTGCAACCACGCGACTTTACTGCTATGTATAATTAAACAACCTCAAAAAGGATTGAATGAAGAATGCAATTATAACACTCGCTATACATAAAAGCTGTTTTTATTCCCTTATAATCCCCTATCCAGTACAAAAATTAACTTCACGAATAATCAAGAAACTTTAATTACAATTACACTAATTAAGATGACAATAACGCTTAACGAATTGAGGTTACAATAAAACGCCATAACACTTTTCTTATTCCTTTATCAGCCCCCCTGCACGATTAATGCTGTCCTCACGACCTGGAGCCGCTACTTCCCCATCAAGTAGCTCCTCAATTGGCCCCCTCCAGGGACCTCGCAAGGCTGAGTGCACCCGGGTCCAAGTTTCCTAGCTGGGGTTGCCCTCAAATCGTGCATTCACTGTAAAAACATTTTGTATCGAACTTACTTGTACAAATTCTCTTTTGTAGAAAGTTTTGTAGAAATATATGAAGTTCTTATGTAATGCAATTTTTTTTTCTCATGAAGTTAGCCAATCACCTGTAAAGTTTCTGAAAAAGTATTATAAGTAAATTAAGCTGTCGCTGTATATTATACATTTAAGAACAAGGAGAGCGAATTTTTTAAAAATCCTACCAGCCGTTTCAAGGTTCTTGATTGATTAGGTATCTTCTTTTTTGTGAATTAGCTCGTAGTTTTTCAGACGATTCCTACCAATCACTGCACTGAGGCCTTTTCTCTAAATTGAGTTATCTGATATCTGCCTGTTCCACTTTTATAGATGGGCTTCTACCGTAAACTTGATTGGTTTTTTAGCATTTGTTGAAACTGTTTTTCATTGGTCGAGTTATGTATTACTTACACTCTTGTTAGAGAAGGGTGTGATAAAAGTAAAGCTGAAGAAACGGGCTATTTCCTGTATGAATGCTAGTAAACAGAAGTGCCCTCTAGATATTTGCGACTCAGCCTGGTGTTCCTGTTTTGCTGGTGTAAAGAGATATTTTCGCTCTCAACCTTAAAGCATGCAGGATGTCTATCACCAGAAATTACAATATTAAATTGTCTGATTATACACAATAAGGTATTTACCTACAAGCCCTTATCACCTGTCATGTATTCGATAATTTAAATGTCTAATTATGCATAGGAATAGGATGTTGAAAATTTGTATTTGTTTTTGTGGAATAAAAACATTAGTGGGATTATATGTACATAATATTTTTATTTATAAGTATTTTCATTACATTCCCTCTTCATGTCCGTGCCTCTTCAAAATGTTTTATTTGCATTAGTTAGATTAAGTAAATGTTTGCTTATAAATGTGCCAGCTTCTTTACATCTTCATTTCTTTTTAAATCCTACTCATCCTTTGTTTATTTTATTAAAAGAGTCTAGCGGCTTCGTTTTTTTTTTCATGAATGCAATAATGTATTATAGCACTATATTTTTCAATATATTCACAATGTGCGCACTTTGTCTTTTGTGCACATGCAGAATTCAGGGAGTCATAGGCGCGCTTTATATATGTCATGTATATACAAAGCCATTAGGATCACTGCTTTTGAGAAGCACTGGTAGTTCATAATAAAGCGCTACACTAGAATTATTTGTTTTGGATATGTAGAATGGGATGGATGCGTTTAGTTGGTCTGCTCTGGGTTTCATATTTCTCTATGCTTGCCTCTCGTTTACAAATGTTGTGCATGCGGTCTTCCAACAATCTCAGCTTCCTGAGATGACTAGCAAAAGGGTCTTTCTCCTCTTGTATCTCCTTGGATCTGGAACATTAGAATTATTGAAAATTAGTAAATGTTATTAGTTTTCCTTTGACTCGATCACTGCAATGGAAATAAGGTTAGTTTCTTTCTTGATGTAATAGCAATATATTATACTCACATTGATGCTTGATTCGACGTACTCATATTCGGAATGTCATCATAATCTTGTACAGGGCAGTTGTTCCATGGGTTTGAAATGCAGACATCCACCTCGTCAACGTCAGTCCTATCAGGGTCTATGAGCTCTGGCGGTACCGGGATTGACTCTCGAACTCTGGAAAGAACAATGAGGGTTATTAATTTTTTCAAGAAATAAATGTGAAATGATGTGCTGGCCACTCGTCGTATTTTTAGTTTGTAATTACCTTTGTCTCATATGCCTTGACCAATACACGCTGCAGGTCAAGTTGCAGATGAAGTATGATGTTATTCTATCATGCACTGCGGGTTTTGAACAAATCACCACATGAGTGCGACCGTTGCATGATTCTAAGTGATCTTCAATCTCATGTGCTGGTCTAAACATATCCGTTGCATCTATGGTATCTGAATCGTGAAGCTCTTGTGTGTTCCGAACCTTTGATATATAAAATGTATTGGAATTAGCCATCATTACTCGAATACATTTGTAGTACTTATAATAGTAGAAAGACGTGAATGTATTGTACTTACAATATATCTCTCTTGTAGACAGAGCAGTCTTCGGTGCAGGGATTCCTTGAAGGTATCTGATTATGGTAAGCAGGGTATGTGCATGTAATCGTATGCATTCGTCCATTGCACGATTCTTTGTGAAAGTATGTATAATGATGCGAATCTTCAGCACACTCTCTCCTGTATTCGTTCATATCATCAAAAGTTTTGACGTTTGTTTTCAAGAATGCTTTTTCACGGCGGTTATATCGAATAAGTAGCTCTATATTGCAGACCTCAGGCTTATATAGTTGCTCACATAAAAACATGTTTTTTTTTTTCAGTGTATACCCAAGGAAGGGGAATGCGTGTATCTTCCTGTTCTTAGCCTAGAGGGGCCAAGTGAGGATGTTTTTCTAACAGAAAGCTCTGAAGGGGATAGGCTAGGATGTTTTGTTCAAAATGTCGCCAGCCTTCTTTATCGTCTGAAACTGGTCGGATCATGCTTCGCTTTTTGTAATAGGTAGTATGTTTCCGATTTCCCTTGTGTTATATGTTAGCCAAGAGGTGAGCAGCCTTGCGCGACTTTCTTTCATAGCGATTGTGATAAGTGGCTACTAAATACCCTTTATGAAAATATTTATTTATGCTCAATCTCAAATTATGTGATGAGTGCTTCGAGTTATAAATTATACTTCTCTGTTGAAATTAGAGAATACGGCTGTGTCAGTTGTAGGCTGTCTAAGTGATTTCAAGCAATGTTAGCTGTTAATTTTGGTATGGTATTTATTTTTTGAAGATGTCTATTTATGCATAATTGTCAAGTTATGTGGTGAGTGCTTCAAGTTATAGCTTATACTTCAGTGTTAAAATTAGAGAATACTGCTGTGTCAGTTGTAGTCTGTCTAAGTGATTTCAAGCAATGTTAGCTGTTATTTTGGTATGGTATTTCATTTGAAGGTATTTATTTATGTATAATCGTCAAGGTACGTGATGCTTCAAGCTATAGTTTATACTACAGTGTTGAAATTAGAGAATACTGCTGAGTCAGTTGTAGGCTGTCTAAGTGATTTCAAGCCATGTTAGCTGTTGGTTTTAGTATGGCATCACTCAGTTAGTTGTAGGCAGTCTAAGTGATTTCAAATTGTGTTAGCAGTTGTTTCTACTTTCTCTACACGTACTGTGTACATAGTGTATAGAGAAGGTATTGTATTCCACCCAAAATCGGATG
Organism: Hymenopus coronatus; assembly: GCA_030762935.1. Lineage (NCBI taxonomy): Eukaryota > Metazoa > Arthropoda > Insecta > Mantodea > Hymenopodidae > Hymenopus > Hymenopus coronatus. The sequence continues at coordinate 132,542,033 of CM060897.1, read as the reverse complement.
CTGATTTTTCACTGGGAATATATATGTTTTTAGGGTCCCCTGTATAAAAAAAATCCATTTTAGACAAAAAGGTTTCTGTGTGTCTGCATGTCTGTGTGTTTGCGTGTGTTGGTGTGTATATGTGTGTGACTGGGCAGCATAGCTCAAAAACGCAAATTCGGTAAATTACCAAACTTGGTATTTAAGTTTAGTATCTTCCAGGTATGCGACCCGAAGATTTTTGAGAAAAGCCCCCCCCCCCAACAACCCTTTACATGGAACGTTTTTTGGAAACATTTTATTTCTAAAAATGGTTCTAACGATTTTGATTAGAATATCGCATATTAAAGATATTTACCTGACAAATAATATGTATAACTTGAATTTTCTGAGTATAATCTCTGAAGACCTTTTTTATTCTGAAAAAATTGTTATAACTAGTAAACCATAACAGATAGATAAAAGCTTACCACACAAAAATATATGGCACGTTAAAACACACGATTTATGTTAAATACATGATTTTTGTGGAGTGAACCCTTTTTTTTTTTCGATATAATCCTTGTTATTTGTTTCAGCTTTAAAAACGTATATTTTTCTCATACAGGAAAGTGACATAGCAGCCTGCTTTTGACTATGACTATCACTTTAACCTATGGTACTCCCTTAGTTTGCTTCTACTTACAAGGAAGCAAGTATGAAGACTATTTCACTAATTTTTACTCGATTAGCATGAAGTAAATAGACATACAAGCTTTTTAACAATAATTTGTTTCAGAGAGGTAGAGAAGGTCACGTGAATGGAACACATCATATTTTGGTATAGGTCTGACATTTGCGTAAATAAAAGCATTTTATATGTCTTGTGATAGTTATACGAATAATGTTTGAATGCACTAGGCGTGTAATCCAAGTATGTAATTTCGTGAAGAATTTGTATCACCCATTTCGCTACATCGTTGCAAATGGAGTTGTTATTTACATTTTTCAATTGAAGTAAAGGCATAATTGTAATTAAAATTTATTGAATTAACCGAGAATCTAATGCTCGTACTGAATAGGAGATGGTAAGGGTTGAGAAAAGTCTAATAGCCTTTTATTGTAACTTCAATTCTCTAAGCGTTACTGGCATTTTAATTGGCGTAATTGTAATTAAAATGTCTTAAATTAACCAATCATGAATCTTATACTTATGCTGAGTATGGGATTTTTTGGTAGTGTTTAACGCGCACCTTAAATACTTTTGGCACCGCAGGCTGTGATACTGGTGATACATGAATGACGATGGAGCACCGGTGGAATGGGTATGGGATGATAAAGGAATAAGAAAAGTCTAATAGCGTTTTTGTAACTTCAATTCTCTAAGCATTATTGGCATTTTAATTTACGTAATAGTAATTAAAGTTTTTCGAGTGTGGGATAGCTGGAATTCATTCTTGTACTGGATGCAGGGTGATAAATGAGCAAGAAAAGTCTGATAGTATTTTATTGTGATCTCAATTCTTTAACCGCTATTAACATTTTAATTAGCGTAATTGTAATTCAAATTTATTAAAATTAACCAATCGTGTATCTTGTACTTGTGCTAGGTATGGGCTGATAAAGGAATAAGAAAAGTGTTATGGCGTTTTATTGTAACCTCAATTCTTTAAGCGTTATTGTCATTTTAATTAGTGTAATTGTAATTAAAGTTTCTTGATTATTCGTGAAGTTAATTCTTGTACTGGATAGGGGATTATAAGGGAATAAAAACAGCTTTTATGTATAGCGAGTGTTATAATTGCATTCTTCATTCAATCCTTTTTGAGGTTGTTTAATTATACATAGCAGTAAAGTCGCGTGGTTGCACCCCCGCTGAAAGTTCATTGTAGGTCTCCGTGTAAGAACCGGTATTAAGATTTATAATATCTAGTGTTGGAATGATGTTGGCATTCTCAGTGTTCGAGAGGTCTCAGGTTGAATTCCCAGTTGAGGTGCCCTCTGCTCGTTGGAAACACAATCACTTCGCCGCCATATTGGTTTTGATATGATGAATTAGTAGGGTTTATAAAAGCAATTCTCTCTTTCTATTTTCATTTCATATGTTGGTATTGAATAATAAAGCTTTTAACATGTTCAATCGTGAGAGTGATATAATTCCTTGCAAAAATATTACCGCTAACGCATGTTCAAGCGCTATCAAGTGATTTATATCAAATATTCCACTCAGTAATTTTATCGAGTTTTTTCGCCATGACAGTTGAACTATGTTTGTATATTCAGATTCCTTGTGAAAAGTTAGACTGATTTGTCATGCAAATGAGCCTTTTAGCTCTCGAATTGCCAGAGATAGAGAAATCATACGTGTTTTTTAATTAAAAGAGACTATCGAATTGAAATCAGTAGAATTTTGCATTTATGATTAGAGATTCAGATTCCTCGTGAAAAACTAGATCGATTTGATATGCAGATGAGCCTTGTAGCTCAAAAATTAGAAATTCGAGTGGGCGTGGTCAATCGATTAAATTGAATTTGATCTGTGAATGTGAAAGACGATTGTTCAAGTGATTAAGAGCCCTGCAAGTAAAATCTTTTAGACAGGTGGTTTGGCAAAGGGGGCAGCACATACTTTGATTGACAGGTACATGGGGAAGCTTTTAGACTGTTGTCTTGGCAAAGAGGCAGCGCTGTGTGGGTGGTCTGTCGGCTGATGTTTACCTTAAGTGTTACATATGTACATGATGTTTTACATGGGCGGCATCCTTTGAGTCCTCAAATCCTCCTTTCCCTACTACTTATATTGACTTAGTCCACTTATTTAATTAATTTTGTGTCTGGGCAAATGAACTATTCTTTTAAGAATTATATATTGGCAGACATTTAGTTGTAAGTTTTGGATTTAACATTAAACAAATTTTCTTGAGCTGGATATTGCGATTATCCTGATTATCCTGCTGCTCATTACTTATTGCATAAGTTGGGAGTTGAGCATATTTAGAGGGATAGGGAAATTCTGGGTTTTTAATTATTTTAGTTAATCCAGTATAGTCTTAACGCTTTTATTTGCGCTGTATTTTCAGTCATTTTGCTACCCATTTCTTGAAAGCAAAAGCAAGGTGTGTGCGTGTGCGTGTGTGTGTGTATGTGTGTGTGTATGCACATGTATGGGAGTTACATGATAGTTGCTTGGTTCTTTGTGTTGAGGATTAAAATAGTTTTCAGTCTTTGATGGAAAGTAATATTTTTATCATATAGTTATTTCCTGGCTTAATAATTGGCTTAATATATTTTAAAAGCTGGTTCTTTGTGATTGAAGTTCCTTTGTTTGTATGGTCAGGAATTGACAAATTCCCTAATGAGAAAAGTAGAAGTATTTTAAAACTGAAACCAATAACCAGGAATATCTCAAAAATGCCAACTCAAATATATATATATATATATATATATATATATATATATATATATATATATATATATATAATTGTGTGTTTTAACGAGTTCTAAAATTTTTAAGAAAGTTTTTGTCTATCTCTTACTGATTACCAGTTCTATAAAATTCCGCAAAATTAATCCAGAATAACGATATCTTCAAAGGCTTTTCCCAGAAAATTCAAGATATACATTTTATTTGTCATGTAAATATCTTTAATATACGATATTTTAATCAAAATCGTTAAGAACCATTTTCGAGAAAATCAAATTTATCGAAAACTTTTCCATGTAAAGGGTAGTTAGGGATGAGGGAATTTTCTCGAAAATCTTCACGTCGCCTACTTGGAAGATACTGAATTTAAATTCAAGTTTGGTATTTAACAGGCTTTTTGTTTTTTACTTATACTGCCCAAAGACACATACACAAGGATACGTTGGGAGTCTCAAAACATATATTCCCGGTGAAATGTCGGTTTCGAATTTTTCGGTGCAATACAATAGGTACCTTTTCTATACACTATGTACATAGTACCTATGTGTAGAAAGCGTAAAACGTTATTTGAAACAAATCACATGTCTTAAGAAAAATCTACCTTTGTGTGTGGAGCGTGGGCCAGTGCCGATCGGGTAGTCATATGAACACCTGTTTTCAAAACGTTCCCCTTAGAACTACAGCTCTCTTCACTGGTGCCCAATATCTCGCAATTATCTTGGAAACTCCCTGGAGCAGAAACAGCCATTTTGTAGAAAGTATTCTTTGTGTAGAACCGTGTTTATATTTCCAGCGTTTTGTTATACCGTTGCTTTCAAAAACAACGCAAGGTACATGTTAGTTACATCCAGCGTTTTGTTATACCGGTTGCTTTAAAAAACAACGCAAGGTACAAATTAGTTACATCAGTTTCTTCATTTTCTAGTGAATGTACTGTTGTTTAAAGAGTTCCTTTTGCATTATGTGCATAAACAAAGATTTTACTAATAATTTTTTCGCGGTTGTTTAACACGATATTTTTGTAATGCCACTGCGCCATTGGCTACCGGTGTTCGTGATTGCCCACCAAGTGTTCGTCATTGGCTTGTCTCATGAGAGCTTGTTCGTTATATGCTAACGGAAGAAGATATAGCCTGCCCAGGTCCATTTGGACCCTCCAAGTCATTACCAACCAATAGTTTGCAGAATGGTAATGGGACCATAGTCACTCATTCCATATCACCACCATATTATATTCTAGAATTTAAGTCTCCAATCGCCTCGCCTAATCCTCGAATGCCTGAACAAGGGAGGCCAGCAATAGGTGGCCGCAAGAAGCAGCACAATGAAGTGCTTAAACCTATTTCTGTCAATGAGAGGTTTGAAAGAAAAGAAGCTATATCGGAGACAGATATAAATAGGTAGGAAAAAAAGAACTAAAGAACAACAATCAATGGACGCAGCTTTTAAAAAGAGCAAGGCAGCTGAAGCAACAGCTAGACTTCAGTTCTTCAGAAGAAGAGAATAGTGAGATTGAAAAACTGAGACAAATACCGAAGACGACGACTAAGAATTTGAATACTACATGTTTAAAGAAATCTTGTGTGTTCCATTCGCATAACTTTCTCTGTTACGAACTATTCTTACAAAAGCTTATACTATTCAAGATAACCTTACCAGAAATGTTTCTATTACTTAGTTTCTTAAAAGTAGAAAATAAATAAGGAAATACACCAAGCTAAAACAATAGTACATGTTTTTTAAAAGCTGATCGCTATGTGATTGAATTTGGTTCTCTATGGCCAGGAGTAAAACAAAAGAACTGAAACTAATAAAAGAGAATATCGTAGAAATGAAAAACTCCACAAAAAAAGTATGGTATACATTGTGTGTTTACAAAATCTATGGTTTTAGTATACTAAGTTTTTGTCTATCTCTTACGGTTTACCAGTTATGCAAAATTCATTGATTGTTAAATATACTTTTTCTGGCGATTACAAATAACAGCGAAACTACTTACCTATTGCAAGACAAATTAAATTTATTTAAAAAGAAATTGCTATAAGTTAAATTCAGCATATTCGCAGTGCAGCGATACAAATCGTAAGAGCTCGCCATTATGCCACTCTCACATCTTATGTCGATCGCTTAACGTTTACAAACTGTATATCAGATTATAAAATTCCTTCGGAATGAAAGGAAAAAAAAACGTTGCAGGCTATGCCCTGAAAATCCAAGGTCAGATAATAGTATTTTAATTAAAATCTTTGAGCCATTTTTAATTTATGTGCCCGTACTATGCATACAGTAAGTAGGGAAGGTATTGTACTCCACCCAAAAATTTGATGTCAAGATTTCCCCGCAATTATGCTTTGGAGTCCCTTGAATCACAAAAAAACCACATTTTTTAGAAAAAGGTCCGAGTACGGGTGGGTGTGCGTGTATAGCTCAAAAACGAAAAGACCGTTAAATACTAAACTTGGTATTTAAGCGTATCTTCCAACGATGCGACACGAACATTTTCAAGAAAATTCCCCCCACCCCAAACTATCCTTTACATCGAAAAATGTTTTAAAATGTTGTTCTCAGATGGCTCACGATGTTGATTAAAATACTGTATATTAAAGATATTTACATGGCAAATAAAACGTATACCATTTTCTAGGAATAGCCTCTGAAGTCATAACGGATGACTTTTATATAATTTGTAAACCGTAAGAGATAGATAAAATCTTTTCATACAACAAAATGTAGATCTCACGTGTAAAACACTCAATTTATGCCATATACATTTGTTTTGTACAGTTAACAATTTGCAAGATATTTCTTATTATTGTTTTCCATTTTAAATCACTTAAACTTTTCTCAAACGGGAAGTCATCCTTCGTTTCATCTCTCTTTTACTTTACTACTATGCATGCAAAGAGAATCGAACGTCTATTGTTCACATAGAGACTAGCTTATAAAAGATTTGACTATCGCTTTAGCCTAGTGTATTCCCTTATTTCCCTTCGACTTAGAAGGAAACAAGCAATACGACAATTTCTGTTAATGTTCGTCTCGATTATTATAATGTAGATACAAAAGCCTTTGAAAGAATAGTTTTTGCAGAAGATGTATTCCATGTGAATGGAATACATTAGAACTGTTTTAATTTGGATACTGAGCTTAGGACCAAGTTTTTCGTTTCTGATTTACGCTCTTCTTATGCACATATGCGCGCGCTTTTCTACAGAAGAGTTAGAGGACATCAAAACATGCATTTCCGCTGACGTGCAATACCTTGTCTATCTACTATGTACGTTATAGAGGAAGTAAAAATGCTGCATACGTATGAATGCCTGTTTCATAAGAATTATTTTCAACAGGCCAGATCGATTGAAGTTTACATCAATTACTTTTACGAGATATAAAGAAAATATTCAGAAGTGACGAAAACCTGAGTAGAAATGAAGCGGAATGCACATAGATGGAATTTGGTACCAAATGAATCTATATCAAACTACCATGGAGTATATTGCACACTTAGAAAGAGGTTAGATGAGGTTAAGGTTCAAAGTCATTCGGCTAGTTCAGCCTGTATGCTAATGTGTAAAGCAGCAAAAGCGGGCTAAACGCATTGTAAGAAATAACCAAATAGAGCTAAACTATGTGCTGCACTCACACGACTCCTTCTACTCCTGTATAAACTATTCTTACAAAGGCTATTTCTATCTACTTAACGTTAATAATTATCTCAATTATTGAGACAAACATTTGTCTAAACGATCCACTACATATTTTCTTGTAGGCACAGTGAGAATGGGGAAACTATAGTCAACACTTTTAAGAGTTGGTTGCAAATGATGGATTTGAAACCCCTTGTTCTCTGCATGACCCGGAAAATAAAAATGAATAACGACTTCCCATTTGAGAAAAGCATTATTATTATTATTATCTACTGTTATTATTGGAATATTTAAAACTATTACGAGGAATATCTTGAAAATAGTTAACTCAAAAAACATATTTGAAATAAAATTGTGCTTTCACGATAACTACATTTTTATGTGGTAAGATTTTGTCTATCTCTTATGGTTTATCAGTTATACAAAAGTAATTCAGGATGAAGAGGAATTCCATATCATGACAATATCTTTAACAAATAGTGTTTCAATTAATATCATTAGTCATTTTTGAGGAAACCAAAATATTTGAGAAATTCTGTAAATAGTTGTTTGAGAGCGGGAATTTTCTTGAACATCGTGTCGCGTGCTGAACAAAATAATATATTTGTTATTTCCCTCACTTCTTGTTTTTAAGTTGCGCCGATTTTCGAAATGTTCTATTTTCTCAAAAAAAAATTCTCTAACGATTTTGATTAAAATACCCTACACCTGCCAAAAGATAATTAAGTCGGAAAATATATTTGTATATCTTTGAATTTTCTGGGAAAAGCCTTTGAAGCCCTTTTCATTCTGGGGGACTTTTGCATAATAGGTAAACTGAAAGAGAGAGATAAAAGTCTTACGACAGAAAAAAAAAATGCAACTCCCTTTAAAACACACAACTTAAGTCATACACTTTTATGAGTTAATCATTTCCGGGATATTCCTGGTTGTTGGTTTTAAAATTTCCAATACTTAAAACTCTTCTAAATGGGAAGTTATTCACCTTTTTATTTTCTCTACTCTGTAGGTAAGTAGTACACATAGCTACTCATTCCACAAAAATTCGATAGAAGCCAAGATTTCACGTAATACACGTTTAAGGGGAACCCTGAATTTAAAAAAAAACAAACAAAAAAAAAACAAACAAATTCGATACCGAGATTTCACCGGAAATACGTGTTTTAGGGTGTACATGTTTTAAAACATTTTCCGAAAAGTGTGTGTATGTGCGTGTGCGCTTGCGCACAGAATAGAGAGCGTACAGAAAGGAAACTAGACTGTAATCCGTGCGCCAAAATGCATTGCGCATGCGCGAATTCTGCCATATTGGGACCGAGTAAGCAGCTATGCTGTTGAAGTTACACACTTCGTAATATACATTTTGTTGATGTTATTAATTGTGTATTTTAACTACTGGGATTATATTCTTCTCAACAGTTATATTATACACTGTACAAGATAGAATATTTGTTAACTCTTGAAGCTTTACTGCTGTTATAATGAGCAGTAGTAAGAGAAAAAGTGGCCAATGGTGCTCAGCACCTAACGCAAAAATAGTTCAAATACAATAAGATAAAGAAACATGGAATGTCTCCTGTAAAGTTAGTAGAGGAAGAGGTGGGAATATGGAACCCCACTTTGTTTTTAAGATACCTATATATCTTATCAATTCGATTCATACCAATTACCGAATTTCGTACCACCTATATATTGACCTCTAACCCCTTAATTTATTTCTGTACCAAGAGAGAAAACTAGTATTTATTTTATTAAAATATAACACATTCGCCGTCAAAGTTATGGTGCGGGTAATATGGACCCCCAAGATGTTCACCAGGAAATTAGGAATTAAAACCCAATTATATTTTAAATATTTGTTAATTTGCAAAATAGTAACAAAATTATTAGTTTATAAACACATTGAAGTTAATACACCATGGAGGATCAGTAGAATCGGGGACGTCTGCGATGGGGCAGTCTTCTCAATAAAATGTTCTAACCAAGCAGTGAAAAAGTGGTTCTGTACCCATCCTGATGAGAGGAATGATCTTTCCCAATAGATCCAGGGGGGATACCCTCTCATCAGTGTTTCTGTTACATTTTTCTGGGGAAAATCATCGTCGTTGGCACACATGAGCCTCTAGCATTCATCGAACAGATCACTGTAACAAGAGATCTTCGCTCAGCGGCTCTCAGAGTGCATACCTGTCATTTTCCTTTCAATCTAAAAACTTGAGCAATTTTACTTTGCACTATATTTAATCATGTTTCATCCATGCTTCATACTCTGTCAGAGGGATATCTGTACTGATTATTCTCGCCTCCAGTAAATCATAAAATGGTGCAACATTTTCGCGGGTAAAACCCTTAATTAGTACATACAACTTCCAAATAGGCAGCTTTTCATGGTGACGTCGCACGAAGTGGACAAACCAGGCCCTACCAGCTGATTCCCCTCTAAATGGATTTTTCACGCATACGAGTAAATCCGTAGAATTTAGTCTCCACTAGAAGGAGATTATCTATCAGTTCATTTTCAATGCACTCGGGAAGTATTGGCTTCCTTCCTAGCTTCTTTACTATCACATTATCAGGAGAAAGTCGTCTTAATGTTGTTTTTGGGACACGAAATTCTTTGCCGCTCTCAAGGCCCATTTCTTATCCCGTAAAATGGAAACAGCTTGTATAATGTCCTCTTTATCCCATAATTTTCTTTTTCTTTGAGATTTCGTCTCAAGTGAAGTTCGCGGCATTTAAAAATACAACTCCTTTCAGGGTCAAACTACATAACTTGTGGCATGCCGGGTTCCATTACATGCACTGTAAGGTTCCATATTGTCCACATCGCTATGTTGAAATCAATTATACATATCGCCTCAATAAACGCCACTATAATGTTTGAAAATATATAATGAGGTTTATAAAAGCATATATAACAATCCTTAACATTTACAAGATCGTGCAAAACATAGAGAGTAAAATATACCCAATACTTTACAAAGTTTTACAAAGAATCGAAAAATACTCGGCCGTGTCACTAGAAATCCTTAACTCAACTGCCACAACATACGCTTCTATCAACTATTACGCAAACAAACAATGTGTTTCAGTTGTCACTACTAGATTCTAGTTCGCTGTTGTTCAGATAATTGGGGGTTCCATATTACTAGCAGGGTTCCACATTCCCACTTCTTCCTCTAATGTGGTTTATCATAAGTCTTAAACTTTTTGACACAATTGCATGTTGCTGGTGTTTGTTTTGTAGATATGAATAGCAAACAAAACAGTCTCGAAAATCGGATGTGTTCCATTCACACGACTTTCGCTAGCAGTTCCACAATCAAACTTTTCTTAAAAAAATATTATTCTTTTATCTACTAATCAAGATTCTTTTATCATGCTAATTAAGATAAAAATTACCAGAATTAGTCTTATTACTTGCTTCTTTGTAAGTAGGACGGAAATAAGAGAATACACAGGCCAAAACGCAGTCAAATCTTTTAAAAGCCGGTCGCTATGTGAAATTCGGTTCTCTTTGCAGGAATGACTTCCCGTTTGAGAAAATTCTATCTTAAACTGAAACCAACAACTCGGAATATTTCTAAAATGGTCAACTCTAGAAAAAAAATTCAAATTATGTGAATTGTGTGTTTTAATGCAATCTGCATTTCTGCTTTCTCTAGCCCGTATGTGCAATGTACATTGTGGACAGAGAAGGTACTGTATTCCACCCAAAAAGTTCTATGTCAAAATTGCACGGAAATATATGTTTTCAAGTCCCCTGAGTTCGAAAAATATCATTCTTAGAAAAAGGTGTGTATGTCTGTGGACTGCACAGCTCAAAAACGAAAAGTCCGTTAAATAACACACTTGGTCTATAAGCTTAATATTTTCAAAGGAAGCGACACGAAAAGTTTTGAAGAAAATTCCCTCCTCCCCAAACTACCCTTTACATGGAACATTTTTCGAAATGTTTATTTTCTCAATAATGGATCTAACGATTGAGATTAAAATATTCACATAACAAATAAAATATATATTTTGAATTTTCTGGGAATAGCCTCTGAAGAGCTATTTATTTTGGTTGAGATTTGCAGAATTTTGCATAAGTTAAACCGTAAGAGATATGCATAATAATGTAGATCTTGTTAAAACACCTACTTTATATCATGTACGATTTTATGTAGAGCTGACTTTCCGAGATATTCCTTGTAATTGGTTTCAATTTTAAACTAATTAAGTTTTCTCCAACGGTACCATTGAAAGCGAACCGGACATCAATTGTTTCACAGAGCGACCAGTTTTTAAAATATTTGACTATCACTTTAGCCTTACCACCCTTCCACTTACAAGTAAGCAAGTAATAAGATCATTTCTGCTTATGTTTATCTTGATTAGCATGGCGTAGATGAAAGAATAATCTTTAATAAGAAAAATTTGTTTGAGGAACAACTAGAGAAAGTTATGTGAATGAAACACATCATATTTTTATGTAGTACGTTTTTGTGGTTTACCAGTTATACAAAAGTTATCGATATAAAAGTCATCCAGCAAGAATAGGTCCCAGATGCTATTCCCAGAAAATTCAATTATACATTCCGTTCGTCATAAAAATATCTTAAACGAGTGACATTTTAATCAAAGCTAAGAGAGAGAGAGAGAGAGAGAGAGAGAGAGAGAGAGAGAGAAAATCTTACTACACAGAAAATGTAAAGCCCACAATTTGTCATGTACATTTTTTGTGGAGTTAACCATTTCCGAGATACCTTCTGTTGTTGATTAGCATTTTTCAAATACATACACATTTTCTTACGTGGAAATTACCATTCAGGCATTTTTCTTTTCTTTGTTCAAGTCCATGCAAACAGAATGGGGTTTCACAGCATCGCATAGCTGCTGGCATCGAAAAGGTTTGACTATCGTTTATACCTATAACGAAATGCGCAATTAAAATGTTTCTGTATTAACAAGAAACAGAAGAAAAGGCAGTCGTATAAACAAGCAGAGAAATTCATATGTACACCACACATGAGATTTTTATTACATACTAGCTGACCCGGCGAACTTTCTTCCGCCTTAGAGGCAATAAAAGAGCACATTTTGGATTTTATTAAGTTCAATTTTTTATTAGAATAACAAATATAAATTAAATAAATCAAGTATTTTAATGATTCTTTATTGGCCATTTTGGTGCATGGGTTGTACTTTTCAGTGAAGCACCTTGTGATAGACGACATTTCTTGTTTTATTATCAGGCGCAAGAACAAATAACGCAGATGGTCTTCCGACCCGTGAACATGCCACTTATAAATTGACCATGGGAAAAACATGGATTTTCTAGATTCAGACCACAAACTTTCAAGGATTGGCCTTGTGATTTGTTAATGGTCATGGCGAATGTAGACGGATCGGAAATTGAAGTCGTTTAAACTCAAACGGCAAATCAGTTGGTATCATCAGGATCCTCGTAATGAGAACTTCCTCACCTTCGAATTTTCCTTTGAGTATCGTCGCGTAAATCACATCGTTCATCAATTTACTTACCATCAAACGCGTTCCGTTGCACAGTTTTGGTTGGTTTATGTTTCGAAGCATGATTACTACGGAGCCAACCTTTAGGCTTAAATTGTGTTGTAAGGAGTATAAAAATTCAATTGGATAGTTGGTGGCCTCATCTTCATTTGTTACACAGTCAACAGAGTTGAGCAAGTATGCAAGCAGTAATCAGTGCTGCAATCGTATCGAAACGCTGCTTGATTCAAATCAGTACTTGATAAATTTCTTCTTGTGCGTCGAAAATGATCTAATTGTTGATCTCTGAGGTTTGCTCGACGATTTCGCATTGTCAACCGAGCCGTTTCACGGGCTGCCTCGCTTTGCTCTTGTGATTGAGAAGCATGAAATCGAGCCATACTAACGCGGTGCCCCTCACATGCAATTTCTTGTTCTTCTTCAGTACTTTCATTCGCAATGTTTCGAATCCTAGTTGCATTACGCCTTTGTCGGGAAAGATTCGATCGTTTTGGTCGCGACATTGTTAATGATAACATCAGCACAATAAGCTAATAGAAACTCGAAACAAACACATCAACCGGTCAACTTCAAAATTTCTAACTGTCAAATGTTCAACCATACTTAACCATAGACAACATTACGTTTAGCTGTCAGTTGCGTTTTGTTATTTCGTGTCAGCTGCGTTTTGTTATCCTATTTTTAACAAATGAACGGCTAGACTGATTGATGTTTTGACTGATAAATGTTTCGTTTCTCTGTTGCGTTTTGTTGTACCACGTTTTAAGTCATGTCCCACGGAAACGGGATAAAAAGTATCCTTTTTATTTTTTTAGTAGTGTTTGACGCCCAATTTAACTAATTATGGCGGTGATACTGATGATACATGAATGATGATGGAGAACCGGTGGAATGAGATGGCGGGGGAAACCGGAGTACCCGGAGAAAACCCGTCCCAGCGCCGTTTTGTCCACCACAAATCTCACATGCGGTCGCTTGGGATCGAACCCAGGCCTTTTAAGTGAGGCGAGTGATCTAACCACTCGGCCACGGCGCGGCCTAACAAAAAAAAAAGTGTCCTATATCCGTCTCCTGGTTCTAAGCTACCTCCCCACCGATTTTCAGCCAAATCGGTTTAGCCGTTCTTGAGTTATAAATAGTGTAACTAACACGACTTTCTTTTATATATAATATATATGTTCTTGCTTTATTATTTTAAAGGCTTTAAATAGCTTAAAATCGTATTAATAAACAGCTTTCGCTTTGCGTTTACTAGGTCCCAATATGGCGTCTAGCGCAGGGCTTGGCTTCATGCACATCAAAGGAGCCGCCCTCGAGTTTCCTTTCTGTATACTCTATATTCTGTGTGTGTGTGTGTGTGTGTGTGTGTGTGTGTGTGCGCGCGTGCGTGCGCGCGCGAATTACACAGCTTGAAAACAAAAAGTCTGTTCAATACCAAATTTGATATTTAAGTTCAACAACTTCCGAGGTTGTGACCTGAAGATTTTCAAGAAAATTCCCCTCAAACTACCCTTTATTTTGTAAGTTTATTTTCTCAAAAATGGCTCCAATTCGATTAAATTATTACATGCTTAAACATGTTTTTATGACAAATAAAATGTACATCTTGATTGTTTTGGGAATAAGCCCTCTTCACTATGAACGAGTTTTGAATAGCTGATAATCGCAAGAGATGAACAAAAAGTTGTTACACAACAAAATGTAGATCTCGATAAAACACACAATTTATCGTATGCAATTTTTGTGTGAAGTTAAAATCATGTTTGAGATATTCCTTATTATTGGTTTTAATTTTAATTTTTCATCTCAAATGGAAAATCACTATTCACCTTTCTTTCCGCTGGTCCGCAAAAAAGAATGGTATTTCAAAAGCAACAAATAGTGTGCAGTTCTCTATTTGACTATGGGTTTAGCCTAAATGGTATATTGCCTATTAAAAGATTAAAAAGGATGTACAAAGTCCTTGTAAATGGATATGAACACATTGGCGTTATAAAATAACATAGGAAATTGGGAAATAGGTAATAAATATGTAGATATAGTTCATATAATAAGTGAAGAAATAATTCGGCAGGTGAAATTAATGAAGAGAAATAAAGCAAATGGAATCCCGACAGAGTTCCTTAAGGAATATGCTTAGGAAGGCTTTTATTTTTAATTGGGAATATCATGGAGCATAAAAAACTGATGCGTTCAATTCACATGACTTTCTCTACATATATGCAACAAATTATTGCTAAATAGCTTATTCATCTATTTACTTCAAGCTAATCGAGAAAAAAATTAGCTAAAAGCTAATTACTTGCTTCGTTGTAAGTGGAAGTGAAATAAGGAAATATACTAGGCTAAAGCGATAGTCATTTTTTTTTCAAAGCTGGTTATGTGATTGAAGTTCCTTTGTTTACATTGTCAGTAGTTGACAAATTCCCGTATCAGAAAACTGTAAATATTTTAAAACTGAAACTAATAACTAGCTCAAAAACGGTCTACTCCACGAAGAAAAAAGAAAGGGGAAAAAAAAAACGCATATAAATAAATTGCGTGTTTTAACGATCTTTATATTTCAGTAAGTTTTTGTCTATCTCTTATGGTTTAACAGTTACTTTTCCACAAAATTCATCCAGAATAAAAATGTATTCGGAGGCTATTCCCAGAAAATTCAAGATACTCATTTATTATCATGTAAATATTTTTAATATGCGATTTTTTATCAAAATCGTTAGCCATTTTTGAGAAAATAAAAAAGATTCGAATTATTTTCAATGTAAAGGGTAGTTGGGGTGGGGAAATTTTCTTGCAAATCGTGTCGAATCCTTGGAAGATACTAAAATTAAATACCAAGTTTAGTATGTAACGGACTTTTCGTTTTTAAGCTATGCTGCCCACCCCCTCTACATACACTTACGGAAAATGTTCTAAAAATGCTCTTTTTGGATTCAGGGGTCTCAAAACATTTCCGGTGAAATCTCAGTATCGAAATTTAGGATGCAAAACAATGTACATAGCACCTACATGCAGAGAAAGTTAAATATGTGTTACTGTTCAACGGATTACAAATAACTGCGTTCCGCAGAGCATAAAAATAAAAACTAGTGGGATTTTATTGCAAAGAAATAAGCAACCGTGTCAAGCAAACGGTCCCCAAAGTCAGGGGGGAAAGAGTACGGCTCCGTAACTTTTAGATTTTATTATTTTCATATGGAGTGTTGAGTTTCACCATGTCATAAACTTCATTTCTTCTCGGGGGCTGAATCGTCTGTTTTCATCTTTATTAAGTAGCATTGGAAGTGAATTCGAGACTTTACCATACTGTGCAGAAATTCGTTGGCTTTCATGTTACGGGCTTTTAAAGCAGTTTCAGCTTCTTTGAGAAGAAATTAAAATGCTATAGCAAATGAAGGACAAATAGCCCGAAAAATTCTGTGGCGATAATTCAGGACAACAGCAACTTAAATAATGTTCCTATCTGTAACGAATTTAACAAGTCCCAATATAATTAAGATTTTAACCATTATGTTTCTCATATAAAGGAATTAATTAACTTTTAAAAACAGGTTTGAAGATTTGAAATCATGTGGGAATGTTTGCTGCTTCATTATCCATTGATGTTCCTGAGGAAGATACTAACATCCAAATGGAATTGATTGAAATTCAGTGTAATTCAGGAATCCCACAATTATTTTCTTTTTTCCAAGCCAATACCCTCGAATGCATCAGTTTGTTATGAGAATACTAGCCATGTTTGGTTCCACCTATCCCTGTGAACAGTTGTTGCCCCTTGTGAAGGTAAACATAACTCTCAGATCAAGACTTCCATTCTGAAAATAGCTTTTTTCAGATTCAAGTACCTGAAGTTGACACATATGTTGTCAATTCAAGTAAAACCAGTAGTATGAGTTTGTCGTTTAAGAATGGTATATTTGGCTAATAGCAGTTCTTATTGTTTAAGGGCTGTATGTGATTATGTGAAAATATACCTACTACAATAACCAAAAGAATTACACTTCTTCCTCTTTTAATACGGCCCTGGGTTACAATTTATAAGGCTGAATTGGTCCTCTCCCTAAGTAGAGTTTGACATACCTGGCAAACAGTATTTTTCATTATTTTATAATTTCATTATTTTTTAAATATATTTTAACACGTGGCATTTTAAACAAAATCATTAAAGCCATTATTGAGAAATGCAGCTTTTTCCAGTCTTCATCTAAGGATTCTAAGATGTAGTTTGGGGTGGGGTAGGATTTTCTTGAAAACCTTGCGGGGCATCCTTGAGAGATCCTGAATTTAAATATCAAACTTGTGTTTTTTTAACAGACATTTCGGTTTTAGTAATACGCGCGTGCAAGCATTTACGCGCGCGCGCACACACACACGAACCTACACCTAAAAAGTGAGATTTTGGGGGGAAGTTCAGGGAGCCTTAAATCATATACAGGTTGTATATAAATGAATATCAGGGGTTTAACTCTTTATAATATTTATTACATTCAACTTACAGTTATGAATGATATGTCAAATGAAAAAGCAACTCAAACAGTTTTACCAAGAAGCTTATAAATGTTCAATGTGAATACCCTTTGTCACACGGCACACATCAAGTCTATAGTCGAGTTCTTCCCAAACGTCGATAAGTGTGTAGTCAGTAATTGTAGCAACAGCTGCTTCAATCCGGTTTCTTAATTCAGGGAGGCACGTACACACCATCCTTGATGAAGCCCCAAAGGTAAAAATCGCATGGCGTTAGGTCAGGAGAACGTGGAGGCCATGCATTGGGACCCTTGCGGCCTATCCAGCGCTCGGTTACAGTGACGTTCAACCAATCACGTACTTCGTTATGCCAGTGGGGTGGCGCACCATCCTGCTGGAAAATGAAGTTCTCTGGCTCATTTTCTTCCAAATGAGGGAAGAGCCATTGCTCTAGTGTATCAAGGTAAGAAATGCTAGTTACAGTAGGTTCACCAAAAACGAAAGGCCCATAAACTTTTCGCCGGGATACGGCACAAAAAACATTCACTTTAGGGGAATCTCGTTGCATTTGTACTATCTCGTGAGGATTTTCTGAGCCCCAGTTGCGCACATTATGAGTATTAACATGTCCACTAAGGTGAAAGGTCGATTCATCACTGAAGACAACACGATCCACAAAATCGTCATGAAACAACATGTCGTTTGCGAATTTGGCACGTAATCCGTGGGCTGTCGGCTTTAGAGCCTGTAATAACTGTAAACGGTAAGGACGTAGCTGTAAGCGTTTTCTTACAACTTTCCAAACAGTCGACACAGGAGCTTGTAATTCACGACTAGTCTTCCAGACTGATTTATTTGGGCTACGAGTGAACGACACTCTCACTCGCTTAACAGTCTCTTCACTTACTCCTGGTCGTCCCGTGCTCTTCCCTTTACAAAAGCAGCCCGTATCTTCAAACTGATTATACCATCTACGAATGTTTTCATCACTAGGAGGATCACAACCGAACTTACTACGGAACGCACGTTGCACAGTTACTACAGATTCGGTCTTTGCAAACTGCAAAACACAAAACGCTTTCTGCTTACTAGTCGCCATCTTTGCTACTACCGCTGTCTAGCGGATTGCGGCAGAAACATTACACGCACATGCGCACTTGTGCCAACAAACAAAACTGTTTTGAGTTGCTTTTTCATTTGACATATCATTTATAACTGTAAGTTGACAGTAATAAATATTATAAAGAGTTAAAACCCCGATATTCATTTATGTACACCCTGTATTTGTGTGAAATCCTGATGGATTTTTTGGGTGGAATACTATGTTTCCCCTAATTCCTATAAGTGGTGAAGAAAGTAAACCTTTGAAAAAATGTCAAATAAATTTATACCGGAATTATTGTATTATATTAATTACTAATTATTTTACAGAGCAAGAATGGGAAAGGTGTAAATTAATTCCAATTAATGATTTCATATACCTACTAAAATTAACGAAAATGAAATAGTACGCGTTCAATTCTGTTACTAAGGAGACATTAACAGACAAGCTTTAGCAAATTAATAGGCAAGTAAGCGTTGGATTAGATCTAAGTCAGAATCACCTAGCCAATTCCTGGGAAAGTGAGTTCACAAGAAATCCATTAGCTGAAGGTTCAGTTCATGAGAATCAATTCGTTCAGAAAATTAACGTATATTTAGAAAGAGCATTTAAACAACTTTCAAGAAAATAGGGGGGAAAATGTTGTGTTCCATTCGCATGGCTTTCTCTATCTGTTCTGCAAACAAACTATTCTTACAAAGCTGTTTCATTTTATTCACATCACTCTAAACAAGATAAACATTACCATATTTTATTACTTAGCTCCTTATAAGTACAAGGGAAATAAGGGAACATACGGGGTTAAAGACACAGTCAAATCTTTTAAAAGCCGTCGCTATAGGAACGACTACCATTGAAATTAGGTTCTCTTTCCAAACCAGGAGTAAAACAAAAGATATTAAACGGATGAGGACTTCCCGTTTGAAAATAGTATTAGGTAAGTATTTTAAATTGAAACCAATCACAGGAAATATTAGGAAATTATTGGTACTAAATAAAAAAATAAATAACAATTTACAAAAACTGCACACAAAAATTGTGTGTTTTTACGTGATCTGCATTTTTTGTGTAGTTAGTTTTTTTCATCTCTTATAGTTTACCGGCAATCAAAAGTCAATCAGAATGAAGAGGACTTCACAGGCTATTCCCAAGAAATTCAGAAAATATATATTCAAAATATCAAAATAGCTAGAGCCTTCTTTTCTTTGCTATATCTCTTTTTTAAAGCGAAATAATTTTCGTAAAATATTCCATCTAAAGGGTAATTTGCGTGGGGAATTTTCCTGAAAATCACACTGTACATTACTACTTACATTACACATACGTGCTAGGGACAGTAAACTATTTAAGATATTAGCAAGACAAAGAATGAAGAATGGTAGAGAAAGTTAAACTTAATCAATTGTCTATCATTTTATATCGGAATGATTAAATTAACAATGATTTTATATAGAGAGCTTTATATTACATTAAATGGAAATCTGTGGATCCTATTTTGAGATTAGACACAAAGTCCAACTCTAGGATGTAGATCAATCACAAATTACATTTATGGTTATTCTTGATAACATTCATTAAACATTTATTTACAAAGATTAACTCTGATATTGAAATTTTCAGAGGTTTCAATTTCACATAATTTGCAATTACATGCCTGTTTCCAAAAACCAATTTGTACAGTATGTGTTTTTAGAACATTCTTGTATATTACATTTACAACACCGCATTAATTATTACTAGTATTTTTTGTTTGAATAAAATCCTCCTCTGTATAGGTGGAGTAATGAGGTATCTTATTAATTGTGACCTAAACTTGTTACTTTCTCTACACGTACTATGTATGTAGTGTATAGAGGAGGTACCTATTGCAATCCACCCAAAAATTCGATACCGAGATTTCACCGGAAATACATGTCTTAGGGTCCCTGTATAAAAATATTTTTGGAAAAAGGTCCTGTGTGTGTATGTGTGTGTGAACACGATAACACAAAAACGAAAAGTCGGTAAAATATCAAATTTGTATTTAAGTTTAGTATCTTCGAGGGAAGATTTTGAGAAAAGTCGCCCACCCCAAACTACCCTTTATATGGAAAAAAAATTCGAAAGTTTTGATTTTCTCAAAAATGGCTCTAACGATTTTGATTAAAATACCGTATATTAAAGATATTTAAATGGCAAATAAAATGTATATTTTGGACTTTCTGGGAATAGCCTCTAAAGACCTCTTTATTCTGAATGAATTTTGCCTAACTGGTAAACCATAAAAGTTAAGCAGAAACATACTACACAAAACCGTAGATCACGTTTAACACACAATTTATGTCATATACGTTTTTTCGTGAAATTTCTGAGATATTCCTTGTTATTTATTTCAGATTGAAAATAATCCAACTTTTCTCACACGGAAATTTGTAAACTCCTGGCCCTGCATAGAAACGGATTTCAACCACATAGCAACCAGCTTTTAAGAGATTTGACATTCGTTTTGGCCTAGTGTATTCCCTTATATACCTTCTACTTACAAGGAAGCAAGTAATTAAGAACATTTCGCCTAATGTTTATCTCGAATATATAAATTAGATGGAAGAATGTGGTTTTTAACAATAAGTTGTTACAGCGATGTAGAAAAAGTTATGTGAATGGAATACATCAGATTTTTTTTTTTTCTTATGCAATTCCTTTATAGGACATTTGTAGTAAACCACTTTTTGGAATGTCTGCAAATTATTTGTTGGTCGATGTAAGTCATGTCTGTGTCTGTCTGTCTGTCTGTTATGTATATTTGCATTTTTTTGTAAACTTCTGGGTTATTTATTACAAATAATAATACGGCTGGAGTACCTATATTCGTAAGCTAAAGGCAAAGTTCCAAACACTTTGGATAGTGGTTTACAGTGAGTTGATTGTCTTGCACTAGCCATTATTCTTATTAGCTTTTTTTTGCTAAGGAACACTTTTTTTGAGCATGTACCGAATTTTCCCAGAATGTTATTCCATTCATCATCAATGAACAAAAATAAGCATAATCACTAAGCGGCGATCGTTTGGTTATTTCCCGTAAAGGGTTTTTGCATGTCACGATAATCTAGGCTTGATACTTTTACTGCGAAACAAATTTTGTCTACGTCTTTAAGTTCTTATTACTCCGGATATATTTGCAGATTTAATACAATACAGTTACATTTGATTGTTCATCTTAAATCAATCAGCAACTTGTTTCAAACACATCAGTTATTAGCCCCCATAAAGTATTTTCAGTAAATTTAACTATCCATTTGTCAACTACCCACCCACCCATGCTTTCTAATAAACATCTCATTTTTTTTAAATTAATTTATTGGCAGTTAGTAGTTATTCATACAGCCAAAGACAATAACAATAATAATTAACAATTGAGAATAAATTTACAATTAACACATGTAGTCTACAAACATATTTCAGTGCACTACACAGGAGATTTACATTTAAATGTTAATATTTACATGGTTTAAAAATCCTATTATAGCAATATATGAACATTTTGAGTCGCAAGTAATTTGAGCAACTTGCATGGAAGATGAATGCCTAATTTCACTATCTGATCCTGGAAATGTTGTATTACTGTCCATAGCTTCTTGCATGCAAAGAATATGTGATCGCAATCTTCTACCTGTCCGTCACAATAATCGCAGAAAGGAGAATCCTTAATATTAATCCTATTGAGATGTTTAGCGAAGCATCCATGATTGAATTTTAAACGGGCTATAGTTGTGATCATTTTCCTTGGGGCTTTCGTACTGTCGTACCACTGTTTTTCGGGTATGTCAGTATGTATTGAAAAATAATGTTTGCTTTTAAATTGTGCTGAATTTTTCCACCAGTTATTCCAAGATTCCTCAACTTTTTTTAACCAAGGGAATCAGATCACTTGCAAATGTATGGATACGATTGGCCAGATATCGTTGCAGATTTTGCTAAATTGTCTGCAGTTATATTTCCATTTATTCCTGAGTGGGCTTTAATCCAAACTAATACTGTATATTTTCCCTTCGTTGTTAATTTCTTTATCATATTTAGTATGAAATCCAAGAGTATGATTGCTCTTGCTTTGATTTAGTCCAGAAATACACTGTAAAGATCTTTTGGAATCTGAGAAGATTAAGACCGTATCTTCTTCCACAAACTGGGCATATTCTAAGGCTTTAAGTATTGCAAGAAGTTCAGCTGTAAAGATGGATGATAAGTGGTTCAGTTTGAATAACTCCTTTTTATTCCTTTTTAAGTCTATGTATGCACATCAAACATTTTCCTTATGTTTGGAACCATCAGTAAATGTGCGAGCAGCATTAGTGTATTTAGAATTGAATTCATTAAAAATAGATGTATTCTCAGCTGAATTATCTGTAAAAGGAATATTCAATACTGAATATTAAAACAAGGCAGTTTTGTAATGTGTAAAAGTTCTTTGTAGTACTGACTGAAATCACTGAAAGAATTAATCAGTGGAGGAGTAGGTTTATGATTCCAGTATTTGTTGATCAGGCAAAGTACAGTTAAGCGGCATATTCTCTTCAAAACATAGCTATTTGGATTTCCTAATTGTTTTATAATAAACTTATCACATAAAGCCTGGATACGAATGTGTAGGGGAGGTTCTCTTGTTTCCACTAATAAGTCGTATAATGGAGTAGATTGCATTGCACCAATGCAAATGCATAGAGCCTTATACTGAATCTTGTCCAGTTGTGCAAGTAACGTATTAGCAGCAAATCCATAACACATGCATCCGTAATCGAAGTGTGATCGTATTATAGAGCGATGGCAATTTTGGGATCAGCTTTCCACCAGCAGCCCATCAAAGATTTTATTATATTTACTCCTTGTTCACATTTGTTAACTATAAATTTAATATGAGCATTCATTCCATCTTAATTTGTTGTCGATACGCAGACCTAAGTGTTGTACCATGTTTTTGTGAGGTACTGTGTATGGGCCCAATGATAAAGATTCAATTTGTGAAATTCTGTGTCTTGTGTAGGTGCAACTGGAGGATTTATCTGGAGAAATTTCAAGACCATTATTTTGAAGCCAATCGTGGAATTTGAACATTGAGTTTTGCAGTTTAGTTTTGGTTTTGGTTTCTTCTAAGGATTTTCCAGAACAATAAAAACAAAGGTTATCGGCATACTGAAGAAGATGGGTTTCACTAAAGTGAACGGAAACAACATCACTCATATAAATATTAAATAGAAGCGACAATATAGATCCTTGAGGTAGACCTAGGCTTAACTGACGAGACTCTGTAGCAAGATTATTCTGTTTTATGAATAACTTTCTGTATTGTAGCAGATTCCACATATTTATAACAAAGGTGTGAGGAATACCAATTTTAATAGCCTTTCCATTTAATATTTTAATATTTATTTTATCATAAGCACTTTTTATATCTGTGTAAAAAGCTATAAGGTATTTGTTGTCGCTAAATGCTATTTTTATGTCTGTGACTAGCGTAATCAACAATTCATTGCAACTTTTCCTTTTGCGAAAACCCATTTGGAAATTATTAAGATGCTCATAATGCTCAACATACCACTCCAGTCTGTTTTAATCATTTTTTTCCAAAATTTTATATGGGCACGATAATAGAGCTATGGGTCTGTAGGATGAACCAACATTGGGATTTTTATTTCGTTTTAATATTGGAACTATTCTACTTAATTTAAATGCAGGAATTTGGATTTTGCCATTCCAAAATTCGTTTTAACACTTTAAGCAGGATTTCTTTTCCACTATCGGGCATGTATTTCATCATTTCGTAATGTATATTGTCAAGGCCAGGAGCCGTGTATTTGCTAGAAAGAAGTGCACATTCTAGCTCAACAATGGAGAAAGGTTGCAGTAATATGTGATTGTTGTCGTCAGCTGATGTGTTTATATTTAAGGAGTTATTGCATGCTTGCGCCACCTCCCTTTCAACGCTGTGCTCTTTCTCACACGGGTCTTCAATATGTGTCTGTCTCCCGGTCACTTTCCACGAGAGTGGAGGGAGGCCAGAGTCATATGCATATTGAAGCCTGGGAAGGACCTGGTGCACCCATCCAATTACCGCTCCATCAGCCTCCTCCCGACCCTTTCTAAGGTGCTCGAGAGGATGGTCCTTAACCGCCTGTCCCCGCTTCTAGGGGACATCCAAGCCATCCCATGCCACCAGTTCGGATTTCGACCTGGGCACTTAACGCCCCAGCAGCTGCTGCGGGTAGTGGAGGCGGCCACCCTGGGCTTCCAGGAGGGCGCATTCACTGTCGCGGTATCGCTGGACGTTGAAAAGGCATTCTCAACGACCTGGCACGCGGGTCTCCTATACAAGCTCATCCACCTGGGACTACCCACACAGGCACTCAACATACTGCACAGCTACCTAAGACACAGACACTTCCACGTCACAGTCGCGGGGAAAACATCTACGACCTGCAAGAGGCGGAGTCCCCCAAGGCTCTGTATTATCCCCGACCCTCTTCAACATTTACATGGCAGACTTTCCAACTCAGCAGTCCGTCAACATCGCCCAGTATGCGGATGACGTGCTGCTGTACAACACAGACAGACATTTAATCAGAGCCTTCAACCCCATACAACGACATCTCCGCCTCATCCAAGGATGGTGCCGGCGTTGGTGAATGTCCGTGAACGCGGACAAGAGCCACGCCATTGTTTTTACAAAGCGCCACATCCCCGCAGACTGTCCCACACTCTCCTACCAGGGCCAAAGAATAGAGTGGCGAAACTCCGTCTCCTACCTGGGGGTTAAACTGGACAAGGGTCTAACTTTCGGCGAACACATTCGGGGCGTCTCAGCCAAGGCACAGGGGGCTATCGCCTCCCTGTACCCCATGCTGAAGTCCAGGATGCCTTTTCGCCTAAAGGTACACCTTTTCCGGGCGCTGATAATCCCCCTCATGCTATACGCCTGCGAGGTCTGGGGCATGGCCGCAGACAGTTGGCTGCTCCTGCTCCAACGGGCACAGAACAGAGGACTCCGGTCCATCTACTCTGTGGGCCGTGCATTCCCCGTGAGGCTGCTGCATGAGGCTTCCTCGCTACCATATGTGGAGGACGAAATTAGACGCCGGGCCACAAAATTTTACGAAAAGTTAAAACCAACATCAGAGCGTCCTGGTTAGGTCTCTTGGTGATTACAATCCCAGAACACGCCGCTTCAGGCGTCATCGGGTTCCCCGCATGGCTTGCGGGCATACCAGATAACACTGGAGCAACTCCAACAGCCGCACAAAAGCTGAGCTCCATTACTACCTCACCAAGAGGTGACTAGCTTCAAAATTTACAACCTGCAAAATTATTCTAACATGTTTTTGTAACACATAATTTTGAAACTCCATACACCAGAAGTGCAGAAGGGTCATTGCTCCCAAATGACATTCGTTGGGGAGCAAAATGCTACCTCCTTTTTACCCTCACCCGTCCCAAACATTGAAACAGCCATCCTTAACACCCCATCCCGAAATAAAAACCCTGCGGTTAAACCCTGTTGAGGGTGGGTACGCAGCAAAAACACTCTGGCTGAACCTCAGCCAGCCAGTAACTTGAGTGTGTGTGTGTGTGTGTGTGTGTGTGTGTGTGCGCGCGCGCGCGGTGTTAAATGTATTAGTATATCTTCCATGATGTTTATGGTTAGTGCTGAAGGTAAATTTGTGGGTAACACAGATTTTCGATTTTTTTTTTTTTTTTTTTTTTTTATAGTTCTCCAGTCATAACAAGAAGAGGTGTTTCTTTTTAATGTACTACAAAATAATTTCCAACCTATTCTCTTTTTCTCTTCGAGAGTTTTCTTTGTCTGAGGTTGAACTTTTTTTAAGTTAATAAAGTTTGCATCTGTGGAATTATTTCTGTATGTTTTAAGGGCTTCCTTTCTCTTTTATAAAGCAAGATTACAATCGGTGTCCCACCAAGGTGGGAAAATTGTACTATTCTTTTTACGGAGCTTATTTTCCGGAATGGAGAATTGTGCAGCTTCTTCAGTAATGGATATAAATTTATCACAGTTTATTTGTGATTTTTCTTGAACATAACAATTGTCTTAAGTGTTCCTGTATTAAAGAATAGTAGGATAACCAGTCTGCTTTTTTAATATTCCATTTGTAGGGTGGAAATATGGTTTGCGGTCTGCATTGATTGAAGCTATAGTTAATAACTATTGGAAGGTGCCTAATGGTTCATTAATTATTTGCCAGTTGAGCCAATGAGAGAGAACAGGAGAGGTGAAAGTAAGATCGGGAGCAGATACTTTTGACTGTGGCTTAGTAATTATAGTTGCACTTCCATCATTGAGAAGAATCCAGTTTTCTTCATCCCTTATTTTCATAATCAGTTTTCCCATTGTGTCGGTTGTATGGCAACCCCACAGTTGACTATGCCCATTGAAATCGCCCATCACAATAAGAGGTTGAGAAAATTGTTTTATTAATTTCAACATTCGTTTTTTTTAAATTGTAATTTTAGGTGCCTTATATACAGCAACTAATGTTGTTAGGATTTAATTAATATTTACTTGAATAGCACAAACTTCCATTGGAATATCAGAAATGTCAAGCTGAACTGTATTGTATTCTATATGGCATTGCTAACCACTGAAGCAAGTATCCGGCAACGGACTGGACAAAGATGTAAAATTGCAACTAGAAAAAAAATTACAACACAGCTTAGACGAAAACATAGAAAATGATCTGAAGATTCAGAAATGCAAATAATATCAGATAAAGAATGGTTTGGCTAAAATTTGCTGACTTTTAAACCATTCTAATAAATTTTCTAAACAAATCTGCATAATTCAATAGTATCTACCTATATCAGACCTCAAGATGTCTCCATAACGTTGAAAATTTCGAGGAAACTTTTCTTCATTATTACAGTTTTTTTTTTTTTTTTTTTTTTTTTTTTTTTTTTTTTTTTTCGACAATGGTATGCTATACTATTTATACCATCAAAAAACAAACATCTGCGATACCGGTAATTGATTTGGATGGAAAACTTCCTTGACCACAAGTTTCCACGGATATCTGTGGTCCCAAAGAGGCGGGTTCAAATCCCGTGGAGGACGTTAGATTTTTGGGAGACGTAAAAATCCATAATATGGCCGTAGGTCCCGTTAGGTAGATTTATGCACATAAAAGAACCTTAAGCCTGATAAGGAGGCCTCTGAGCAAAATTAAGCGTCTTTCACGCCCAATTGAAACGCTGAAAGAGGCTCCGAATTAACATTTTATCAATGTTTCAAATATGGCTATAATGCTGCCTCCATGTTCATGAAAGATGCTACAAATTCCAACAAATAAGGAAAGGTACCCTCGTGTTCCATCCCCAGAAATTGCACAAGAACAATGCCGCCAGTATTATAATAATTTCTTGGGGATTTGCTAAGCTGTCAAACCAAGCTGTTTTGTGCAAATCAATGCCGGAGATGCATAGTTGGTTCGGAATGGCATTCTCCATATAGGGCGTCCTCCGTGGTCTTCGGGCAACATGACAGCCTCTGGTTCCCAAGGTCGCGGGTCCAAACTCGGCAGAGGGCGGTGGATTTCCTCGGGCTTAAAAATCCCTAGCGTGGCTTCCTTCGGAAGGAAAATAAAGCTGTTGGTCCCGAGTCGTATATTTACGGCCAGTAAAAAAACAGCAAGCCTGATAAAGAGGTCTCTGAGCAAAATTAATAAAACAGCTCCATAGTTTACAGCTCATGACTTCCTTTCAAATCCCGCAGAAAACAATTAGGGCGTTACATGGTTTCAAGTCAGCTAAATTAATAAGGGATTTCCATGATATCTAACTTGTTTGGTCAGATTCATGACTGCTCCTCGGCGACAATTCAAAACCATATTTTTGGCATACGATACAAAATAGTTTTAATTTTACAAACACCGAAATGTCCTTAACAATCGTTCTAATCAAAATGACGCATCTATGGTATAAATGCGTTTAACATCTCAACACGGAGATAAATGTTATCTACTTATTTTCATTTAAGAAGCGATAAAATAAAATGTTTTATTTCGCCAACGTTCAAGTTCACATTTATTCCACTTTTTTGTGGCATTAAAAAGATAACAAAACGAAATGTTCTAAATGGTAATAAAGAATATTTTTATCCATCTAATCCTCTTTCACAGGGGCATTTCTTGTTTGCACTTACTAAACAGATCCCATTAAATGAGAGAGAAAAAAATGCAAGCTCTGTAGTATGAAATAATACTAGAAGTACTGTTAAGCAAACCATGCTTTGAAATATTCTTAAAACCGAATTTTTGGACAAAATGGATTATTTTGGAGGATAGGCCTTTGCTCTTTTTACTTTCTCTACATGCACCTACTATGAACGTAGTATACAGAAGGTATTATTGCATTCCACTAAAAAAATTATACTTGGATTTTACCGGAAATACACGTTTTAGGGCCCCCTGTGAAAAAAATTTAGAAAAAGCACTTTGTGTGTCCTTGTGCCCGTGAATACGATAATTAAAAAACGAAAAATGGATAAAATGCCAAACTTGGTATTTAATTTTAGTATTCTCCAAGGTACAAAAGGATGCGACACGAAAATTTCAAGAAAATCTCCCCAAAACTATCCTTTACATGAGAAAAAGTTTCGAAATTTTTGATTTTGTCAAAAGTGACAATATTTTAATCAAAATCGCTATAGTATGTTAAAGATATTTACATGAAAAATATTTTTTTTCTGGGAATAGCCTCTGAAGACCTCTTTATTCTAGATGCATTTTGCTGACTTTTGCATAACTGGTAAACCGTATGCACAAGGGATGTCAATAAAAGAAATTACACGACGTCTGAAGGTTGACAGGAACACTGTGAGAAAGTGGGCTAGAAAAGAGGAGAGTGGTGTCGAGGACGAAAAACAAAGTGGTAGACCATCTAAAGTTACTCCAAATACAAAAAGAAGGATCAGAGGGATCTGCAAGGATAAAGTTGCGCACATACGAAGTGTTGTCAAGAAACTGAATTTTTCGACTGAATTCCAAGACAGTGGGAAGAAAATTGGGGTCACAGCAGTGAGGCGCCATGTAAGGTCCACTGTTTGGGGTAAAACTGCATATAAGGAACCAGTCAAGCATTTGCTCAGTAATAAAAATATCAATGATCGAATGAAACTTTGTGAAAGATTAGTCCGGGAAGGTTTTGTTGACACTCCGGGAGGACGTGTAAAAAGGTCCACATATTCTTTTTACAGATGGACCCAAACCAAACAGACAAAATCGTAGGATCCGTACGAATATCCTTCCAGTATTTCACCACTCCTCGTTCCAAAATTTTCCCTGAAAATCATGGTCGCAGGTGGCATATCACGGTATGGGAAAACAGAGTTGCACATTACCCCACAAAATCAGAATGCCAATGGTGAATATTACAGACTGTCAATTTTGCCAATATTCAAGTAGACTGTTTCCCAAGGGTAATATGGGTGTTTTGATACAGGATGGAGCAACAGCTACTCCGAAGACAACCATGAAGGTGATAAAGGAACACTTCAACAACGTTTGGTTGACTGGCCAGGAAATTCGCCTGATCTCAATGCCATTGAGAACTTGTGGGCCAAACTTCAAAATAGAGTTTTTAGACAACCCAGACCATGAAACAGGGATCAATTAATCACCAGGGTTCAAGAGGAATGGGAAAGCATTGACCAGAATACCACCAAGGTTTTGGTGGAAAGTTTCGCTCGACGCATTATTGCATGCCATGCCAACAACGGCAGATATACAAAGTTCTGAATTTGGTGTGTGTTAGATACATGATGTTTATGATGTTGAACAAATAAATTGCCTAATTATTATTTAAAGGGTGTTACTTCTTAAAGCTGGGGGGTGAGAAATTTTCGGTCCACCCTGTAGTATAACTATGTTATGGGGAATGGTGATAGGATAAACATAATAATAATAATAATAATAATAATAATAATAATAACAACACTAATAATAAATGTTAACACACAGGACGTGAATACGAAATGCTACCTTTCACAAGTACACCGATAAAATCGCAATACAAAAGTACCTATAATCTTAAAAATTAAAAAAAAAAAACATCAAAAGATGTCTGCGCAAAAAGTGGTCGTACACCTGAGGTAGTGGTTCGAGAAAATGAACCCTAAAAGGCAGAACTAGTGAACATACACTTGTCTGCGTACCTATAGACAGTGATAAGAAACGCAGCGGGGTTAGTCGTAATAAACAGGGAGCAAAACACAAAAAGAAATTTCAAATGGGGAACAATGGAAGAAAAAATAAAATTAATTATTAAACTGCATGACCAATGCAAATCGCAACTTGTTGATAAACCTCGCTCCACAGTGCAGATACTAATTGATAGGTTTTGCGTTTTAAAAACTGAACTAAATAGGCCAAGAAGTGGAAGACCAAAGTTGTTGATACAGCAAATTAAAAGACTGAACATACGGGAAATAACAAAGGATCCGAAAATCAGTGCTGTGAAGGTGGCTACAGATCTGGGAAGACGTTTTGGCCAGTACAATGCGCAATGTTTATCGAGAAGCCGGGAAGAGGTTCTGGATCAATAAAAGGAATCAAATAAAGCGATCAATTTTCATAAAAGAGCACCTAAATAAAGCAACAGACTTCTGGAAACGGGTGATTTTTTGGTTCCGATAGGAGACTATGGCCTGGCGCAAGAATACGGAAATGGATCCAAAACATTTAGTACCCATAGTAAAACACGCAGGTGACTCAGTGGTGGTCTAGGGGCGAATGAGCGCTTCAGGTGGGTGTCAGCTGCACTTTATCGAAGGAATGATGGATCACAAAATGTATGAGCATTTTAAAGCAAAATCTGCATGCTAGTGCTCAGAAACTAGGTCTTGAACATTATTTTTCAGCAGGATAACAACCCTAAACATACAGCTGGAAATACTTGCTTGTGGCTGCTTTACAACAGAATTAAGCAACTTCATACACCGCCTCAATCACCAGATCTCAACCCTTCAGAGAATCTGTGGTTTATTTTGCAGCAGAAAATCAGCAATCATTTCCAGAAAGGAAGGCTTGAAAGAGGCACTTCAAACAGAATGGGACGTAATTGACTATAATATAACTAGAGAACTAGTGAAATCAATGCCACGAAGACTGGAGGTAGTTATAAAAGCAAGAGGGAAGCCTACCAAATATCGAAGTGGCATATACTTATAAAAAAAAAAAAAAAATTACTAAAATTGCAGGTTTACGATCACTTTTTGTGAGAAATAAAAACAAGTGTATTAAGAGGAGATTATTAGTTAATCCACGTATTTTAATGTAACTTCTTATGAGTACGAACACTTTTTATACTCACTGTATATATAGGGTGTACATAAATGAATATCGGGGTTTTAACTCTTTATAATATTTATTACTGTCAACTTACAGTTATAAATGATATGTCAAATGAAAAAGCAACTCAAACAGTTTTGTTTGTTGGCACAAGTGCGCATGTGCGTGCAATGTTTCTGCCGCAATCCGCTAGAAAGCGGTAGTAGCAAAGATGGCGACTAGTAAACAGAAAGCATTTTGTGTTTTGCAGTTTGCAAAGACCGAATCTGTAGTTACTGTGCAACGTGCGTTCCATAGTTCGGTTGTGATCCTCCTAGTGATAAAAACATTCATAGATGGTATAATCAGTTTGAAGATACCGGCTGCATTTGTAAAGGGAAGAGCACGGGACGACCAGGAGTACATGAAGAGACTGTTGAGCGAGTGAGAGAGTCGTTCACTCATAGCCCAAAGAAATCAGTCTGGAAGGCTAGCCGTGAATTACAAGTTCCTGTGTCGACTGTTTGCAAAGTTGTAAGAAAATACTCACAGCTATGTCCTTACCGTTTACAGTTATTACAGGCTCTAAAGCCGACAGACCACGGATTACGTGCCAAATTCGCAAACGACATGTTGTTTCATGACGATTTTGTGGATCGTGTTGTCTTCAGTGATGAATCGACCTTTCAGCTTAGTGGACATGTTAACACTCAAAATGTGCGCATTTGGGGCTCAGAAAATCCTCACGAGATGGTACAAATGCAACGAGATTCCCCTAAAGTGAATGTTTTTTGTGCCGTATCCCGGCGAAAAGTTTATGGGCCTTTCGTTTTTGGTGAACCTACTGTAACTGGCACTTCTTACCTTGATACACTAGAGCAATGGCTCTTCCCTCAGTTGGAAGAAAATGAGCCACAGAACTTCATTTTCCAGCAGGATGGTGCGACACCTCACTGGCATAACGAAGTACGCGATTGGTTGAACGTCACTGTACCCGAGCGCTGGATAGGCCGCAAGGGTCCCAATGACAGGGCTTGCTATGTATGGCCTCTACGTTCTCCTGACCTAACACCATGCGATTTTTACCTTTGGGGCTTCATCAAGGATCGTGTGTACGTGCCTCCGCTACCAGCTGACCTCTCTGAATTAAGAAACTGGATTGAAGCAGCTGTTGCTACAATTACTGAATACACACTTATCAATGTTTGGGAAGAACTCGGCTATAGACTTGATGTGTGCCGTGTGACAAAGGGTATTCACATTGAACATTTATAAGCTTCTTAGTAAAACACTGTTTGAGTTGCTTTTTCATTTGACATATCATTCATAACTGTAAGTTGAATTTAATAAATAGTTAAAACCCCGATATTCGTTTATATACACCCTGTATAATGAATTTAACATAAAACAATAAAAACATAATTACATGTCAAGCATATGCTAATTAAACAGAACGGTCCAAACTGAACTAAAATGATTTTGCTACGTAATTTTTATTGGCTGCTGATGACAAACACAAATTTTGTGGCTTAACACTCAGATCTGTTTAATTATTTATTCCTGATTTTTATGAAATTTTGCCATATTCCCTTCACACAAACTCTAAACGATAGAGTATGTGATAATTCTACACAGAAAAAAATTGATTGGCATTCTTCAAATGACTTTACTTGTTTGTTATGAGTTCAAGCAGTTACATAAAACACTCATTTCTTATTAATATAAATAAAATTCTCCACAACACAACCTGTTTTCACCACCACAATTTTGTGTGCAGCAGACTGAGGCTGCTTTAACTATATACAACACAACTCAAATTACGTTAGCCCTGAGCTCGTTATAGAGAAAGAAACAAACACGAAAACGAGCATCGAGCAACTTCCTCCTACGGTGCCAGCTATTTCAGATTTTTTTTTTTTTTTCTATTAACGCAATACAACAATGACCTCCCTTAAGTGTAAGTATATTTCCTTTTCTATGTGTCCCAATGGCTCTATTTACCACAGCTATACAAATACGAACAGTTATCTTCCACATAAAATTCAACCCCGGCAATGAAACATGTATTGTTTGTAGAACCCTATAAATTTAATGCCAAAATATAATAGGATATTTAAATTCACACGCGTGAGAAATGTTTGCGCTTTAAAATTGATAACATCAAAACAAAATATTTTCGTTTGCATTTGTGCGAATACTTATGACCTTGGGTGTACGTATATTTCATTTGGCATAAAACTATTGTTTTACTTTCTCTACACGTACTATATACATAGTGCATAGAGAAGGTATTGCACTCCACCCAAAAATTCGATTCCGAGATTTCATCGGAAATATATGTTTTAGGGTCCCCTGTATCCAAAAAAAAGAGACATTTTCAGAAAAAAGGTCCGTGTGTCTACGAACAACACAGCTCAGAAAGGAAAAGTCGGTAAAATACCAAACTTGGTATTTAAGTTTAGTATATTCCAGGGATGCGACACGAAGCTTTTGAGAAAAATCTCCCCTCACCCCAAACTACCCTTTACGTGGAACATTCTTCGAACATTTTGAATTTCTCAAAAATTGCCCTAATATCGTAATTAAAGATATTTACCTGACAAATAAAATGCATATCTTGAATTTTCTGGGAATAGCCTCTGAAGACTACTTTATTCTGGATGAATTTTACGGAATTTCGCATAACTGCTGAACCATAAGAAAAGTAAATGGAGTTTTATTTATAACTGTTGTGATTCTCAGCACCCCACTCTATAATGGGCGTGGAAGACCGCTTAATTTTGCTCATAGGCCTCTCTATCAGGCTTGAGGTTCTTTTACATGTCGTAAATCCACGACTAGGGTCCAACGGCTTTACTTCCCTTCCGAAGGAAGCCATACAAAGGATTTTTACGGCCGAAAAAATCCATCGTCCTCCGCCGGATTTGAACTGCGACCTTGGGTATATGAAGTTAGCATGGTAATCATTACACCACGGAGGGAGACTAAACCGCAAGAGATGGACAAAAACTTGTCATGCAAAAAATGTAGAGCACGTTAAAACACACAATTTATGACATAAGTTTTTCGTGGAGTTGATCGTTTTAGAGATATTTCTTGTATTTAGTTTCATCTTTAAAAATTTTTTACTTTTCTCATACATGAATATGTCAACTCCTGTCCATATAAACAAAGGAAATTCAGTCACATAGCAACCAGCTTTTGACTAATACTTTAGCCTATGCTACTGCCTTATTTCCCTCCTACTTGCATGGAAGCAAGTAATAAGACTATTTCTGCTATTTTTTTCTCGATTAGCATGAAGTAAATAGACGCATAAGCTTTTCAACAATAATTTGTTGCAGAGATGTAGAGAAAGTCATGTGAATGGAGCATATCAGATTTTTTTTTAAAATGTATTTATAGTGTTTACATGCACGCAAGCAAACACACACATACACACACCATAAGGCCTTTTTCTTGGTTCAGACAGCTTCAAAATATACTACCTATATTTCCGGTGAAATCTCGACACCGAATTTCTAACGGAACAGAACACTTCCCCTATTTACTACACATATTAAGGAAAGTAAAAATAGAAAACTGCAAACAAAACAAAATGCAGTAGGATACTGGTAAGACCCACTTGTATTTGTATGCCATACTTATTTCTTTAGTTTAGAGTTTGTTCAAATACTTGGATATTTACTTGGAATGGGTAACATTTTGTAAGTATACAGATGTAGGCATGTAGATTATGGCTGTGAAAAAGCTTGTAACTACAACAACAACAACAACAACAATAATAATAATAATAATAATAATAATCGTGCAAGAAATGTGTTGTTTTTTCTCTACAAGTTACAATCACATTCACAGAAATTGTTAAAACGATGTTCATAATCAAATGAGATTATCTTTACAAGTGATTACAACCTATGTATTATTTCCAAAACTGCTAAAATTGGTGCTTAAAGAATCTTCATTCGCCCATAAAGGCATTCTTAAAAAATGATGTAACCGATTTATGTATATGAAAACTGTGATGATGATAATGGTTAGTGTTTATGGGCGCTCAACTACAAGATCATCAGCGCCCTTATCAAACAAATCATGGCAAAAATCAGAGATAAAGCTCAATAAGAATTATTATAAATAAGAACGAAAGATTAATCTAAAAATTAATGTATAAAGGTAATCATAGAAAAAGCCACAGATTGGTGATTTAAGAGAAAAAAAATCAGAATACAAAAACAAGGATAAAATCAACTAAATCCGAAATTTGAAGGGTATCTTCGATAAAAATTTAAACATGTTAACTACCGCTCGACTATCATCCGCCAGGACATGAAAACTGTGGAGTCTCTGTGACATCTACGGGAGTAAATGGCAGATACCTACTAATATTTAAATTGTTATCTAAAACCTACTCGGCCATTTCGACAATTGTTTCACCGCTAAAAGATATTTCCAGAATTTGCAGACTTTTGGGAGTGGGAGTGGGGTGGCTTAAGATATGAAATACAATATCCTCAAATGCATTATTATTGTTAATATGAAGGAGTAATGCGAGATGTTCGCTTAAGAATGTTCTAGACCATTGCGTATCAATTTAATTAGCAATACTAGTGGAAGTAATTCGAGATTTCTAACTGCGCTGACGAAGACAGTTTAGAGGTAAAAAAAAAAGTGCTTAGCCTCCAGCCGGGAATCGAATTCGACACGGTATCTACTTACTAATCTTCAGACTATGGACTGTCAAATGCGGAACAATTTGGAATCATTTCGATACTCACTATTGGGACCAAATGTTTTCTCAAACGTTTGCTATCTTTCTGGCCTTTTCTTGACTAAGAATAATACAGCACATTTGTTTTAACATCGCCCCTCCTTTAACATTACCCCTAAATCGCCTATATGTTCATCAGTCAGAAAGTAAACTTTGGGATGGAAGAACGAAAAAACAACAACAAAAAAACACCTATGGGTTCGTGATTAGAAAATCATCATGTAAAACACTGAACTTGTTCATATACTTCCGGTAAAGTTTAACTGAAAACTCGCATCGATACAACGCTTTCTCTCAGTCACCACATGACGTTTGTCGTATGTTTGCTACTTAAGGGTGCTGCTTTGGGAAGGTACACATCACATCAGGATATCCGGAGTAAGTGGACTGTGAAACAAGTGAACCATACCCTATTGAGGTAACGCGCGCACGCGCGTGCTTGAATTTTATGACACGCATTACCTTCCATATTAATACTAATAGGAGATGGGTTGAATGGGGGCTTATGCTAGGCCCTTTCTTTGCAGCCAATCTTCGAACGCTGACCGGCCATATAACAAAGCGACGGCGTTTCCTTTCGCCGGTTCCACGCAAACTACTTAATCAATAAATGTGGGCGGAGACTAACAGAAACAAGAGAAGAGGAGTTGTGTTCTGCTACTGGGAGTTATACGGCTAGCCACGCCTCTTCTCCCTCTTCCTCTCTCGCGCGTTATGTACTGCGGCCTTGTAGAGGGGGCAAGTGCAAGAGGTAAACTAATACGGGGGGAGGCAACGTGGATTCATTCTAAACAATAGCAACTACACGTGCAGATCGAAACAGGAAACTATTGTAACCGTCGTTGCATGAGCAGGTGTGCTATACAAAACTGACAACTTACTGAACAATGAAAATATATAGGGGAACTGGAAGTTTGCTTTTTTAAAATGGTGATCAGTGATGCGTTTTTTTTTTTTTTTTTCCGTCGCCACGAATAAAAAGAAAATAACGCTCTTGTACGCATTACATTTGAATATTATTTTCACACTTAATAAGCAAGGTAAGAAATTCTCAAGCAGGTCTTTCAAATTAACTACACTCAAATCTTCTACACATAGATATAGACACAAAAGCGATCACAAGTCACCTACGGCAAGTAAAACGCGGCCTCGTATTAAATTGGTCTGCACACGCCAATAGATTAAACAGGGATAGTGGTTTACTATCTACGTCGCAAGAAGTCCGGTAACAGTTCAACAAACTTTCCTTTCGCTCCGGCTTTAGGGCTGGGAATTCCCAACCTACCAATATGCATAAAAACTAGCCATTTTAAACGTTTCTTTATAGGTTATCGTAACATTAACATACGTAGGAAATGTGTTGTTTCTAATGTTCTACATATGATCGTTATGACGTGTTATAATCATCACTTTTCGAAATGGGCATTAAAAGCACGGTCCACTGTTAAATATCAACCCCCTTGTTCATTAATTCTCATCTCTGATGTCTTCATGGATTTTAAACGAACTTTTGCAAATATCTGTTGTAGATTTCTGCACATTTAGATTTACAACAGAATGCATCCAGTGCTCCTAATTTTTTATAAAAAAAAAAATATATGCCAGGTTAAGTTTGGCGCAATGATAATCAACAGTTAAGACACAAACAGGTGTTTTAAAATAGTACTTATCATTGATACAATGGTTTACAACATTTTATTGTAAGGAAACTGTTGATACAATGAATAAATGGCTAAATCAAGGATTGAAAAATATTATGTAAATGGGTCAGATGTGTCCAATCTGCGATTAGTTGTCTTTCGCACAAGCCCAAGGTGATCCCCAAAAAGGGTCTTCCACCAACAGAAAATGTGTCGATAATTGGGAAGCTGAGTCTTCTAATCGTCAGCGACAAGGCGTCGAAGACGTTACAAATAGTAAATTAGATATATGGCAGTTTAATTCTTACAACCGACTGTATGTCACAATATAAGGATACCGACTCCTCTGGCGAGCCTTAATATGCCCCATGACAAGGAACACATGACACGCCCGCGGACCTTTTTCTGAAAATGCTTTTTATTCAAGAGTTCTTAAGTGTGTATTAATCCACCCAAATATTTGACACCTTGATTTCGCTGTAAACACATGTTTTGAGGGAATAAAACAAACATTTTCAGAAAAAGGTCCGTGTGCTTGTGTGTGTGGTAAACTGGATGTGTGGCTGTTTAATCCTTACAATTACCAACACACACACACGGATGTTTTTCTTAAACACTTTCTTTATTCGGGATTCTCAAAACATATATTATTCCATCCAAAATTGATACCTTGACTTCACTGGAAATACATTTGTGAGAATAAAAAGAGCATTTTCAAAAAAAGTCCGTGTAGGGGGGGGCAGCATAACTCAAAAACGGTTAGTGGGTTAAATACGAAACTTTGTATTTCAATTCGGTGTCTTCCAACGATGCGACACCAAGTTTTCCAGAAAATCCCCCACCCCTTAACTACCCTATAGAGAAGATTCTCCGATCTAATAATTTTTATTAAAATTCCGCCTGTTGAAGATGGCAAAATGTATATCCTGAATTTCTTGAGGATAGCCTCTAACTTGTGCTTCATTCTCACGACGTTTGCATAATTAGTAAATCATAAGAAATAGACAAAAACTTTCTACACAAAAATACACATCTCGTTAAAACACACAATTTGTCATATAAGAGCGGTGTTCAATAGTACTTAAAAAGAGATAGAGAAACAAATTATTTTTGGTGCATTTTTTTTTCAACATATTCTCCTTTTAGCTCAATGTACTTTTCCCATCGTTTCTCCGACTGTTTTAAGCCTTCCAAAAACTAGGATTTCGGAAGGTCCTTAAAACAGGCATCTGTTAAGGAAATATCTTCGTTAGAAGTGAATCGTTTTCTGCCGAACCACTTTCTCAAGTTTGGAAATAAAGCGTCACTAGAGGACAAATCTAGAGAATACGGTGGATGTTGTAATTCGAACTTTAATTCTACAATTTTCGCCATCGAAACTGCGCAGGTGAACACCCTTGGATTGTTTTGAGGAAGATAATCCTTTTCTTTGCCAGATGATGGCGTTGTTTTTTTTATTTTTCACCCTTGATTTATCAAACCAGTGCAATAATGATGCATAATACTCTCCATGTATCGTTCTTCTTTTCTGCAAGTAATCCACGTAGATGATTCCGCGTACATTAAAAAAAAAAGGGGGGGAAAAAACCCGAGGTCATGACCTTGTCTGAAAATTTCATCCACTTTGCCTTCTTCGGAGCCAGTTCGCCTTTAAAACCATAATGTTTAAATAGTACTTTTGTCTCCGGAGTGTAGTAATGTATCGACGCATAAACTCGTCAGGACTGCGACGAAAAAGTACATTACCAGCTTCCGAAACAACCACACGATTGCGTTTATTCTGCATTGAGAGCAAGCGCGGCACCCATTTTGCCGAGACCTTTCTCAGACAATTTTTTGTGCAAAATTGAGAACACTGTACCTTGTGATGTGCATGTGTCCTCGACTATTTTGCAATATTTGATTGGTTGATCACTGAAAATCATATCTTGGATTTTGTCAACCATTTCGGAGAGAGTGAATCTACTGGACGTCCGGAACGATGTTCATCATTTGTGGATTTACGGACATGTTTAAATTCATTTATCCAATTGTAAATTGTTGCAAACGCAGGACCAGTTGGCCATGAACTTCAACCAATGCGGCTTTTATCTCTTTCGGTGTTAAGCCTTTTAAATATAAGTGTTTAAATACCGCACGAAACTCGTTTTCTTTCTCTACACGTACTATGTTCATAATGAAGAGAGAAGGTATTGCATTCCACCCAAAAATTCGATACAAAGATTTCACCGGAAATACATGTATTAGGTCCCCCTGAATCAAAAAAAAAAAAAAAAAAAAAAAGCTGGTGTGCTCCATTCACATAATTTTCTCTACATCCATGCAATAAATTATTTTTAAAAAGCTAAAGCTTCCATTTACTTCCTCCTAATCGAGAAAAAAGTTAGCAGAAATAGTCTTATTACTTGCTTCCTTGTAAGTAGAAGCAAAATAAGGGAGTACCATAGGTTAAAGTGATAGTCAAAAACTGGTTGCTATGTCACTGAAGTTCCTTTGTTTGTATGGACAGCAGTTGACAAATTCCTGTTGACAAAAGTATGTTTTTCTTAGCAGAAACGAAAAACAAGGAATGTCTAAAAAACGATGACCTCCAAGAAAAAATGTATATAACATAAATTGTGTGTTTTAACGTGCTCTACATTTTTTGTGTAGTAAGTTTTTGTCCATCTCTTACGGTTTAGCAATTATTCAAAATTTCGTAAAATTCATCCAGAATAAACTACACTTTAGAGGCTATTCCCAGAAAATTCAAGATATACATTTTATTTGTCAGGTAAATGTCTTTAATATATGATATTTTAATCAAAATCGTTAGAGCCATTTTTGAGAAAATCGAAATTATCGAAAAAAATAAAATGTATATTTTTGAACTTTCTGGGAATAGCCTCTGAAGATTATTCTGGGTAAATTTTACGGAATTTTGCATAACTGCTAAACCGTAAGAGATGGACAAAAACTTACCAGACAACAAATGTAAAGCACCTTAAAACACACAATTTATGTTATAATACATTTTTTTCATGGAGTTGATTGTTTTTGAGATATTCCTTGTTTTTTGTTTCAGCTATAAAAACTTATACTTTTCTCATACAGAACTTTGTGAACTCGTGTCCATTCAAACAAATGAACT
This sequence comes from Hymenopus coronatus, assembly GCA_030762935.1. NCBI lineage: Eukaryota > Metazoa > Arthropoda > Insecta > Mantodea > Hymenopodidae > Hymenopus > Hymenopus coronatus. The sequence goes on along the minus strand of CM060897.1, from coordinate 132,501,076 downwards.
TCAGTCGCAGAGCAACCAGCTTTTGACTATCACTTTAATCTATGGTACCCCCTTATTTCGCTTCTACTAACAAGGAAGCAAGTAATAAAGACTATTTCTACTACTTTTTGCTCCATTAGATGAAGTAAATAGAATAATTTGTTGCAGTGATATAGAGAAAGTCATGTGAATGGAACACATCAGATTTTTTCACTTATGAACAATGTTAAAAACAAAAGCAGTCTAGAATAATTATATAATATATATATATATATATATATATATATAAAAGGTATATAATAATTAATAGCGACCGTAATTTATGTGCTACACTGAGATTGAATGTAACTACAACTGAAACAGACATCAACAAAAGAATACCTGGTTAATCGTGATTGTTAAATTCACATGAACAACTGTAGCCATATATTCCAAATAAAACAAATTTATATAAATAAAAACTTCTTATTTTCCATACATAAAACTGTCGGAAATATATTGAAGTTATGAAGTCCGATTTTATCGATATTTACTTTGATCATACATAATTGCTTTGGAGGCAGCCAGTTCCCCACTGATGCCCTATTGCTACCGTGACGCATGTAAAACACCCCCGACAATCCTTTGATTCGTTGCAGCCATGAGACAAAGTAATACTGCAGGCATAGTGGTGGGGAGAGCATTCTGCCCTACAACGTTATGCCTGCTTTACATAGAAAAAAATTTGAAAATTTTATTTTTCTCAAGAATGGCTCTAAAGACTGATTAAAATGTCGTATATTAATAATATTCAATCACAAATAAACCGTATATTTTGAATTTACTGGGAATAGTTTCTGAAGACCTCTTTATTCCGGATGAGTTTCTCGGAATTTTGCATTACGGTTAAACCGTAAGAAATAGACAAAAACTTACTTCACAAAAATGTAGATCTCGTTAAAATATATAATTTATGTTATATTCGTTATATACGTTTTTACATTCTCTACATGTAGGTACTATATACATCGTATATAGGGAAGGCATTGTAATGCAACCAAAAATTCGTTATCGAGATTTCACCGGAAATAGATGTTTTGGGACCCCCCTGAATAAAAAAAAACAAAAAAACACAAACTTGTTTTTTTTTATAAAAATGTTCGTGTGTGTCAGTGGACAGCATAGCTGAAAAGGAAAAGATGCGACATAAAGACTTTCAAGAAAATCTCCCCACCCCAAACTACCCTTTACATGGAACATTTTTCGAAAATGTTGACTCTCTCAAAAATAGCTCTAACGATTTTGATTAAAATGCCTTACGTATAACATATGACAAACGAAATGTATATCTTTCAATGTTCAATAGCTTCTGATGATCTCTTCATTCTGGATAACTTTTACAAAACCGGCAAACCGTAAGAGATATTATAACACTTACTTCATAAATAAATGTAGATCTTATTAAAACACAATTTATGTAATTTACACATTTTTTGTAGAGTTAACCGTTTTCGAGATATTCCGGATTATTCGTTCCAATTTTAAGTTACTTAAACTTTTCTCAAACGGGAAGACATCCTTTTTCTAGTTTCTCGTTTGTTTACTCCTGGCAAACAAAGATATTGTATTTTCAATTGTTTCACATAGTAACCGGCTTTTAAAGGGCAAGACTATCGCTTTAGCCCGTGCACTTTATTTCCCTTGTACTTTCAAGGAAGCTAATAATAAGACTAATTCTGCTTATGTTTATCTTGATTAGCATGATGCAGATGACAGATTAATGTTTTGAATGAAAGGTTTGTTTACCGAATAGCTAGAGGACGTCATGTGAATGGAACACATTAGATTTTCACCCTTCTACTTACAAGGAACCAAGTAATAAGGACTATTTCTGGTAATGTTTTATCTCGATTATCATGAAGCAGATAGAAGAATAAGCATTTTAACAATAATTTGTTACAGATATGTAGAGAAATTCGTGTGAATGGAACACATTAGATGTTTTTATGTATAGTCGACCATTTTTGAGATATTCTTTGTTACTGGTTTCAATTTTAAACTACTTAAATTTTTCTCAAGAAAGTGACGTTTCGCTTCCTCTCTTGTTTTACTGTAGTCCACTCAAAGCGAACTTCAATTGTTTCACATAGAAAGATTTTACTATCGATTTAGCCTGGTGTATATTCTCATGCCCCTTCTGCTTATAAGGAATCAAGTAATAAGATAATTTCTGCTAATATTTATTTTGATTAACATATAGATAAAAGACTAATCTTTTGTAAGGAAAGTTGTTTGTGTAAAACTAGAGAAACTCATGTGAATGTAACACATCAAAATGTTTTTCTTTCTTTCTATTTGACAGCTTCCTACAGAACCCACGGTCGGCTACCTCAGGATACTTGCTTCATCACGCACTTCCTCTAACAAAAGCAGCAATGTAACAGAGCTTAATTACGCTACTTCCTTATAGTGGAACCTGCTGAGGTCGACCTCATTTCTGTTAGCTTTCTTTGTTATGTTTGTTTTGTACGTATGTATGCATGTCTATGTTTATCTTACCTATGTCTGTGATTCGCTGTGTGTGTTCATCAATCAATAAAATGAATTTTAAAAAGTCTTGTGTTCCATTCACATAACTTTCTCTAGCTGTTCCATATACAAACTATTCTTACAAACGATTATTCTTTTATCTATGTCATGCTAATCGAGATAAATATATTAACAGAATTAGTCTTATTACTTGGTCTTATTACTTCCTTGTAAGTAGAAGAAAAATATGGAAATACACTAGGCTAAAGCGATAGGCAAATCTTTTAAAATTTGGTAGTATGTGAAACAATTGAGGTTCGGCTCGCTTTGCACGCTCCCGTTTGAGAAACGTTGGATAATTTAAAATTGAAATAAAAACCGGTAAACTCTACAAGAAAAATGTAAACGACAAACTATGTGTTTTAACGAGATCTACATTTTTTATGTAATAAGTTTTTGTCTCACTTACGGTTTAACAGTTAGGCAAAACCTCTGCAAAACTCATTGAGAATAAAGAAGTCTTCGGAGGATGTTCCCAGAAAATTCAAAACTTACGTTTTATTTGTGATCTAAATATCTTTAATATACGGCATTTTAATCAAAATCGTTAGGACCATTTTTTAAAAAACAAGTTTTTCCCATTTTTTTACATATAAAGAGTAGTTTGTGATGGGGGGAATTTTCTTGAAAATTTTCGTGTCGCATCCTTGGAAGATACTAAACATAAATACCAAATTTGGTATTTAACGGTCCTTTAGTTTTTGAGCTATGCTGTCCACCTACACACACGCGCGTTGACCTTTTTCTAAAAATCTCATGTGTTTCATCCAAAGGACTTCCTCTACAGATAACAAATTATTGTTGAACAGCTTATACTTCTAACTGCTTCATGCTAATCGAGATAAACTTTAGCAGAAATAGTCCTATCACTTAGTTCCTTATATGTAGAAGGGAAACACCAGCTATAGCGATAGTCAAATCTTTTAAAAGCTGGTAGCTAATTAGTTTCTTTGCATGGCCAGGAGGTGACAAGTTCCCGTAAGAGAAAAGTAAATATTTTAAAACATGGAATGTCTCGAAAACGGTCAACTCAAAAAAAAAAAAAAGTATCTGATATAAATTCTGTTTTAAAACGATCTACATGTTTTGCGTGTAAAGTTTTTGTCTATCTCTTACGGTTTACCAGTTAAGCAAAATTCATCCAGAATAAGGAGGCTATTCCCAGAAAATCAAGTCATAGGTACATTTTATTTGTCATGTAAATATCTTAAATATGAGAAATATTTTAATCCAAATTGTTATAACCATTTTTGTGAAAACCATAATTTTCTAAATGTTTTCCATGTATAGGGTAGTTGGGTTTTCTTGAAAATTTTCGTGTCGCATCTTTGGAAGATGCTGAACTTAGGTATCGAGTTTGGTAGATAACTTAATCAACCATTGGAAAATTTATCTAACCATATAGATTTCGCAAATGTTTGGTGTGTCACATAACACAATTCATAACCGATCTACAATTTGAGTGTAAATGGAGTTTTATTTATGGATGCTCTTTAACTGCTGTGGTTCTCAGCGTCCCATTCTAAACTGGGCGTGAAAGACCGCTTAATTTTGCTCAGCGGCCTATCAGGCTTGAGATTCTTTTACGTACCGAAAATCTACGACACGGGACCAACGACTTTACTTCCCTTCCGAAGCAGTCCTCCGCCAGGTTTGAACCCGCGACCTTGGGTGTATGAAGTTAGCATGGTAAGCATTACACCACGGCCATTCGCAGAATATTCAAGAAACGTTTTATTTTTACTTTCTCTATTTACTACATAGTGCATATGTAGAGAAGGTATTGCACTCCACCCAAAAATTCCGTACCAAGATTTCACCGGAAATACACGTTTTAGGGTGCCATTCACTAAAAAAAACTTAGAAAAAGGTCCGTGTGTATGTGTGTCCGTGTCTTTCAAAACGATAATTCAGGCACGAAAAGTCGGCAAAAGACCAAACTTGGTATGCGACACGAAGATTGAGGAAAATTTCCCCACCCAAACTACTCTTTATATAGAAAAAATTTCGAAAAGTTTAATTTTCTCAAAACTGGTTCATACAATTTTGATTAAAATACCGTATATTTAAGATATTTACATGAGAAATAAAAATAATATCTTGAATTTTCTGAGAACAACCTCTGAAGGCCTCTTCATTCTGGATGACTTTTGTATACCTGGTAAGCCATAAGAGATAGACAAAAACTTAGTGCACAAAAATGTAGATCTCATTAAAACACAATTTATGTCACATACTTTTTCGTAGAGTTTACCATTTCCGAGACATTCCATGTAATTGGTTTCAATTTTAAAATACTTAAATTTTTCTCATGCGGGAATTTGCCACCTACTGGCCATGCAAAGAAACGAGTTTAAATCACATAGCAATAAGTTTTTAAAATATTTTACTATCGCTTTGGCCTGTTTCCCTCCTTCTTAGAAGGGATAAAAGCATTTCTGCCAATTTTTATTTCTGTTAGCATGATGTAGAGAGAACAAATTTGTATATAAATAGTTTATTGCAGGATAGGTAGAGGAAGTCATGTGTCACACTTCTTGCACACATGGTATTTTAGTCAAACTTGTTCTGGCTTCTCAATTCAGATAGCCCGGGGTAGATTTTGGGCTTAGACTAGGACGGATTTTCTTCAAGTATATTAACTCCACAATCTGGAGATACTTATATTCGAGTGAATATGTGCATTTCTTTGGCAAAATGAATCAAATCAACCAACAAATCTACTTAACGAATTACTAACGCAGTCCCTTGCTAGCAGAAATTGAAGGTGCATGGGCAAGTGAAACAAAACCTTTATATACCGTTATTCATGTTACCTTTGTTATTGACCAAGTTTTAATATCGGCCATCATTTTGGTTAAACTTAATATTCAAAACTATTTAGAATATCTAGGGCAATCTGGTTAAGATTTTTCATTAGTTGTGCGAAGCGTAATTCATACATTTTAAGTTTATTATATAGATTTACCCATTAAACCACGTACAGTTTTATAAAATGTCGGTTTTTCTTTTAGGAACTGGTATGTACTTATTAAGCCACCCCTAACGCGCCCTTAAAGTCGATAATGCCGTAGTCCGCAGTTCAATACAACTTGCAGGGGCTAGAAATAGAGCTTTCTCCGCATTCCTTGCTATGGCTGCATGCGGTATAGATATTTAGGACTTTCACCATTCGCAGCAAGTAAAATGTATCAGCATGGAGAATCACTTCAATTTTCGGAAAACGTAATGTAAAAAAAGCGCAGGACAATATTTTAGCCCTGAAATTAATATTTCCCGAGTGAGAAAGTTCACTTGGTGTCACTCTTAATTAATCTATGCACTCGAATTACTAGGTATAAAATATACTAAATATTAGTTTGCAATATATGTATTTATTACTTACAGGAAGTTTTTTACTTTATCTATACGCACTATGTACATAGTGCATAGAGAAGGTATTGCACTCCTCCCAAAAATTCGATATTTTATTTTTTTTATTTTTTTTAAACAGTAACGGAGTCTGATCAGGACTCCGGTACTGTATCCCTATTTACATTTCTCCCCGTAGGTTTTATTGATTACTGGTTTACTGGTTTTACTGTTTCTTTTACAAACATATACACATTGCACAAACATATAACACCCATGCCCAAGGCGGGACTCGAACCCACGATCCCCTGCCCACGAAGCACCAAAGCGAGACCCTTTAGCGAGCGTGGCCACGGGGACCGGCTTTATACTTTTTTTTTTTTTTTTTTTTTTTTGTAGTTTAACGTCCTTTAACCTAGTTTGGTCATATCGGACGATGAATGCAATTGATGATATGATGCTCAAATGATCTCGGGGTCCATGGAGCTTAAAGTTACTCGACATTCGTCTTCTCAGGATAAGGGAAAACCCCGAAAAAAACCTTACCCGGGTAACTCACCCTAAGCGAGATTCGAACTCACAACCTTTTGAACGTGAGGCAGACAGGCTACCACCACGCTACCCTATTGAGATTTCACAGGATCCCCTGTATCCAAAGCAAGCATTTTCGGAAAAAGATCCGTCCGTGTGTCTGTGAACACGATAACTCAAAAACGAAAAGTAGGCAAACTACCAAATTTGATATTTAAGTTTAGTATCTTCCAGGGATGCGACACGAAGATTTTGAGAAATATCCCCCCACCCCCAACTACCCTTTACATGGAATTTTTTCGAAAATTTTGATTTTCTCAAAAATGGCTCTAACCATTTTGATTAAAATTTCTAATATTAAAGATATTTATTTACCTGACAAATAAAATGTATATCTTGAATTTTCTGGGAATAGCCTCTGAAGAGTACTTTATTCTGGATGAAATTTACGGAATTTTGCATAACTGCTAAACCGTAAGAGATAGATAAAAACGTACTACACAAAAAAAATGTAGAGCACGGTAAAACACACAATTTATGTTATATACATTGTTTTCAAGGAGTTGGTCGCTTTTTAGATATTTCTTGTTTTTTGGTTTCAGCTTTAAAAAACTAACTTTTCTCATACAGGAATTTGTCAACTCCTGTCCATAGAAACAAAGGAACTTCAGTCACATAGCAACCAGCTTTTGACTATCACTTTAACCTATGATACTTCCTTATTTCGCTTCTACTTACAAGGAAGCAAGTAATGAGACTATTTCTGCTAATTTTTTCTCGGTTAGCATTAAGTAAATAGATGTGTATGCCTTCTAATAATAATTTGTTGCAGAGATATAAAGAAAGTCATGTGAATGGAACACAACAGATTTTTATTCCTTTGTTTTAAACTTAGATCAAAAAGCATAAATGAAGTTTTGTACACTTTTTCACTTGTTTTGTTTATGAAGGCAATGGTTATTAACGTATTACCTATGCATCTTTGGTATTTGAACTACTTCAGAGTGTATGTGGAATTCTTGTAAACCAGACAGAACATCAAATAAGCGTTTATTCCGAAACACGCTTCCAATGTATTATTGTTACGGTAATATTTTTATGTAGAAATAAAGAAAAACGAAACGTAGAGGTTAAGTAGAAAATAGTATTGCTTCTGCACAGCCGCAGGAGGGTGGCACTGTTCATAAAATGCGTCCAGCAAGTGTTGACACTTCCGGCTCACAGGCTGAAAGTTGTAATATTCATAAAGTAGTCCTGAGGTTTGAACGCTTACCCCATTCTGTTAATTTTAGTGACTTTCTTAAATAATTTAAATTATAATATATTAAGCATCATAAAAGCAAGTAGTTATCAATTACCTTAAATAACAAATGTATTTTTTTAGTTCTATCTTTAAAAATCTTGTGTTACATTCACATAACTTTCTCTAGCTGTTCCCTATATAAACTTTTCTTATACAAGATTATTCTTTTATCTACTTATCTACTTCATACTAATCGAGATAAACGTTACCATTATTACTTGCTTCCTTATAGGTAGAAGGGGAATAAGGGAATACATTAGGCTAAAGCATTGTCAAATCTTTTAAAGCTCACTATATATGAGCTAATTTCGTTATTTCCCTTCTGCTTACATGGAAGAAAGGAACCAATTCTGATAATGATTATTTCCATTAACATGGTATAGATAAAAAAACAATATTTAGTAAGAAAAGTTTGACTTCTCACCCGGAGGTCCCGGGTTCGATTCCCGGCTGGGGCGGGGAATTTTTCTTTAACCGGAATTATTCCCTATCCGCCATAGAGTCTGGAAGTATGAATGTGAGAGTGAATGTGCGTGTGTTTAGTAATATAAAGTTTAACCTAATGTTCTGAACCTACAGTTTCACAAGTGAAAGCCCCCGATATGACCATTGATGTTAAATGAAGCAATTAAAAAAAAAAAAAAAACGTATGTGAAATAACTAGAGAAAGTCATGTGAATGGTACATATCAGATTTTTAAAGTTGAGTTTATCTGTTAAAATAAAAAAAAATAAATATGCTTAATTAGCATAATAGGTAAGACTTGACTGTTTATAAGTTTATAAATTCAACAATAAAATTTTAATTCCTACGTAGATCAGGATTAAAGTTTGTCTTGCCTTCTCTAATATTACACCTTATTCTAAGTTCCAATTAAAGCCTGAATACCCTCGCCATATAACAAATAGTTTACGTTATCAACGTAAATCTTTCCTTTCTGAATAAATAAATACAAAATAGGGGACAACAATGAGGATAACTTGAAGAGAGTTGTCTATTTGAAATAATTAATGTTTTGAACTGTTTTTGGAGGATACTTCATAAAAAAAAATGGATTCATTATTTTGTGCCTTATCGAGCTGAAATGTATTCTGGTTACATTAACGGGATTGATTGGTGTTTTTGTGCTAATTTTCAATTGAAGCATTTTATTGTTTTAAAAGATTGGTTTTTTTTTTTCAGGTTTTTAGGATGCGTATTTTAAAGTTAGATGTGAATTTTGATGTGGTATATTATCGACCCGCCTCGGTAGTGTAAAGGTCTGTCTCACATTCAAGAGGTCATGATTTCGAATCTCGCTTAGCCCTTACAAACCAGGCACTCACGTTTGTGAGGGTTTTTTCAAACACATCGTATATGCTATGGATCTAGTTTTGTAACGTTGGGGACCGTGTCACACGATTGTGAGGATCTTACAATTCCAGCAACAGGCATTCCTCAACGTCAGAGGAAGAGTAATGCAAGAATATTTAAATTCAAAGCAATTACACATTATAAACGAAGAAACCGAAAACACATTTGTAAGCGTTAATAGGAGCAACAACGACCTGACTATAATCAACTCTGTTATCGAAACTCACTAAATGGAAATGTGATAAAGGTGAAAGATGTTCTGATTCTACTAGTGTAGGATCAGAAAAACCTATCTAGTACACCATAAATGAATTCTAAGTCACAAAATACATAATTGATTGCAATAAATTTGGTAACGTACTAAAAACAGAAGTTGTTCAGAATTTACTGAACACAAGATACAATTTAGAGGACACAGAAGAACTTAGCAGAGAAGACGCTGACAAAATAGTGAAACCGTTTGAAAAAAAAAAACAAAGATAATTGTGAGCATGTACAGAGTGTTTTAGAAAGTGTAATCAATTAAAGGAGATAGAAGATTAGTGGCTTGGCGGACCAATGAACCTCAATTATGAGGAAAACCTAATGCCTAAGATAATTTTATCAAAATGCAGCATGATGAATTACCGAGGGAACAGTCTATACAACAAAAGAGGAGGTACAAAAAACTATAAGAAAAGAGAAAAAATAGAAACAATATTGTAATCTAACTCCATTATGCAATACATGGAATGCTGTTGATCGATTAGCCACTGGCAGAAAAAGAAAAAGCTCATAATTAATAACGCTCATAAAACAAGATGGTTCAGTTACGACAGATCTACAAGAGACATTAAGTTACATGCTGATCTACTTTGTGCCAGAAGACAAAGTTGTAAACACCGTAAACCTTAAGCAATCGGCATCATCAATAACAGGCAAATAGAACTAGCAGAAAAACTAAAAGATTTAGGTATAATTATTAAAGACCAGAACTTTTATCTTTAACGACCACATTCACAATGTGACAGTCAAGAGTCACTAAATTGATAAACATTCTATCTAAATCAGCAAAACTTGATTAGGGACTGAAACGTCAAGCTTTAACGGCATTCATAATGGAGCAATTTTACCAATATTCTCAGTGTGATAAAAGCTATTAACGGGAAATACAATGCTAATAAGTTTGTAAGAGTGCAGAGACAAATAAATATTAAAATAGCTGAAGTATTCAGGACATCTACCGGAGCACTAAGCATTTTAACAGATCTTACACCAATAATATTTAAATTACAGGAAATCACCAATTAACACATGAGAGAAACTTAAAACTTATAGAATATAAGAAATAGCCTCATCCAGCAGACATCCCAACAGTAAAAGAAATAAATCAGAACAAAATTTAACCCTTAAAAATGTACACAGATAGCCAGATAGTCTGGAGTAGCAATGTATAACAGAAATAATCTTGAACATCAGCTACAACCAACAGAACAACTGGCTATTTTGAAGCCAATAGAAAAAGTTGAAAATATACAAATCAAGGGAGAGCAAGATACGCAGAGTAAAGTTACAACAAATTCTTTCCATTACTACAGACTTCACAGTTACCTAATAGAAGCAACTGTAGCAAAGTTAACAGCATTAGAAAAACAAAAATTGAACACAGAAATACGGTGGGTCCAAGCATATGTAGGAATACAAGTTAACGAAATTGGGTAAAGAGAGCGTAATGTCATAATAGAAGACTATTACGAAGATAATATACAGTCTAACAAACTGTAGAAAAGCAACGGCAAAATACACGACTAATGATCAAGAGACAAAGAAATATTTTCCTACTAGCAGAAAAATGGAACTAAAATACCACTAACAACAAACCTTAATAGGACACGGAAGAGTAAACACATTAATACAGATTTCACATCACAGAAGGGCCAAACTGCCCCTGCAACGGAGAACAAATAAAACAGATTACATCATTTACTTGTGCACAATACTGGAAGAGGAAAGAAAAACATTCAGAAGACAATTCAAAGAGAGGAGCAGGCCACCAATCAAAACAAAATTAATGAAGCAATCAGTGGCGGCCGGCCTTTAGGGGCGCAGGGGCACGTGCCCTCCCTACAACAATTTCAGACAATAATTTCTCCATTATATTATTAAGCAAAATGCTATAATCTATAACGTATTTTGTATAAATTTAAACCTACTATGCACACTGGGCAGTTGTAGCGAAGATGGTTGTCGGAAATTCGGACACAAGCGATTTTGTGGTCATCCTATGCGCACGCGCAGAAGAACCCAATGCTTTCAGATGCAGTTAATTGGTGCGGGGTTTAAGGGACCGAGAGGGGAAGGGTCTCTTAGGACACGAAAGCCTCTGTGGTCATTTGCTGCGCATGCGCAAAGAGAAAATAAGAACCGACAATAAGCAAAAATTAAAGTTTGAGTCAAATCCCTGACAAAAATATTTAGCCAAAGAACTCTTCGTGTGTAAGAGTAAATAATAAGAAACATTTCTCAAGTTTGAATGTCTTCTTATTTGAAAACAAAGCTGATCTATAAACCTCCCGAACGAAATATACAAAAAGAAGCTTATGTGGTAAAAATTTGTAATGTTCGTGATTGATAGTAAGCAAACAACAAGGTACGCTCGCGCGCCAATGCGTACAAGTAGTGTGTTGTGCAATTACCGTAAGTTTACTATGAAATAGATTCTCGATTCATTTGAAGCTTCCCTTGAAAACAGGAAAGTGCTAAATAACCAATAGTTATTGAAATTATGGACGTGAACAAACAGTAAAATTGACCTTACTTGCGAGAGGTGATTAGTGGCTAGTGCTTTGAGATTGAGTGCTGAGTTACAATATCCACCTTAAGATTAAACTGGTAGTGATGAAACAGTGCCTTGAAGTATTTCATGTCACCTGTTAATGAAACATAATCCGAATGCGCTGAAGAATAATTTGGTGAAATTGAGTGCAGATTAATATGCCGATTTATCAGTTGCTAGCGTTCAAAGAAACGGCAGTGTTAAAACTCGCCCTAAGAGGAAACATCCTAAACACTGTTACAAAGATAGGCGATGGTTTGTGAAGAATACAATTGCTTATAAAGAAAATGCTTAAGAAAGTAATATCAGGATCGCGATCTACTTACTTTAAGGGTAGTTTCCATAATTTTCTGAGAGAAAAGCGAGCTTCTTTTGTGAAAAGAAAAATCGTTGTAATTGACATACATAAGCTATTAAAGTTGTGTAAGATAGGATTGAAGACTGCAATCTTAAACACAAGTACATCAGCTGCTATAGTAGGACGAGCTATGGATTAATTTGCAGTAGGATCACCTCTCTGATAATGTTGTTGACCTATGGTAAACTGTGAAGGTGACGGTTCGTGTTTAAATTTCTCAGAACATGTCGAGTTCAATTTCTGACTTAAATCAAAGAGTTATGAAAGTATTTTTTCAAGCAAAGCATCGAAGGATGGACTTCATCTACAAACAGAAAGGTTAGTGCTAATACACAAATTAGCATTTCATTTCTACTAATAGCTTTTATTATCCACTAATTTTAGTCTATCGTCATCCGTGATCTAGGGATTCTGGTTCTCAAGGTAGCGGGTTCAAACCCGGTTGATGTTTTTTCAGGCGTAAAAATTCCTTCCTTCATAAGGGAAGTAAAGTCGTTGATACCGTGTCGTAGATTTACGGCACGTAAAAAAACCCTCAAGCCTGATAAAGAGGCCTCTTTGCAATATTAAGCGGTCTTTTGCGCCCAAAATAGAATGGGACGCTTAGAACCGTAGCAGTTAAAGAGCGTCCATAAATAATATTCAAATTAGTTTTAATTTTAGTCAATCTTAAAATTGTGCCCTACCAGATAATTTGGCTACGAGCCACCACTGGAAGCAATACCTTAAAGAATATGTACAATTGTGAATAACATTGATCTAAGAAGTACAATTCAATAGCCTGTAGATAATCAATTTATTAATACCTATCTGTTGAAACAGTAATACAATAGCCAATATCGTGTAAAAGCAAACCAAACATTCAGTATTGTAAACTGTAGTGGAATAGTGAAACAATAAATGATCTAAAATAATAATAATAATAATAATAATAAAACATGCATTTACACTTTCATTAATACTTTCAGATTCCAGGGAGGATGGCTAAAGAAACATTCCCTGCTTGCATATGAGAATCAAATCCGGATCTCTTAGTTTTGAAAGATAGCAATGCTACAGACTACAAAGGCAATTGTTTACAAAAGTTATTTGAAATAAACTATGCAATATAAAGAGATCTACATGTTGAGAGTTCGTTTAGTATGCCCCTAAAGGGAAGTTAGTTCATGCGCGCACAGTAAAATGATTCTGAATTGAGTAACATTTTTCGCACCAACTGCCGTAATGCTGAAGTTAACAAATTTTAACAAATGTCATTTAATTAACATATTTTTAGTGTGGCAAGTTTTAAGGTATAACGTAAACTTTTAAGGGCCTGCTGAAACATATAATTACAAACTACTATACTTCATCCAACCCAGGAAAGGGTCCTGGTGTAAATCAATGCACGTGCCAGCGTCGCAGCACACCTTTCAAGCATATAAAAATAGTTCGTCTTGGAGTAATAATCGTTTTATTTAAGCATCATTTAAATAATTGGCTTCAATTTGCAATCATGAACATGTAGTCCACGGCATTTCAATGCCCTTTACTGGCGCGAATCAACAGTCTTGCAAATCCAGCAAAAATATGTTTTTTCTTCGCATACTAGAACAATTCCCTATCCCCCACAGAGTCTGAAAATGTGTGTGTGTGTGTGTGTGTGTGTGTGTGTGTGAGAGAGAGAGAGAAAAATAAACCGATTTAAATCCAACGTTAAGAACCTACACACAACGAGCTGTTTCTAATACAATGCCCCCGATATGGCCTTAGATGTTAAAGGGGGATATATAAATGAAACAATAATAATAACAATATCAACGCGTTTAAATTCCTCTCTTATTGATTGCCGGACTTTATAACCGTGTACCGCAACTAAAAAACCGTAGAAATTAATTCCCTAATTAAAATAATAATACTGTACAACAAAATTTTAACTTTTTTCATGACATGAAATGAAAAGGTGTATCTTTTACTAATTCGGGTCTCCTAAATTCGAATTTGAAGTCAGAAATCTATCACATATCACTTTCTTTGGCAACCATATTTAATATTTTGGTTAAAATTTAATATTTTTTCACAAATATAGTTAGACTCAAAATTTTACCACATTCAGCGTTCAAAAGTAACAATTTTATTGAAAAGGATGTGGTGATTATTGATAAAATGCCAAATGGTTTAAAAAAACTAAAATCATGTGCAATTAAGTTTAACATTTTTTAAAAAACTTACAATTTTATGTTTTTCTGGAAGACTTTCTTTTGTGGCTGGGCCCGGAACACTCAAGAGACAAGAAACCCACAGTAGTCAGCAAGCACGTTAGAAGATAATTTTCCTGCATAATTTTCCATTTGGAATATTTGTTGATGAAATCTTTCTCCTTGTTTGTCGCTCACCATCCCCAAGTTCGGTGAAAATAAGTTATGGTGGGAATGCAGGAAATGAATTTTAAGGGACATATTGCACTCCATTACCTCATATGCCCTTAATAAATTTTCCACAAATTCATGTAGTTATGTGCTATTTAATTTCCCAGGAATTTTGAACATAATATGTCTTTGAACGTTCACCGAGCTGCTTTTTCTGTTTCGTTGAGTTTTTCCTCGAACTTAGGATCCTGATGGATTTTCCGGATTTGAGGATTAATGAAAATGCCCCCCTTTTAATTTTCCTTCACTTAACCTGGGGAAATTTGTCTCTTAAATACTGAAGACCATTCCCATTTTAGTCCATTGCTTTAACGAAATTCTTCATTAAGCCCAGCTTCATATGGAGTGGTGGTAACATTTTCTGAGAATCTGCGAGTGGGTGAAACTTAACATTTTTCTCGCCTGATACAAAACTATGTCTCACTCTGTAATGATAAACTTTGTCCCGAGAATTCCATTCACACAAAAAACAATAAAAAACGTTTCTTTAATATTTATGCCACAAGCCACTATTACCGAAGGATAAATATTACCATTGTGTAGCAACACACCTTTCAGACTTGACTTTGAAGCGTTGATAAATAAATGCCACTCATCAGGAATATGTTCTCTGGATACATTATTCCCTAACATAATAAACAAAATCATCCTTTTTAGAAAAATATGTCAATAAGCTATGTTGACGCTTATGATAAATTAATAGTTTGGTACCCGGTTGTAAGAGATTCCATTTCGTTAGTCTAGATCAGTGATGGCCAATTAGTGATGCACTGAGGGCCAGAATACAGTAGGGACCTTACTTGAGGACCAGGAAAATTAATAGTAAACTGTATTAAAAATTAAATAACAGCAATGGCAACTAAAGCGCATATTATTTTTAATTGTGCTACATGCACAATGAAGGAACAAGCTTTGCTTTTTACTGGGAACAATGAGGTTTGTCAAAATCTTTTATAAAAGATTTAAAATCCAATTCCAGTTCTGATGCTGCAATCTTAGAAACGTGAGATAACTTAAATCAGTTAATCTGTTTCTGGACTTTGATTTCACTAGTTTCATAGCAGAGAAGGCAGTTTCACATATGTAAGTACTACCAAATATGGAAGTAAGTTTTAAAGTCCAGTTTCTAAGATGTGGAAAACGTTCCTTTGGAATGAGTTTCCAAAATTCAACACCAGTTGCCTCTGTTGTTTGAAGAGATGAATTGGAGCTTCATTGGAGCTCAACACCAGTTGCCTCTGTTGTTTGAAGAGATGAATTGGAGCTTCATTGGAGCTCACAAAGTTCTAACTGTATATCCTCGGGTTGGCACTCTACTCTACATCACATGACATTGTTGAAAAATTCCATCTGTGACCGAAACACTTCAAAATCTTGAAATCTACCATCAAATTCTAAAATGAGATCTATGCAGAAAGTATAAAAACAATAAATCAATAAATCAAATATTTATTTGCGGGCTGTCATTTGGCCATCACTGGTTAAGATGATAACAATTCAGACTGGGCTAGTGTGTGATTTAAATCTCTTACAAGATCATTTAGCAATGTCTGTGAAATTAGTCGGGGTGTTTTGGATTCCAAGGATTCAAAATCAGAGTCGGGAGTGAAAAAGTGGTGAGACCAGCCTCGGGGGAAGAATTCGATCCTTCCTCTTATTTGCTTTCTTAATCGCAGGATTAAAATTATCTCTTTGAGATTTTGTAGTGAATTCACCACACACATCGTTGAATTTATACCTCACGCGACATTCTTGCCATAAAATGAGTTTTATAAACTAAATGTTTAACGCACATCTGTTAAAAGTATTGTTATTCACAACCACAAAATTAACATCTGAACTCACATGAAATGGAACGCAAAACTTTATGTAAAAACGGTCTCGACACTAGCAAGTCACTATACTGTCTGAATTTTATTCTTTACAAATAGCAGTGGAGGAAGGACATACACTTGAAAAAGAATGTAAACAGGAAATGTGTCATCCGATAACTTGCCTCTATCTGCAAGATCATCTTGTGTTTACATACAATCAGACCGCGCCTGGAGTGACGGCCCGACGAGTATTAGAAAAAACCGGAACTGCATCACTGAACAAAAGCCTTACGTGATATGAAAAAAATGGAATGCATTTTCGGATTCGGCGCACATAACATAGCTATTTCAAAGTTTCAAGTTTTGGCATTTTATGTTGTACAGTACTATTTATTCTCTGTGTTCAAAGTATTTCACTCAAATTATTTTTGTTTCAAGCAATGACACATCTGTAGATTATTATTCTAAGAGAGCTTACCTCTCTTGTTTATTGTGGACTGTTTAGAACAGCAACACGATAGACTTCATTACTGCGTCTTCACTGACCAAGTTGAATTGAAACTTCAATTTATTTAAGTCGCTTTTCTCAGACAGTGAAGAATACGTATGCAAATCGTGCATAATAGCAGGATCCTTTGAATCCAAACATCGTAAGGGGAAATAATAGTGCATTTTCAATATATTTTTTGGGAAGAAGTCTTCTTCCAGTACGGCAAAGTGAGAGGCTCAAATTTGAGCTTGCAGGTGTTAGCATTAGCAATATCAGAAATCTCGAAAGAGAAATAAAAGCGACGGACAAGCTAAAAACTCCGGCAAAAAGAGGAAAAACCCGTACTCTGCAAGTGTGATGAGTTTGTGAAAACTGCTGTGCGCATTTATGTGCATAGTTCTTTCTTTTAAAACGAGATGCCAACACTAAATAAAATCTTAGTTGTTGTGAGCAATGATCCTGAGTTACCCAGTTTCTGCTGATCTACTTTCCACAAATTGCTAGAGGAGCTGGGATTTGCGTAAGAAAAAGGGCGCAATAAAATGTAATGAGACAGAAAAAAATGGAAATTGAGTTTTATGTATGGTAGTTCTTTAATTTATGTGGTTATCAGAGTCACATTTTATATTGGAAGTGAATTTAATTCAGGGGCATCTTTTTAAGACTTGGCGTTATTTTACGTGCTGTAAATTTACGACACAGGATCACCGGTTTTATATTCCTTCCGGAAGAAATACTGTTTTGTGCCTGAAGAAAGGCCGGTCCCCATGGCCGCGCTCGCCAAAGCGTCTCGCTTTGGTGTTTCGCAGCGCAGGGGATTGTGGGTTCGAGTCCCGCCTTGGGCATGGGTGTTATATGTTTGTGTATGTGTGTGTAAAAAGTAAAACAGAAATTCAGTAATCAAAGTAAACAAATTAGGCAAATAAAAAGTAGGGTATACAGCGCCGGAGTCCCGATCAGACTCCGAAACTGTGTTTTAAAAAAAATATAAAAAAAAAGGAAAAAAAAAATTCCATCCCGCTCCGACCTTGGGAACCAGAGACAAGCACAGACATGGAGAGCTCGAACCCCGAAGAACATAACATACCCACCCCTCTAATATCCCTTCCACGTAACTGTCCTTGTAGCCCACGATTGACAAACTATACACAGTGACGGCCATCCCAACAAAACTTTGTTAAAGGATTATTTTTGTAACCAGGTTGACAACGAAACTGCTTGTTTATTGCGCGTTACAATATCAGACGGCATTTCCACTTTTCATATGCAAATAACATTTTAGTCTATGGTATCAACTTGCACAAAATGCCACCTACCATTTTAGATTCCTTGCAAACTAATATGCCTCATCTGTATACAAATTACTTATTAATTCTGGACAACCATTACAGAGATTGTGAAGAAAGGTTAGATCTTTAATGAAATAAGGCATAGACTAGTTTTTTTTAAAAAAAAAATGTTATCCTTTGTAATTGGAACTGCGTTACAAAGTACATAGTACCCACATAAAATCAAGAGAAAACTTGAGAGAGCTTGTAGGTCGCGTTGTGGCAATGTTTGACTCGTCATACACGTGCGAACAACTATTTTCAAAACTGAACTATTCTAAATCTCATATGAACTCCAGATTAAACGATGACACTCTTGTATCAATATTACGTATTTCTACGAGTGCAGCCCGACTATAACATAGGATCACCAAAAAAGTACCAGCGGCCCACTACTCGCGAGCACATGGGAGTTAAACTCAATTTACTCACCTCTGTGGAGTTTGCAGATTAAAAGTATGTGCCGCTACTGATATGCCGAGATAAATGAAACAATTAGTTCTAGTGCAATGAGAAAGAACGCATACCGCCCTTGCTGAAACAGCTCCCCATCTGTGGGCCAGCATGTTACTCCTAGACCACAGAGGACGCGACATAACAAGAGACTGACACGATATAGTATTGTTGAGAATGCGTTGTCTCAGAGCAATTAGGTAAGCATAGGCCTCCAAATAAGAGTATTGCCTTGACGAGACGTAGTTGAATGAGGGACTACAACGAACAAGATTTGCTTACTATTCCACCATCACATTCCACCGGTGTTCCAGCTTCATCCCATGTATAATCAGTCATCGCCTGCGGTGTCATAGTAGTAAAAGCGGGTGTTAGACTCTATCAAACAATTTTTAAAAATACTACGGTTTGTTCCTTATAACATTGTCCCGCATCTCAAAACGGTCATGTGAACACTTCTCAGTGACTGCCGTCATGGAATGGGATGTTGTGCGGTGCAAATTAAATTCGTATTTATTTATTTATCTCAATATATTCGAGACTTGTCAAATTCAAATTCTGATAAATCTATGAAACAAATATCTCATATTATATAAGAAAGTTATGCACATGGAATGCATGAAAATTCTTATCATGAAAGACATAGGAATATCCTCTTCTTCATGTCTACGTCCAAGATGGGGATAGCCTGCGCATCTACGTGTTTCTATAGCTGTTATCGACTACTCTTGCGGGCACACAGTTGTTTGTCACCATTAAAAGGTGTACGTTAGCCAATCAGGAGAAAAGTTAAGGTACTACAGCGCGGAAGTTATATAAAACAAGGATTAGTAAACCATTTATACCATTGTTTCCAAAATTAGTAATCATTAAATAAATTCATAGCTATATACAATTCTATTTATTTATTTTATGATTATTTACTGTTGTATAGATTGTTAACGCTTTAAAAAACAAAAGGGATAACATTTTACCTAGATTTAATATGGGCAAAGTAGCACAATTTTAAAGCTGCATTAAAAACCTTATAGAGTTTCATCTTTACAGTATAGAGATAAAATACAGTGCACATTTTTAGATCTCTAGATTTAATAGTTCACACTGTGTATTCCTAAAGTTGAAAGAAAAAATATGTTGTGGAAAACTGCACTTTTAAGTTTCTGTACGTTCTGTAAGTTTCTATCTCAAAACATTCCAAGATAATATTCTTCTTGCTGTTGACTCCATTCAAAATTTCTCTTCCCTTTTCTGCTTTTAGGTCCTATTTTCCTTAGTAGATTCTGCATGTCCCTTCCTCACAAAAGGAGTATCACATATCAATATTTATATTAACACCTGACTTTTCCACATTTTAAAGTTAATTTTAAACGCTGGTCTACATTCTATTTATTCTCTGATTCTCAAGTGGATTATATCTGGCATCTGTCACGAACCGATTTTTCTATGACCGAGTGATGGCATCTTATTCTCGCAATGAAATTCAGACTTATTCATCTCATCTATTTCCCTCCAGTCATCCTTTTTTTTTTTTTTTTTTTTTTTTTTTTTAATGGTCCTATATTTAGGATAGCAGAGAAAATATTTAGCTTCATTAACATCAGTTTCAATAACATTTCTCGCCAAGCCATGATTAAACGAACACCAGTAGAATAAAGTTAATATAAACAAAATCACTTATATGAGCCTGCGATCAGAAAGAAAATAAAATCTGTTCAGTTTCACGTGATTTTCTCTATCTCTATTGTTAATTTAGAGGTATCAAACTATTCCTACGAAAGTTCATTTTTCAATCAACTTATATTAAATAAGATAAATACTTATAGAAATAGGTACATTACACATTTTGTTACACACATAAGGGGCACACCGATACTCAAAAGTTTAAAACCTCTATATAAAATGATACTGGCCTTAAATGCTACACTCTTTCCACGCAATTGTAAGACAATTATAGCGAAAAAATTCGAAATGGCTTGTCACAGAAAAAGGAGTTGGAATAAATGTTTTAAAGAGATTACACAGACACACATGGAGCTTTTTTTCTAAAAATGTTTTAGGATTCAGGAAGTATCAAAATATGCATTTTCAGATAAATCTAATTAATAATCATCTAATGTTTGGGTGAAACACAATAATTACGTATTGCTCATGACACCGTCCTCATGATAATGTTTTTGTATTCCTCAGGAAAACCGAGAATTGGAAGTATCGCCTGAGCGGTGCAGAAGCAATTCGTTAGGCACTCTTGCATCTCGAAAGTGTATAAACCTTTAAAACGCATTTGATTTCGTGAAAAAAAAAAAAAAACCGATCGGAACGTCATGAGTGATTTCTGAAGAACTCGTTCGGCGCTCCAAACCAGGTCCCATCACAACGGCTCGCGAAGGATTGGGTGTTGCATATGTTAAATACACATCTTTATAATCGCCATATAACTTCAGCCATGTATTGGCTTTTGGTGCGTCAGACCCCAGGATAGGATGAGATGAGAGTAATTACAGCGAGCAGCTGGAACCAGACGGCGGGAGGGAGCCACCGTGGAGGGTTCGTAACAGTTCCAAGCAGGGAGCGCTAGGAGCCCTCGCCTCAGGTCTGATCAGGGAATTTATATGGCAGCATTTTGTTTGTGAGCGATTAGTGACCACGACTCAATTAACAGTAACCACTGCAACGACAAAAAGACACAACTGATACTTTTGGATACAGAGAGTCAAATTGGAAAATTCAATGCCATAACCGGGAAGCTATGACATTGAATTTTTCAGTCTGACTCTATCTATCCAACTACACACAAGGCATGTGTTATCCTACACGACTTGTGTGAAAAAAACAATTAAATCAATGGCTGATGCTATTTTGTAGGGTTCTAAGTTTCCTGATTACTTGAAATATTAAAATAGCACGGCAAAGTGTTGGATATGTATTGCTTAGCTCCGTAAAAAAAAATAAAACGCTGAGGTAAAACAGTTTTCTGGTCATACCAAAGAAAGAAACTTACAGAGAACTACGTTTCTGAGGTATTCTGAATTATTGGTTTCAGTTTTTTCAAACTGAAAATATCTTTCTTATCAAGGATACTCTATAGAACGTTACGCATTTCCTTACGGGCGATATGTTTACGATTGAGCCGAAAGGGAATAATTAAAAATTATTTTGTATGTTAAAGACACTATCAATTCCAGGATCATATCAGTGCTGTCGGTGTGCCAGAATGTCGTATCGCAGTTCTTTTACATGCTAAATCTTCTGACATAGGTCTGCATCTTTTAAGTACACCTAAAAACCATCGGTCTGAGCCATATTTGAACCACGACAGTGGTTTGACAGTGTTTTCTTTTGAAGTGATTCTCACGTTCGCCTTGGTGTGCGAGTCACCGAGGTTGCAGATCTTAGAAAACAAGAGCTTACTTAAACAAGAGCAGGAGGTGCGCCGCGATTGTAACGCCTTCGGAACGCGACTCGGTCCTTCTCGAATGGTCGGCTTCTAGAAGCTTCCAGGAA
Source organism: Hymenopus coronatus (assembly GCA_030762935.1). Lineage (NCBI taxonomy): Eukaryota > Metazoa > Arthropoda > Insecta > Mantodea > Hymenopodidae > Hymenopus > Hymenopus coronatus. The sequence goes on along the minus strand of CM060897.1, from coordinate 132,478,824 downwards.
GTTCCATGATGGCCTTTTCTGGCTATAAAACAAGGAAGAATTGCAATTGATAGTGTGTTGTGAATTGTGCTGAGTCATGAGTGATTGGACTGTTAGCTCACAGTAGTGCGCGAGCCATGGATGGTGTGCAGCCATTAACTGTCTACGCGTCGAAACGTTGAGTGAATTTTCCGCAGTGAATCAAGACTACGTTTGTTAACAATTATGAGCCAATAAAGACAGCTGTTACTCTGGTGTCAGGAGTGGGATATTTACGCCGAGATGATGAAAAATTTGTTGGGTGAAATTAAGGAAATGAAGACGGAAATGAAATCAGGGATGGAGAAGATGGAAGAGAACATGGAATCTGGCATGGAAGAAATGAGGGACGAAGTGAAGGGTGTAAAAGAAATGAAAACCGGAATGGAAACTGCAGTGCAAGATGGAAGAGAGAATGGAAGAAATCCACCTCGACATGTAAAAGTTGTATGGGAAAATGAAGTCGACAATGGAGAACTTTTAAACGGAACTTTCCCACAAAATCAACGAACTGGCCGGCGTTAAGAAAGACGTGGCAGAACTTCGGGAAAAAGTAGCTTGGCGGAACGATGAAAGCCCACGACTAACGCCTTGAGCCCTGGAAGAGTTGAGGGAAGCACTAAGGAATTGAACGCCATAGTGCACAGGATGATCCACGGGAGGCTTAAGGAGTTGAAGATGGAATCGCCAGGACGCGACAAAACATTCACGCGCGCCATGATGTGCCAAATGCGATCCCGACATCGGTGAAATCCAGAGGAGGCCCTCGAGAACCGCTTCGGGAACCATCGCTTGACTGCAGTATACCGCTGTCAGCTTAAAGCTCCAACAAACAGGCGAGACGATACAGGAGTTCGCTCTAGACTTCCAGCAGCTTGCGAACAAAGCCCTGGTGAATTTACCATCTGGTTGCGTATCCCAGAAAGCTACACACTCCTTCGTCGAAGGGGTGCGTGACACTTAGATGCGGGAGCGCTTGATGCTCGGCGATTATAAGACGATTCATAAGGCTTTAACGGCTGACTCAGCATGGAGGCTGCGCCCACCTCGAGGACCAGGAGTATTCGCTAACAGGGAGATACAACTTATGTGGTGAGTCAGGTAACCTAGTGAAGGACTGTCTACGCCAAGGTGAGCTGGCTGGAAACGAGTAAGGAGCGGCGAGGCGAAGGGCACGTCGGGCCAGTCAACGCCCCCTCGAGTGACGCTACGTGCCTTGGTTAGAAGAGTGAGCGACAGCCTCATCACAGGCGGGTGGATACGATGGAAGCTGTGCGAGATACCCATACACACAGGTGTAGCCGTGACTGTAATCAGACCTGACGTGGCAAAGGTCTTGCCGACCAGAACACGCAGTCGGCCTTATTAACTAGTGACATCTTACTTGTTGAGGAAGCCCTGCTGGATGGAGGGACACTGGAACGGAGCACTTTGAGCCTGTGGGCGTTTGTCGCCAGCGTGACTGAAGACGATACTGGGATTAGGTGCCCTTAGGAGCCACGAAGTGGCTGGAGGGTTTTGTGACTCGGCCGAGATGAGATGTTGCTCCGGAGCTCTCAAGAACATCGGGGATCTGCAGGGTGATCTTGAAGGACGATGTGGTTGTGCCCGCAAGAAGTGAGATGATGGAGCACCTGGAGCATTAAAGGATAACGAGATTGGTATTGGACCGGAAGTCATCACACGGACTATGTGTTTGCTCGTGCATTGTGTCGCTGCCGGGAGGAAGTACCCGTGAGACTGCTGAATCCGATTTTTTTGGTAGTGTTTAACGCCCCCTTTAACTACTTATGGCACCGCAGGTATGCTGATATATGAATGATGATGGAGCACCGGAGGAATGCGATGGCGGGGGAAACCGGAGTATCCGGAGAAATCCCGCCCAGCTCCGCTTTGTCCATCACAAATCTCACATGCGGTCGCTTGGGATCGAACCCCGGTCGTCTAGGTGAGAGGCGAGTGGTCTAACCACACAGCCACGGCGCGGCCCGCTGAATCCGATGACCGAGACGGAGTTAGGGAAGTGAGAGCCAACTGTCAGTGTAACGCCGTGCGTCGAATCCGAACAGTCAGCATCGTCAAAGGGCCTGGAGTTCCGGATGAAAGACTTGCTGAAGAGGGAGGCCGACCATCTGACCGCTTCACAACTGGAAAAGCCGGTACCGATCTGTCATCAGCGAAGGGGAAAACGATTAGGGCTGTACTGACCGAGTGTTTCACAGCATCGACACCGGAGATGCGCGACGTATCCGGCAACAACTAACACGTGTTCCCTGGCGAAGCAAGCCGAGGTACGGAACACGCTCGGGGACATAAAAATCAAGAGGAATAGTTGAAAAGTCCGACAGCCCTTGGTGCTCCACTGTAGTCTTTAGAAGAACGGTGAGCTAGGCTTCTGCGTGGACTACAGGAAGTTTAATGCCGTCACCAGAAAGGTTTCTCCTCGCCCCGGATTGACACCCTGGACACACTCGCTAGCACCCAGTGGTTTTCGACGTTGGATTTGAAATCGGGATACTGGTAAAAGACCTTAAATCCTAGAGACAAGGAAAAGACCGCATTTTCGACTGGCCAAGGGCTTTGGCTATTTACGGTTATACTTTGGCCTCTGCAATGCGCCCGTCACCTTCCAGTGCCTCATGGAATCAGTGATGAGAGGGTTGACCTACGACGCCTACCTGCTCTATTTGGATGACATCGTCGTCGTGGGCAGTAATTTCGAAGAACGTCTCGAAAACGTGACCAAGATCTGTAAAGACTGCAGGTAGCTAACTTCAGGTTGAACGTGAAGAAGTGGCAACTTTTCTGCAAGGAAGTGAACTACCTGAGCCAGATAGTCTCACCATTGGAGTGACCACAAACCCGGAGAAGGCTCTGGCGGTGAGAGATTGACCTTGCCCCAAAGACAAACGGGAGCTGCACGGTTTCCTGGGCCTATGCAGCTACTATCGCCGGCTCGTCAGAGGTCTCACCAGCATCGCGAAACCTCTCGTTGAAGGAAGAGAACCGGCCTTACATTTGGTAAGAGCAGAGAACATGTTCCAGGCGCTACATTCACTATTATCCGTGCAAGTAGACGAGAGCGCTGTAAACATGACGCGCAGTAGCAAGATCTGATTGCTGCAGTTGGGCAGCAGCCGATTATCTTTGTGCATTTACATACCCATAGCTATTTCTTCCAGTCTCCGCCTCTTTCCCTCACTCTTTGCGCAACTTGACTGTTCATGTCTATTGCCAAGGATAATAATCTGCAAAGCTTCTATTTTGGAAGAACTCTGGTAGCGACTTCACTGTGAACACCGATGCTAGAGACACAGGCATTGGCGGCGTTCTATCAAAGATCCAGGATGGCCAGGAGCATATAATTGCTCACAACAGCAAGACGCTCGCCAAAATAGAACAGAACTGCTGCGTTACCTGGCGAGAGATCCTGGCAGTAGTGAAAGCGCTGGAGCATTTCCAAAAGCACCGTATGGTCAGTCATTCCACCTGACGACTGCCCTCACCTGGCGGTTAAGCTCCAAGAATCTGGAGGCCCGTTAGTTCCAGAGATTTTTAATTTTTGAGTCAATAAATACATTCGTTACAATACAAATAAGGATATGAAAAGTTTTTTTATCACTAAAGGGCTTTTTTAAACAGTTGACTCGAGTTAGAATTTCGATATTATATTATAAATACAGAATTAAAAGTAAATTATATTTAATTTTTTTTAATGTTGTAAGCAAGAACCTGGAAGAACATTGTTCAATCGTTTTCTCTGCTCTGAGAAACCGCTGGAGCTCCCTTTTCTATGTTAACATTATTCAGGTCAGCATCCAAATCTGCCAACTTCTGAAGCAATGCCCAGTGTAAATACTACAATCTGACAATCTTATAAACGTGGCTAGCTTCTTGGTTATATGAGTACTAAATCACACAGGAGCTAAGATACACATATTTTGAGAAATTATACTTTGATATGTACACTCTACGATGTGTTAATTTTTTCTCTTCGTCTAACAGTTTTCTCCAAAACCAATCACATAATTTACTACTTGATGTTTTTCTTTGGACTTATGTGCGCCATGAAATAAACGCACATCAATAGACTATCCATGTTGCTTCCACGTTTTCACACTACATACTGGTGTGTGCGTGGTAGTGTGGCTCCGTGCCTTGCATAATACATTGGAATTCAGTTCCGTTACACCACCCGTTACCGCGAGACTTGCCCACTCCACGTTATGCCTTATGACACACCATTCCAGGAAAAATAAAGAGCTATCGCTTGTGCGTACCTAAAAATATACAGGTAGGATATCAATGGACAAATCCGGCTATAATTGCAAAAACAGCTCCTATAGAAAGTACATAATGGAAATGGTACTCTTAATAAGAAAAATTATCAGTCCGCAAATGAAGCAAATATTCATGTAATGTTTATTACACTGCCCCCAATTATTAACACAAATATTTGTTGCACTAATGCCCCAAACAGCCTGCTTGCGCGAGAGTAGGTTTTTCAACTAGTGAATCACTTACTGAGTGATGTATGATGACCAAACGTTGATTGCTGATGGCAGGCCAAGAACTGTATGTACGAGGGCCGCTTTTGTTTTTCTTCTTTTTTCAACCTCTGATAGGCTATAAATAAAAGACAAGTTTATAGAAAACAATTATTTTATTACTAAAAGTTTTCTACACTTATGGTTACTGTTCAATATAATCACCGAAAATATTGAGATATTTATGGTACCTGTGCACAAGCTTTGCAATACCGGCTTCAAAAAATGTTGCTGCCAATGATTTCAAATAGCATTGACGTTGATTTGAAGATCTTCGTATTTTACGATGTTTGCGGGGAGCTATTCAAAATAAATGAAGAGGAATGCTGATTTCAGGAATTGTGTTGATCCATGACAACGCTTGTCCACACACTGCTGATCCAACCCAACGGCTCCTTGAACAATTTCAATGGAACATTTTCGATCATCTGCCGTACAGTCCTGACCTAGCACCCAGTTTCACCTTTTTCCTGAACTGAAGACATGGCTAGGAAGGCAGCACTTTCAAAACAATGAAGATCTATATCTGATTTCCTCTGCAGATATCTTTTTGGTCAACCCCATCTCAGCAACTGGTTGAAGGTACTCTTTACCAAAACGGAAAGTGCAAAAATGTGTCAAGATTTTCCAGCAATACAAGGAGTGTCACAATAAGTAGTAAACGACTTTCTCATATGGATAAAATCTATTTCCCAACTTCCTGTAATTTATACAGGATGCATGTCAGTTACCTGAAAATGCAGTATAGCATTTTGTAGCTTTAATGGTTTACAAAGTAATTTGTCCTACTGAAACTGTTCAAAGCATCCTCCACATTGTTTAAACACTAATTTACAAATCTGGTACATAAATATAAAACATGTTTTCAAATTCTTGTTCAACAAATCTCTTGTAGGTTTAATGGTTTTCAACATCCCCCACAGGAACTTTTCAATTAAAGATCGTCTTACATCTTCATGATTTCAATCAAATTTCCATTACATCTATACAGCAAACACAAGCTGTTCTGTAGACAATTTTCTATTCATAATGTACTACACTTTTCATGCTAACAAAGTATGCACAAAGGATGCAAAGGCTCCAATTGCCGCTTGTTAATAACAAACCAATTCTCTTTCAACATATTTTACTGCACACAGGTTTTGCGATTTTTTCAATGTCGGGGAAAAAATACCTAATTAGGTAAAATTTTACCATGGATAGAAAATGCACAACAGTTAACTAATTTATGCTGCACCCAATATTATAAGTGAAGGTTTTAAATGTTAGTGTCAACTTATGATCCATCTATGCAATTAGGGCATACTATGTTTAAGGAATGTTTATTTAAATGTAGTTGCTATGCTGAATTGTATTAATATAGACTTTCATACACACAGCCTTTTCCATTCATTACTACTTGTAACATCAACAATAAGGTATCCTTTTCTTCTTTCAAAGTAACATGCATTACCTTGCTCTCTGTGGGTGGTGTAAGAACACATTAACTTTGTTTGAGAATTTCTGCATGATATTTATATTGCATTTTTTGAAAAACTAAATTCGTAAATTAAAAAAAAACTTTTAAATTTTTTTCAAAATTAATCCATATAAAGTTGCATAACATATGAAAGCTGTTAAGGGAAAAAAAACTTTTTATCGCTCTTAGTTCTGTATTTTAATTGGCCTATGCTTAACATTTAATGACTGGAAAACCCAAGGATGATACCTTAAATTACCACTTTTTTTCATAAGTCATCATTTCAAAAATGGTATCAAATATCCCTGAAATCTGAGTTGTCTAGTCTGAAAATTTTAAATTGTGCTGAGTTGGCATGGAATGACCATTATATTCATTACCACATATACCATAGTGCAATTATTATAGCTATATTTATGAAACATATTTTTGTTAACTATGAAGGGAATTTCCATTTATTTTAACAAATTAGTGCTACTGTCACTACTTGATTCATATTTTCTTTCCTGAATTACAATTTTGTCCATGATAAAATTTAAATAAAGCAATTTTGATAAAGTTGTTCAACTATCAGGAGCGCATATACTGAATTTTACCAATTTATTTTTAAGAATTAAGTAAGCACTCTATATACAGGAAAACTATACACATGGGATATAACAAACATAACGACAACAATGCTGCAGAAACAAAACAAGATAGAATTAATTTTTGTCACTTCTATCACACATTAACCTATGTATGACCTTCTTCACGTAAATGGAATTTCTAATAGATTCAAAATGCAAACAAATCTCCTGTGAGTTACACCTTGATAGTGTTGCTTTTTGCCATATTAATTTAATAGTAATAGCAAGGTTGGGAGAAAACTGACAATGGCAGCATGGCAAGACATGCCACAAAGGTCATGCTGTCTCATGTAGGGAACAGTGCTATCATGGAGGACTATGGTACATAGGTGAGAGATTTCAACGATAGGCATGACCACGTGGAAGATACACTGGGCAGGTCACCCGAGTGTCTTTGAAGAGGAAATGTGGATGTTTCTGTGCTGTTGGACACTAAACTAGCCTAAGACAGGAATGTTGCACATGATTGTGCTGCATTTTCTAAACAATTGCCAACTCAGAAAAATGTTTTGCATTAGGTTCCCTATAATTTGGTGGGTGGCACAATGATGATTACCATATGATGCTGTTTAAACTCACTGGAGCCCTGGCTGCGATGAAGATTTTATACCATATTATTGCATTTGATGAGACATGGGTCTTACGTGAACTCTACCATTATGGTGAAAACGTAATCTAATTAACTGTGAACTAGTTGAATTATTAAATGAAACACAGAGCATGTGCATGAACTCGGGAGTCTACAGACAGAATGAAATATTGGCACTGAAGCCACTGGATGTTAGGGTATATAGTGTATTTCATGTCTCAATGTGGTCTTGCTTTGCGCTGCTTCCAAAATTATGCAAAATCTAATATAAACACTAGGGAGACTAGCACTCAAGTTGTTGTTTACTTTTGGTGATTAATTAGGTAAAAAAAGACTGTCTTAAAAAGGAAGGGAGGGTTTTCTAAGTATTCACATTTGCTCGTAAACCTGCCACTATTATTACCTTTTTGTTCCTAAAGTCAGTATTTCTTGACATCTTCACTAGTGGCTAAGCATATGTAAGTCTGGCTTAATTTTTACCATTGATAAATGTATAATATTATACTTTACCTAAATAGGACAAAAAGAAAAAAAAACATTCCAAATCCAATAGCAATGGAAAAGAAAGAAAATGTGGAAAGGGATCATTGTCATATTAATGTTATCAGATCAAGCTAAGATTTGTTTTTAGTGAAATTACATTCAAAATAAGCTGCTGTGGCCGAGTGGTTAGAAAAATCACCTCTCATCTAATCATCTCAAGCGACGGCATGTGAGATTTGTGATAGACAAAGCAGCACAGGAGCGAGTTTTCTCCGGTTTCCCCCACCACCTCATTCCAGGTATCACCAGTGTCATCGCCTGCAGTGCCATGGTAGTAAAAGTGGGCATTGAACACTACCCCAAAAAAAAAAGAAGAAGAAGAAGAAGAAGAAGAAGAAGAAGAAGAAAGGTAAAACATGAAAATGTGCTGGTCTCTGCTTTCTTTTCCATAGGCCCAAGTTTGACAAGAATCAGTTATTTACAAATTAGAATGACTCACCAATATTGAATTCCTTGTATATATCAGACTTAATGAATCAATTTACATGTGCAATGTTTATCTCTTCAGTGTTTTTCTTGAAGCCACTGTCGCTGAGAGAAAAATAAAATGTAAGCCTTCATGACATGAAATCTAAGTTATCTTGTCTTGCACAAAAATGCTTGCAATCTCAGTGCAGTAAAAGTAAATTATAATTATCAGTGCCCCCCTGCATACAACAAGATGGCTAATCATTGTGTGGAAAACAGACCTAAAGTCAACTGTAAAACTTAAAAGTTTATTATTTTGTCGAACAGTTGATCCTATGGGAGAGAAAATTAACATGAGTGGTTTTGATTTTTATGTATTTTAAGTATAAAAAACACAGCTCAATCTGCTAAATCAATGTAACACTAGCCTCTTGTCAGTGTCAACAACCATTTTGTCAAAGGCTGCCTTTCCAATAGAGGTGCAGAATTCAAAACATGAATCCAAACTAATAATTTTCTAGGTGGCAAAACTTTTAAGATAAGAATTCCAGGCAGGGGGCAGTCCAAACCACCAGGCACACCGGTGGGGTAAGTGAGGAACTGTTATGCACTGTTACAGAGTGTTATGCACTCTGCACTTATAGGATAAGAGAAAATTTTATTTTTTGTAGCTAGCAATTTTTCAATCTATAAAAATTACTAAAAAAGTTAATTTTTATATCACTTCACAAATATAAAGTCCTGTACATTGTGTTGAAATTGGTGATCGTCAAATTTTTAGGCTTGTTTGATTGACATGAAATGATCCATTCATTTAAATCTCTCTATAGCTTTTTCTTAAAAAGTCATTCTCCAATAATCGAGAGAAATTTTTTCAGAAATGTTTTTATTCCTATTTTATTATGAATACAAAATGGATAAAACAGGTTAAAATGACAGTTAAATATTCAAAAAATAAGAAAGAAAAATAAACCACATGGGTTGCTATAATGATGCCTTCAAAATCTCACTCTGGATCACAAAATAAATCATAAAGTAAATAAAAAAAAAATTAACAACTACATACTTTTCTAATAAACCTTACTCTTCTAGCTAAATGAGATAGATGTTCTCAGAAATAATTTTATGTATTGCACATTTTATTATAGTACAAAAGGGATAGAAGCTGAAGTGGCAGTCAAATAAAAAGTATACTGAATTTAAAATTCTACTGTATACACCTGGAAGAAAACAAAAAATTAACTAAACAATACTAATAACTTTACACGTTTCTTACAAACCTTATTCATCTACCAAGTACTGTATCTAGTTGTTAATTGAGGCATTTTTTTTTTCTTTCAGAAATGCTTTTATTGCACACTTTATTATGCATACAAAAAGAATGCAATAACAACTAATAGTCAAATGTTTAATAAAAAATTAAATTCCACTCTTTGTATGGCCAAGAAAAATATTTTTAAAAAATCTGATATATTCCAATCATATTACTTCATCTATTCTGTAACATGATTCTTACAAAAGCTCATGTTCTATCTCTTCATGCTAAGAAAGATAAACATTAGCAGAAATGCTCTTTTTACTTAGTTCCTTATAAGTAGAAGAGAAATATGGTAATACACTAAGCTAAAGTGATAAAATCTTTCAAAAGCTGTGGCTATGCAACTGACGTTGAAATTTGGCTTTCTTTGCATGGCCAGGTGTAAAAACAAAACAAAACCGAGAGAGAGAGAGAGAGAGAGAGAGAGAGAGAGAGAGAGAGAGAGAGAGACAGACAGACAGAGAAAAACATTCCTGTTTGAGAAAAGTTTAAGTATTTTAATATTGAAGCCAATAAATAAATATTTTGGAAATTACTTAACTTCACAAAAAAGAGTATATACCATAAATTGTGTGTTTTAATGTGATCTACATTACTTTGGGTGGTAAGCTTTTGTCAATCTCTTATGATTTACCAGTTATACAAGTCATTCGGAATGCAAAGGTCTACAGAGGCTATTCCCAGAAAATTCAAGATATACATTTTTAGTATTTTAAACAAAATTGTAGAGCAATTTTTGAGAAAATAAAAAATTTTGGAAAATCCTCCATGTATGCGAGGATTATTCTGAAAAGCTTGCTGACACAATCTTCGAAAATACTAGACTTAAATACGAAGTTTGGTATTTAACTCCCTCTCTCTCTCTCTCTCGCGCGCACGCACGCACACACACAGAGGGTATATTAGAGATCTCTACATGACAAAATGTATGAATAGCCTTTGAAGTCCTCTACATTCTGAATACTTTTGCCGTAAACTGTAAGAGATAGTGAAAAATTTACTGCAGTTAAAATGTAAATCTTATTAAAACTTACAATTTATGCCATATATATTTTTTTGGTACAGTTAAATATTTCAGATATATTTCTTGTTATTGTTTCATTTTGCAATATTTAAAACTTTTCTCACGTGTTTGCCATTGATTTCATAGAGACTATATGTTTTGTTTTACTCTGGCTATGAAAAGACAATTGACTTTCACTTGTTCAGATAACCTCACCTTTGAAAGTATTTGACTATTACTTGAGCCTAATACATATCTTTATTTCCCTTCTATATACAAGGAAGCAAGTAACATGACCTTTGTGCTAATGCTTTTCTCGGCTAGCATGAAATATGTATATAAAAAATCTGATGTGTACCATTCACATGACTTTCTCTACATCTCTGCAACAAATTAGCAGAAATAGTCTTATTACTTGTTTCCTTGTAAGTAGAAGCGAAATAAGGGAGTACCATAGGTTAAAGTGATAGTTAAAAGCTGGTTGCTATGTTGACTGAAGTTCCCTTTGTTTATATGGACAGGAGCTGACAAATTCCTATATGAGAAAATTAAGTTTTTCATAGCTGAAACCAAAAACAATGAATATCTCAAAAACGATCAACTTCATGATAAGATATACATTTTGTTTGTCAGGTAAATATCTTTAATGTATATTTTAATCAAAATTGTTACAGCCATTTTTTTTGCAAAAATCAACATTTTTGAAAAAAGTTTCATATAAAGGGTAGTTTGGAGTGAGGGGATTTTTCTCAAAATCTTCTGCAACTACACAAATTTCTGTGAAGCACATTCCATTAAATCCATAGATTCATGAAGAAGGGAACCTGATGTTTCCAACTGCTTGATGGTGTTAGGCAACCAGCCAAAGTTACTTTTGATGTAAGCACAGGAGCTTGCCACTTTCGGATCTTTAAAGATGTCCTGAGATTCACGTATGGAAACAGCTACTTCTGAACAGCTACTTCACCACTGACTGGACTCCTTCAAAATGTTCACAGCTTCTAACCATGTACCATGTACCATAGCACTGAATTCTGTGCGGTGCTTTCACAAAGACCTTTTGTTGCCGATATCAACTTACTTACACAGGGAAAATTACTTCTTACTTCAGCAACATGTTGCAATGTATGGGCCAAGCAGGTGAAGTGAAGTACATTTGGATAGAAGTAACGTAAGAGCAGTAGCAGATATAATCATGTATGCTGTGATATCTGAATACATATCTAATTAAACCTTTTCCTCACACACACCCTCTGGCCACAGAATCTTCATCCCATCATTTACGAATCTTGCAATTGTAGAATGATTTGTTTATTCTAATACCTTGTAACAGATTAGAAATAAGAACTGAAGCTTTCCTGGCGACGTGTTAATTCAAAATCTTCTCGGGCTTCTAGCCAGGTAAAAACTTGACTTGACACCAACGTTTCGAAGAAGTGCATCTTCCTCGTCTTCAGGGTGAACTGATGGTTTGAGCTTGCGGAGACTGGTATTTATAAGAGCTGGGATGAAGCTAACATCTGATTGGTTCGCGTGATATTATGGCCTGGTATTTAAGATGACTGAGACATGGGCACGGACTTCGTAGAAAACTATTTATAGCAGTTATTCGGCTAATGTTTTGTGTTTGAGCACGCACCTGCTAGAAAATAAGTCTTGGAAGACTGCAGGTAGCGGATTAGGTATTAAGGCTCTTTAACATTCCGCTACCTGCAGTCTTCCAAGACTTATTTTCTAGCAGGTGCGTGCTCAAACACAAAACATTAGCCGAATAACTGCTATAAATAGTTTTCTACGAAGTCCGTGCCCATGTCTCAGTCATCTTAAATACCAGGCCATAATATCACGCGAACCAATCAGATGTTAGCTTCATCCCAGCTCTTATAAATACCAGTCTCCGCAAGCTCAAACCATCAGTTCACCCTGAAGACGAGGAAGATGCACTTCTTCAAAACGTTGGTGTCAAGCCAAGTTTTTACCTGGCTAGAAGCCCGAGAAGATTTTGAATTGAGATTAGAAATGGTTTTGCTGGACTTTCGGAATCTAGTTTTCCTACTACTAAATTTGCTATGTACCGACCCATGTCATCTGTAGTTTCATCGATGGCAAACCAAATACAGGAGTCTTCAATTTCATTCCATACATGAACAACTGCTTCTTCATAACACATATGAAGATACTTTTTCCTCAGAGTAGATTCATCAGGAAATACCTTCTTGCAATATTTTTTCTAGAAAGGAGAGAAATTGAGGAATTTGAAGTTTATGCCACAGAATATTAGCTGCAACCATTGCACTGCTCAGGTCTTTTAAAAAAATCATTTCCAGACTGTTCCTGTTGCATTTGTGTCAACTTGCTTTCTAGAAGACTGTAGGTGTTTGTTGTGTATGTGAAGAGCATGCTTGATATGTTGTTCCAATTGATATTTCATGGAACAACCAATCCTTTTACCGCATGCTTGACAGACTATTATTTTTCTGTCGGTTGTAAAGGCGCTATCTAATTTCACCCATGAATTCAACTTGCAGGATAGCGAGGACGCAATTGGTGCCATTTTACTAAGACTTGCAAGAGACTAACTGCAGTATTATCGCCTCGCTATATTTTGATGGTTGTCCAGCGGTTCACTTTGTTTCCTTGCAGCTATTATATTACAAGATGCCGAATACTGCAACAATGGTATCAATCAATTTCTCCAGTCCTTGTAAATGCCCAAAGCACCACGAGAAACAACACTGGAGATCAACTTTGTCAAGTGGCACCTGTTTTGATATAAACTGACAGCAATCAGAATGAGACATGGCGGTTATTATCGCATTCTTAATTTAATATGCATCCTATTTCACAGATTTTTTTGCGAAATAGGATTTTTGTTGCTTTCAGCAAAACTTGTGAAAACAGTAGTTTATAATGTGACTACAATAGTTTTTAAAACATAATAAGATTGTAACGAAACCCAGAAAAGATGTATGTTTTATGTAACATCGTTAAAATATATAGAAATGTGCAAAATATGTAAAAAAAAATGTAAAATAAAAATTTGTAAGGGAGTCCCAAATGATGCAATTTGTCAACATTTTTACTTCCCATTGAAATATTATGCAGGATTCAAAATATGTAATTACATTAAAATCTGGGCTCTAATGATAACAAAAATAATAGTAATACTATTTATTGTCAATAGATTGTTTACAATTTCTGACATGGTCAAAAGTGATGAGATTAATTTAAAATACATTATATGTTTGCATATAACAAATATAAAATTAACAATTTATAGTAGTATGTATATATAAAATGGGTTTCACCCAAATATGCAGTACCGAGATTTTGCTTGAAACACATCTTTTGAGACCCCCAAGCCATTAAAAGGAAAAAAAATAAAAGGTCCATTTGTAGTATGGCTATAAACAGCATAACTCAAAAATCTAAAAGTGGGTTAAACACTAAATTTGTATTTTGTCTTCCAAGGATGCAATATGAAGATTTTTAAGAAAATGCCACCACTCTAAACAACCATTTACATGGATGAAATGAGTGTTACTAAGTTTTATTTGACAAATTATATGCTTTAAAATGATCTACATTTGTATATGAGGGTGATTCAAATATAAAGATAACTGAACCAGAGTACTGCGCAGACAGATCTGAGCAGAATGGTAGAGTGAGGGGTTGAGGGTCAGAATGTTTGGGGGGGGGGGGGGGGGTTAGCTGCTTTGAAACGTTTCTGCATCCGTAGAGTCATGAGTGAACAAAAGATTTGTTTGCCTACTGCGCAACACATTATTGTAAAGTTTTGAGGTTTTAATTCATTTGAAGGCACAGCCAGGGGACGCTACACTGTCCCAGAATCAAGTGTTTACCTGAGCCAAACAACTGAGGAATTTTCGAAACAAAGGTCATCCTCGCACCTAAAGTCAAATTTCACAGTTAACATCCATGCCATTCAAGAGTTTATTGAAGGTGATTGCCACTGCACTGTTGAAAAAATTGCATCAGCCTTGAGAGTACTCATACCATTATTAGTGATCATCTTGGATTTAAAAAAAAAATAGCATTTGATGGGTTCCAAAGATGTTAACCATGAGGCAAAAACAGGCCAGGTTGGGAATTTTACTAGAGGGGAAAAAGGGAGGATTTTTTTAAGCACATCATTGCATGTGATGAACTATAGATTCATATTTCTCTCCAAAATCCAAAAAGGTGAGCAAGGAGTGGAAAAGAAAGGGTGAAGCCTACCCAGTGAAGGCAAAAACCTGCTGCTAAACTGGAGAAGTTTTTGCACGTGTTTTTTGATTACAGAGGAGTTTTACTCAATTTTCTTCACAAATGATGTATGGTGAATGCCAAGTCATTAAATACCAAACTTGATATTTAAATTTAGTGTCTTCCAAGGATGCAACATGAAGATTTTCAGGAAAAATCGGGGGTCCTCAATACTGTATTTTCTGGTGCAATCTAGGTATAAAATTTTTGGATGGTGCAATCTAGGTATGCAATACCCTCTCCCTGCTAAGTATATTGAATGTGGTAGAGAAATTAAAGACATAAATCTTCCTAAAGCAAGTACTTATACTTTTATTAAATGGGAAGTCATATTTCGCTCTCTCTCTCTCTCTCTCTCTCTCTCTCTCTCTCTCTCAAAGCAACCACATACCAATTCACACTTAAAACACTTGATTATAACTTAAAGCTTCCAGTTTTGCCTTAATCCCCATCTAATTACAAGAAAATATATAATAAAACAATCAAAAAAATCAGATTTCAGGCACCTAACAGAGGTATTAATTAGATGTTGAAAACCTGTCCTAGGTAGAATAAGAGGAAGGCCAAGTTCTACAAGTATCCTCACTATAAGCTGGGAAGAAACAAAGGCCAGAAAAAAAACTTACACTGTCGACCATATGCCTAAACAGGGTGGCAAAAAAAAGAGGGGGGGGGGGGGTTTATAAGATGCAAAATGTTAAATTGCAAACAAAAGAACCCATAATCTATACACAAAGTATGCATTAATAATTCATAATTAATTCCTCTATGATTAACAGAGATTGCAATTATTTTGCACAACTTCATGAACGTTAAGAATTTAAGTTGCATGAACACTTTTCATTCATTTTTGTTTGTTAAGCATGTGTATGTAAAACCAAAATAATAACATCATATTTAGTTTGTCTTATATAGCAGTATAAATTTGCATGCAAATGGTCGTTTACTAGTTACATAAACTAGCAACATTTGGTACCCAATGTACAGTATATTGTACATTCTGTAATATTTTTATTTGAACAATACAGTGCTGGTATCCAACTTTAATTTTACTTCAAAATTGAAAATATAACTGAAAACATGTTAAAAAAAATTGGGGACAATGGAGTTAAACAAAAAACTTCATTTGCATGAGATATGACTAGGTTAATGTTGAGGGATACAACATTTTTAGTATCAACTCTGGTTCTAATGGTGGATCAACATTAAGCTATATAAGATGTCAGGCAGATGCTTGTTTGCTTATCTAAACCCAGTGTGTATTGATCTTTAAGTTTAAACGTGTTGAATATCTTAGTATAAAGAATACACCACAAGGTATGATTATATGATCTTTTAGGGTTCACAACGGCTTGGTTATTAGCACTCTATTATAAATGTATTTCTCATATACATTACAAATCAAACCTCTGATCTCCTATCTAAATCCAGCGTCACCTATTTATATTTATTAAGAACATTGCATATTACAGTATAAAGACATGAACCTAAACAATAACCTTTTAATACAATACACATATGTTCCAAATGTATATTATACATGAAACCTTAAGGGTTCTATCTTTAACAGGCCCATCAACATTCTCCAAAGTAAAGTATGCAGTGCTGCACAATTGAAATAAAGGCTGTGAATCCGAAAACACATTATTCCACTTTATATGATATTTCATGGATATGCAAATATAAGTAAATGCAGTATTGTATTAATGGAAAATTTTGATGTGTTCCATTCACATGACTTTCTCTAATGTTCTACAAACAAACTATTCTTACAAAATATTATTCATTATCTATTCATGCTAATCAAGACATTCATTAGAATTGTCTTACTACTTGCTTCCTTATAAGTAGAAGGAAATAAGGGAATACACTATGCTAAAGCAAATCAAATCTTTCCAAAGCTGGTCGTAATGTAAATAATTGAAGTAAAACAAAAGAGAGATGAAATGACAACAAAAACCAATAACTAGGAATATATCGGAAACAATCAACTCTACAAAAAAAAAATCTGATGCGTTCCATTTACATGACTTTCTCTAGCTGTTCTGCAAACAAACTTTTAATTCAAAAGATTAATCTTTTACCTACATCATGCTAATTAAAATAAACTTAAGCAGAAGGGAAATAAGGGAATGTACTAGCCAAAGCAATAGTAAAGTTCTTTAAAAGCTGGTTGCTATGTGCAACAATTGAATTCCATTCTCTTTGATTGCCTGGAGTAAACAAATGAGAAACGAGAATAAAGATGTCTTCCCATTTGAGAAAAGTTAAAGTGGCTTAAAGTTGAAACCAATAATCCAGAATATCTCAAAAACTGTTAACTCAAAAAATGTATATAACATTGTGTGTTTCAATGAGATCTGCATGTTTTGTGTATTAAATTTTTGTATGTCTTATGGTTTGCCAGTTATACAGAATGAAGAGGATTTCACAGGTAATTCCCAGAAAATTCAAAATATACATTTTATGTCATAAAAAATCTTAAACATAAGGTATTTTAATCAGTCATTGGAGCCATGTTTGAGAAAATCAAGTTTTGAAAAGTGTTCCAGGTAAAGGGTAGCTGTAGAAGGGGAGATTTTCTTGAGAATCTTCCCGTTGCATCGTTGGAAGATACTGAACTTAAATATCAAGTTTGGTATTTAACAGACTTTATGTTTTTGAGCTATGCTGCCCACAGATACACAAACACACACACACACATGTTTCTAAAAATGCTTTTTTTGGAATCAGGGATGTATTTACGATGAAATCTCGGTATCAAATTTTAGGGTGTAATACAATACCTTCTCTAGAGAAAGTAAAAATTGTATATGACAAATTATGTGTTTTAATGAGTTCTACATTTTTTGTGTAGTTAGTTTCTGTTTATCTAATGCAGTTTACCAGTTATGCAAAATTCATACAGATATCTTCATAGGTTATTCCCAGAAAATTCAAGATAATCCATTTTATTCATCGTGTAAGTGTCTTTAATATACAATAAATTTAATCAAAATTGTTCCCGCATTTTTGAAAAATCAGAAATTTTTCCATGTTAAGGTAGTTTGGGGTGGGGTGATTTTTTTTTTATTTCTAAATCTTTGTGTGGCATCCTTGGGAGATACTAAACTTAAAAACCATAAGATGGGTAATATTGAACAGAATTTTAATATTTCTTAAGATAGCTTCATAAAGAATATTCAATTCACGCTGCAAAGTGTGCGAGATATTTGACACAACATTTAAAAGTAATCTGATCAGAGAATATGAACCGAAAATATGATACAAGTAACCAGATCCTAACAAATAATACTGTCCAATATTACCCCAGTTATTTCAGACGCACATTGAATATCCATCCAATATTTTGTATTTCCCACTAATGGTGTGATTTTGGACAGACTCACTTAATCTTTTTTTTAAAAAATAAACATGTGTAGAAATCCTTTTTACATATTTAGAAAAAAAATTTACACATGCCTGCAAAATATTTACATTTCAAAAACATATGTAAATGTTTAGAAAAACTTTGACACACATATTCAGAAAATATTTGATTGATAATGACAATCTACTCATGGCAAAATCTACATGTTCTCAGTGAATAAAAACTTCCATTTTTACTTTCTCCATACGCACTAGGTACATAGTGTATAGAGAAAGTATTGCACTCCACCAAAAAATTCGATACCGAGATTTCACCGGAAATATATGTTTTAGGGTCCCCAATATCCAAAAAAAAAAAGCTGTTTGTCTGTGAACACGATAACTCAAAAACGAAAAGTCGGTAAAATACCAAACTTGGTATTTAAGTTTAGTATCTTCCAGGGATGCGACACAAAGATTTTGAGAGAAATACCCCCACCCCCAACTACCCTTTACATGGGACTTTTTTCGAAAATTTTTATTTTCTCAAAAATGGCTCTAACGATTTTGATTAAAATTTCGTATATTAAACATATTTACCTGACAAATAAAATGTATATCTTGAATTTTCTGGGAATAGCCTCTGAAGAGTAGTTTATTCTGGATGAATTTTACTAAATTTTGAATAACTCATATAAACCGTAAGAGATGGACAAAAACTTACTGCACAAAAAATGTAGAGCACATTAAAACACACAATTTATGTTATATACATTTTTTCGTGGAGTTCATCGTTTTTGTGACATTCCTTATTTTTGGTTTCTGCTATGAAAAACGTATACTTTTCTCATACAGGAACTTGTCAACTCCTATCCATATAGACAAAGGAACTTCATTGACATAGCAACCAGCTTTTGACTATCAGTTTAACCTACAGTTGTCCCTTATTTCCCTTCTACTGACAAGGAAGCGAGTAATTAGACTATTTCTGCTATTTTTTTCTGATTAGCATAAAGTGAATAGAAGTATAAGCTTTTTAAGAATTATTTGTTGCAGGGATATGGAGAAAGTCATGTGAATGGTACACATCAGATTTTTTCTTTAGGGATCAGCAACACTCTTACAATCTGGTATTTGTCTACAGTATCATCTTCTGGAATCTCAAGAAAAATAAACATGTATATGGACACAGAAATCTGACATCCACCTCTTTTGCACCCACTTCTGTTAAGACTCCAACAAACTGCCTGTTTAGCTGTTCCCTTCCAATCACATGTGGATAATCAACAAGTACAAAAGTCTTCATTTTTCTTCCTCTGTTCTGACCATTTCTGTGCCAATGATGATATATCGTTATTCACAGGTAATTCAGGCACTGATTCAACATTATCTCTATTTCTCATACCAGTGCCCAAAATGGATTTTGCTGCAGCAACATCTAATTTTTGCTTTCATTGGGCATTGCTTATTTTTTGCTCCATGTTGAACATTCTGAAGGATCTCTTCAAAACTCGAAGATCAGTCTTCCAGAGAATTGCTTTGAGAATTTTCTCCATTGAGCAATATTCTGAGAACTCTTTCAGAGCCAAACAGAAAAATCCTGCTGTATGGAATGCATTTTTTATTTGTTCTCCCTAGTTGCTGATTTTTTGAGGAGTTTCCGTCAAAAGTGACATTAGCCCACAGGAGAATTTCTTCAATTGGGTATGGATTGTCTGCCATGCAGCTTTCAAAGGTCTGAAGAAACCTAAATCTAAGTGCTCTTTGGCGGCAATGAAATAAAAGGGATTTTATTCATCACATTTAGCAATCACTCTCAGTGAAATGTGCCTTGAGAGGTTGTCCCCTAACATAATTTTCTCCCTCTCCATTGACTTCAAGATTTTGAGGGCCATAATTTCACCTAAGAAGAGCATCAAGCCTCCTTTTATAAGTCTGTAGCATTATTTGATATTCCCCCAATGCATGTAGAAAACTGTAAATAGTTCACTGGATATTAGTACAGATAAGCAGAAAAATACATTCACACTTCCTTCTTAACACTCAAATAAGTAAATTATAAGAAAATTATGCTTACATATTTTTTTGTCTCTAGTACAATGACAAAAGTATTCACACAAGGATAATGCACGCGCACACTGACCTTTTTCTAAAATGCCTTTTTTTCATTTTTTGGGTGGAATATGATACCTTATTTATAGAAAGTAGAGAAAGTAAAAACAGAATAAACTTTTATCTTCAAATGAAAATGCAGGGAACATTAGTGCTAAACAAATGGAAAAAACTTATCTACAATAGTTTTTGAGGCACAGGCTCTTTAATTGTAATGCAATATACCAACACCATATCCTATCTTCAATAGTTTAAAAGCATAGGCTCTTTGCTTGTAATGCAAAGTACCACAACCCTATCTTCAATAGTTTTGAAGCACAGTATCTTTGCTTGTAATGCAATATACCACAACCTGCAAAGAGAAATCAGAAACCCTGTACTAACAAACATGTATGCAACTAAACAGAACTTGGAAGATACTGCTATACATCTTTTAGCATTTGAAGCACAGTATCTTTGCTTGTAACGCAATATAACACAACCTGCGAAGAGAAGTTGGAAACCCTGTACTAACAAATATGTATGCAACTAAATAGAACTTAGAAGATACTAATATACATCTTTTAGCATTATGAAGTTATTTAGCTAAGTCAGATGCTATCTGGCAAATACAACCTGGCTTCACTTACAGTATAGCAAGTGTAGATAACTGTTAAAGGTATTTCAACTTTTAATGTTTGTTTGTATTTTATACTATTAACCAGGCATTAGCAGTGATAATTCCTGTTAGTGTTTATTTTTCTATCTAGTTTATTTTAATAGAGATAAACTTTTGCAAAATAGCTATTTACATATTCTGTTACAGATCATACAAAAGAAGCAACTATAATCAGATCATTAAGAACTGACATTAAACGAGTGCAGTCTGACAAGTTCTCAGTATTGCCCAGAAATCACAGCATTACTTGCATGATTTTTTCCCCTTACTTCGGTACACATATTAGTAGATGCCATGTAATATTTCAAGTTATTCCAGGCAGAAGTAGACAATAGGTAGTCATTTAAAGCACTTGTGGTCTGTGTGGCATTGAAAATAGAAAAAAAATTAGTACCATGCAGTGATACAATTCTTTGCAAAAGGTATAACAGTCGACCAAAATTCATTTGCGGCATGTAAATGAGTATGGCAACTCTTCTTCTTCTTCTTCTTCAATTTCCACTGTGAAGAAATGAGAGGCCGAGTTTAAACATGGCTGTGAAAGTGTCCATGATGATCTATGCAAAGGACGTCCAAAACTGCAACCACACCGGAAATCATCGAAAAAATGCATATGATTTTGGAAGATCAGCGTACAAAGGTGCATGAAATTTGCTAATGCTCTAGGAATAACAAAGGAATGTGTTGGTCACATCTTGCACCAGGAATTGAACATGAAAAAGCTTTGCACAAGACAGGTACTATGTATGCTCACTGCAGATCACAAACTCATTCACACAACACTTTCCAAAATAAACTTGGTGCATTTTAAGGAAAAAAATGACTTTTGATATGTGATAACAGAAGAAACATAGATTCACCACTACACATTCGGATACAAACAACAATCTTTGCAGTGGACCAAAGAAGCTGAGAACAGTGGCATCGATGGGAAAGATCAATCATGGCATTGGTGCCTTGGGATACAAAAGGAATGCTATTGATTATTTTGTAAAAAGTGACACCATAACTGGAGAATACTACGATAAACTTCTAAAGAAACTGGATGCAAGCATTCAGAAAATAGACCTGGCTTAAATAAGAAAAAAAATATTTTCCACTAGGATAGTGCACTTGACCACAAGTATCTTGTGGCAGAGGCAAATTGAGGGAATTGCACTATGAAGTGTTGGAGCAACCACCATATTCCCTAGCTATGGCTCCCTCAGACTTCCATCTATTCTCAAAACTGAAGAAATTCCTTGCTGGTCAGCATTTTTCATCTAATCAAGAAGCCATTGCTGCTGCATGTGGGCACTTTGCAGCACTTCCAGAGGAATGCTACAGAGAGGAGTTAATGGTATTAGACCATCACTGATTGAAATATGGTGATATTATGTTGAAAAATAAAATTTCTTTGAAAGCATAAATTGTTTTCACTATCAGGCTGAGAACTTTTCACACCACCCTGGTATGCTGCCCCTAAAATTATATACTTTTCCATGCAAATGAAAGTTGGTGGGAGTTTTAAAGAAAAATTAAACTACTGAACAATGTAGCCATTAATAACAAGATATTTTGGAAATGGTTTAAATGACAAAAAACAAACAAACAAACAAACAAACAAACAAAAAAAAAATACTCAAAATAAACCTTGTGTTTTTAAAGAGATTCTAAATGTTTGTGTAGTATGTCTATGCTTAATTTGTACCAGTTATACATGCTTATGCAAAGTTCCTTTCCAATAGAGAGATCTTCATAGCTAGTCCCAGAAAATGCAAGATTCACTTATCATGAAAATGTCTTAAAACACATACAAATGCACACACATTTTTCTAAATTGTTTTTTTCATTCAGGCAACCTCAAAATATGCATTTATGGTAAAAGCTTGGTATTAAACATTTGGGTGGAATGCAAAACTTTAACTACTATGTATGCGTAAAGGAAAGTAAACAGAGATGAAAGTATATAAAATGTACATAGGAGAGGATTTGGGGGAAGATGTGGGACTTGGAAAGTCTATAAGTCTCCCAATATCTCTTTTTAAGGCAGTTTCTTTTATAGATAAACCAGCAGGAATGTTAAAAAAGGATTCCATCTTGTTACTATTTCACATATGCAGAAGATATTGCATGTTTAATTCATGAGAACCGGTTCTTAGAACCACATTCATAAACACACACTAATCTAGGTATTGTAAGCCTATTTGGACCCTTGTCATTTTACTGCAACTCATCTCATGCTGGTTTCTAATTTCACTCTGGATTTCTTTTTTGCCTAAATGTAGATGATTCTTCAGTTCTAGACTGCTCTAAAAGTGTCCCCTACTGGCAGAAACACAAACCATTTAGGGAGACATGTATAGCAGTTTGTCGCTAAAAGTGATTATATATAAAGAATCTCCAAAATCAATGAGATGTCACTGGGCAGAAGTTATTCAATTCAACTTAAATATTATACAAAATATGTCTATGTTTTGAAGAATTTTCGGCTATTAAAAAGGATTTATGACAGAGGATACTGGGGCGCATAGGAAAAATGTCACACTAATGAGCTGAAGAACCCAGAACCTCATGTAATCATATCTCTAAAGACGAAAACAAAGGAATGATACAGTGACTCAAATGGGATGATGGTGACCTTGAGCGCTACCAGGCCAGCAACCAGAGTTCTGCGGTGTCATATTGCATTAATGCACTCTGGAAGTGTAAAAAATCTTGAAATTTGTGGGATATTTTTTGTTTTGTTTTAAAGTGATCTATGGTATTTTAGCTTTAGAATGATATATAATTTATGTGGTTTACTCAAATTTAAACCATAGGTTTGAAATTAATGCTAATTGGACATGGCAGTCTTAATGAAAACTCTCAAAACATTGAACTTATTGTGATAAAAACCATCAAATTTCACACTACTGAGGAATGGTTAATGTTCAAAAGGGATATTTTGTACTGGCCAGCCCGTCGGGCCCATTAGTTCAGTGGTTTCACCACACTTAGCGCCAAATTATTGTTTTTCAGTGTAATACTGCCTATCTCTTATCCTTTTTGGGTTTCAACTAATTAGTGTACTTTAATCTTGTATTTGTATTATATAAGTGTTAAAATGGGTAAAAGAAGTAATTTAAAAGTGTTTAAGAAAAGGAAGAATGTTGGAAAGCCTAAAATAGCTGCCTCAACAGGTAATGTAAATTCCAACCTCCAATTTACATCAACTCAGGTAGGTCCCATTCCAGTAAATGTAAGTAGCTCTACTAAGAAACTTAAAGACAATGAAAAACAATATAGCAATTTATTAAAAGAAGTAAATGAGAATGATGTTATTGAAATAATTGATATCGAAATTTTATCCCAGATGTTTTTAAATAATGTATTGTGTAAAAGTTGTGGGCAAAGTGGTTTGAAAATTTTGACAAAGGACTATCATGGAATTGCAGCAAAATTTTTATTGAAGTGTGCATCATGCCCATATGAAGTAGAATTTAATAGTTCCATGACCATGCATTTACAGATATAGTGGCAAAACTCTGAACTTTTCTCAAGCAATGTGCATTAGTATAGGGCTTGTGAGCCATTGGTAAGGGCGCTTCTGGTGGAAATACTCTTAGTGGAATCATGAATCTACCCCTACCTGCTACTAAATTTAATACTTAATAACCAATATATAGGAAGTAGTGTAGAAGATGTTGCTAGGAATAGTATGAGAAGTGCTATTGAAGAAGCTATAACAGTAAATGATGATAGTCATGATTTGTCAGTTGCTGCAGATGGAACATGGCAAAAGCATGGCCATATGTCACTAAATGGTGCTGTAACAGCAACAGTGTTAATGCTGGAAAAGTGGTAGATGTGCTTTCAAAACACTGTCTATGCAAAAATAAAAGTAAACAGCAACATGAAAGAAACTGCAAAGCAAACAATCACAGGACAAGTGGAGGGATGAAGGTATAAGAGGCAAAGAACATTTCTGAGAATTCTCTTCCCAAGTACATAGAATGTAAGATACATAAACTATATAGGAGATAAGAGATTCTGAAGCATTTAATGAAGTAATGGCTGCAAAACCTTATGGAGATGATTTAAATATCCAGAGTACAATGGACACATCCAAAAAAGAGTGGGTGTAGACTAAGAAGGTTAAAAACAAATTACAAAGGACAGAAGTTGTATGATGGTATGGGATTAGAAGGAAGAAACAGATTATCTGCATTTACCACAAACAGAATTTGGAATCATTATGGTCTGGCCATCAGGCAAAACACTGGCAATGTGGAAGACATGAGGAAAGCTGTATGGGCATTATCTTTTCCCCTGGCTAGTTTTGATTACAAACCTTTACCCCTACTGCTGAATCTATGCACTTGACAGTTAGGAGTTAAGTTGCTACTTCCAAGGAAAACAGATGAAAAGCTTTACCCGTATGACTTTCTGAACCAATTACAAAGAAGCATTCCGGTTGGTCGGTCAGACAATGGAAACGCTCCTAGATGCAGCACTATTGCAATATCTAGCTATTTCCAACCATGTTTTCAGTTTGTGAACTTCTAACACGTGCGATGAGCTGTTCTGTACAAGCTAGATGTTATTTGGAGTTATTTGTTGATAGTGTGGTGTTTGTATGTGAGGGAACATAACAAGATTTTCGCAATTCTAGAGGTGGATAGACTTTTACGGGAATGATGGCAAGAGTGGATTCGGCTACATGGAAGAAGAAAGTGAATCATGTTCACAAAATAATACAAAAAGCTCAGGAATTAGAATCATCAGTGAATGTGAACCACTATTGATATGTCTTGGTGATGACGATAAGGATGATGACAATGACGCTTTCCAGAATGAAAGGAATTATAAAAATTATACAAAATGTATATATTAACATTGTAATAAACCAAATGAATTAAAATAATCATTACCATGAGTACGAATTATTGACACCAAAAATGAAAAAAAGCTAAATCAGCAAATCCCATAGATAAAATTCTTATTATTAAACCTAATTCGACGAAGACTTGGATGGAATTGAGCCATTAAAATTCTAAACTGGTGAAAATCATTTTGATATACCTTTCTCTCAATGTAACCAGCTATTTTGCATTAATCTGTTCTATATTGTCGTAAATGTATGCTATGTGTGTTACAGTATCACTGTTATTTTCAGTTAACATCAATAATAAGGAATTAGTTTCATTATTCATCGGCATTCATTTATTATGTACATTGTTTATATTTGTCGTTACACATGATAGCGACATTTGTAATCAGCTGCTGTTGTTTACTAATTACAGGCAGCATAGCCAGCCTTACACGAAATCACCTGAACTGTCAAGTGTAAGGATTCAGCATGGTTTATATCCCTTTGGAAATGACAGCTGGTATAAATACAACACAGAGAAGGAAAATGGAGAAAAATACAACCATAAACATTCTTTACCAGACCCAATATTACAAATTATAAAACCTATATTCAGGGATCTGGCAGATTAAAATTGATTGCAAAAGTGTGTCTTTAGTCGAACTCCAATGAGTGTGTCAACAGAGTTCTAGGGTCTAGATTCTTCAAGACACACTTCATTTGGAAATAATGATGCAGCAACATTTAATAATGGTAATGTACAATGTCAATGTCATTTCAACTTTTATAATACAATAAAAGCAATGTCTAAATTGGACAGGGAAAGGATTAGAGCCTTTAATAAAGCATTTAGAGCAGTGGAGAAGATAGCAAGGCAGCACAGGAGAGGATGCAAGAGGAAACTGGAGGATGAAATGAAGGATGACCCAGCATATGGAACAGGAATGCACTGAGGCCTTTTTCTATAGGACAAAATTTTTAATAATATAATGTAGCTTTTCACAATTTCCAGAAGAGATATTGCTTTAAAACTTTCAGGTCATGTTTATAACAATACTGTGCATATTTTAACATAAGGGTTTTAAGAAACAAACTATTTTCTGGATTACACCAAAAATCATATTAAAAATGTATTAAAAAAGTACATATTAATAAAAAAATGTATGTTTAATTAGAAAAATACAATATCCCCAAAACCCTATGTTAAAGTGAGGCTTAAAGCATAATCTAACTACTGTAAACATTTCAGCAAATAGAAATGGCCTGTTATTTATGGACACTCTTTTTTAACTGCTTTGGTTCTCAGCGTCCCATTCTATATTGGGCGTGAAAGATTGCTTAATTTTGCTCAGAGGCCTCTCTTATCAGGCTTGAGATTCTTTTATGTGCCGTAAATCTACGACTCGGGACTCACAGCTTTATTTCCCTTCCGAAGGAAGCCATGCTAAGGATTTTTACGCCCGAAAAAAATCCATCGTCCTCCGCCGGGTTTGAACCCACGACCTTGGATATATGAAATTAGCATGGTAACCATTACACCATGGAGGACGACAAAAATAAAAATTTCAGCAATGTTCTCCTGACAGATTAAGAGAAAGGCTACATTGAATATGATTAATTTAACATTACAAGGAGGAGGCCTTCTGGAGTGCCTTTAGTGGGGTGTGACTGCACTAAGTGAATTTATCTCTAACAAATACAGTAGAGCCCTGGTAATTCAAATCCTGGTATTTTGAGATTCCATGTTTTTTGAACTGGTCTTAAGAAAATTAAAATTTTATATAAAAACTAGTATAAAATCCTATTTCTACATGTTGTGTATGCACGTTTTATGCACTTCCGAATGTGTCACATTTGGAACTTTATTTCAATTTTCAATGTATAAGGGGTAAAAATGTCACATTTAAAGTTTTCGTTCATAATGCACAAAAATAAACATGTCCTCAACTGCTGATGATTTCTATTTCAGATTGACAGGTACCTTAGGTTTGGAGGAGTGCATTTGCTCTTACTTAGCCAACCCGTCACTAATTGGCACCATGTGTCAATCTGTTGTGTAGCGCATTCTATCTTTTCAGAAAAATGCTATATTGGTACAGTAATCTCTACTCAAATGACAGTGGTCATTAAAATACACTTGAGTAAAAATACAATTTTACAACAGAAACAGACTGACTGTGCTGTAGTGAGCCCACCATATAACACAGATATGTACTCTTTTTATTTATTTTTTAACCTTTATTACACTCATAAAATATTTATTCATGATTTACCTATTGGATTTAGTGACATTTCTGCATAATCCAAGTATTTTGTAATTTGAGGTAGCTTCAGCCCTAATTAGCTCAAATTACTTGGGCTCTACTGTACTATTTGTGCTAAATTCAAATTTTGAAAAAGTGATCGAGAATGAAGGTAGGGTGTAATATTTGTAACACTACCATAAAACCCACCTATATTTAGATAAAATGTTTATTAATACAAATAAATATGCTGTATCACCAAGTAAGCATTGCAATGAGCATCATTATTTGTTTCTAAGTATGTATACATATATTTGTACTTGCTCAGATCTGGAATGTAAAATATTGACATGACATGCTAAAAGAACTAATTTGAACAAAACAAGGCATTTGTTAAAGTCGAGAGAGAGAAAACAGTTCACTTCTTGTTAGCCTGTAGAATGCTGTATCTGCACAATGTGAGTCATCGCAGGATATGTTTATAATTGTGTGTTGTTTCATAATTGGGGACAGTATTTATTTACTCTATAGAAATCAACTTGTATATAATTGCTATTTAGACAGCAATAGAGCAAGTGTAAAATTGGGCAATGGCTTTTAGGGGTGAATTTAGTGGTGAGTCAAAGAGTCAGGTATTGTGAAGTCAGGCTCGAAGTACAATTTTTGGGGTCTACGTGTATTTTTCAAAAAATGGGCCAATAAGGAATACAGAAATTAACTCAATTTCAAAAATGCTCAACACCTTAATGCTAAATCACATGGTATAGGTGAGGCAAATGCATCTCACATTTGTGGAGAGGCAAGAAATCGCATTTCAATAGTCCTCCAGTGTATTGTGTCACATAGAAAACATTTTGGACCTCCGAAGAGGGTCACAAATTTATATGACTTTCACAAGGGCTTATACAGAATTGTGTTTGAGTGTTATGACTAAAGTAAATTTCCAACAATTCAGAAGGTAACTTGTGCTCTTAGAACTAAAATTTCATATGCTGGGTTAAATTCACTGACTTAAAGAATTTTGAGAGGATTAGGGTTCAAGAACGTTAAAACAAAAACTGATTGGCTTCAATTCTTAATATAGAATAATGACAATGTTGTTGCAAGGTTAAATTCTTATGCAAAATGCACGGAATTAGATATTTTGGTAGTGCGAAACCTACATTTTACTTAGCTGAGACATGGGTATGTAAAAACCGCACTCAAAAGACAATTTGGCAAGACCCTTCAAAAAAAAGTAAAGGCAATCCTGAAATGTATATACACATATCACTTCCAAACGACTGCATCAAATTAAAAATTCTTTTTTGTTGTGTTCGTTATTGTCACAAGGTTTGTGGAAAAGAAAATGTTTAAAAATAGTACAGGAAAGTATTTAAAATCTCATAATATGAATAAAAACTTGCCAAGCGAATGCATTTCGGTTAATAGCCACCAGATGGCAGTGGTATCACGGTTATTTGTTGCTAAATTGTCATAGTAGTGCTATAATTTCCCGCCCCATTCAGTGTTAAGGTAACACAGCATTTTATCGACACAATGATGCAATGCAGCAGTGAAATTCAAATACATTTTTATATATTAATTGTCCTTTCTTTACTCCTATTGTTTAAAATAAAGCAGCAAAGAAGCTTTTGCTGGTGACTAAAATCTAGAGTAAGTACTTATTTATTTGCCAGTAGATGGCCAAAGTAGTATTTTTCCTCCTCATTCAATGTTAAGGTAGTGCAACAGTTTATCGAGATGACACAATGCAGCAGTGAAATCCCAATACATTTTTATGTATTAACTGTCATTTCCTTACTCATTATAAAATAAAGAAGCTTTCCTGGCAATGAACACCTGAGTAAGCTTATTTATTTGCCTCTAGATAGCCATATTAGTATTTTCCATTGCCATCCAATGTTAAGGTAATACAACAGTTTATCGAGATGACACATGCAGCAGCGAAATTCAAATACATTTTTATGTATTAACTTTTCTGTCCTTACTCTTATCATTTAAAATAAATATTTCCTGGCGACAAACACCTAAAATATGTACTTATTATTTACTACCAGATGGCCGTAAAACCTACTGCTCTATTCTTCTTCCCCATTCAATGCTAAAGGAATGCACCTGGTTATGGAGACAATGCTGCAAGATAACTATGAAAATCAAATATATTTCTTATGTATTAATTATCATTCCCTTGGTCGCATCGTTTAAATAAAGATATAAGTATATCGTTGTTGTAATTCTTTAAAACGAACAAGTTATAAGCAATGCACATAACTATTAACCCTTCTTGGGATCTGAAAATGGTGGAGAAATGGCAGCATCATACTGCAATTGTGGTACTCTTAAAACATTTAATCAAGCAATATTTTGGGTTAAATGGGGAAATTTAATACACAAAGCTATTCATCAAATAAAAGCTTATCAATTGCTCAACCAGATCTATTTTATCTTTAGTTATGTCATTGTTTGCCTTAGAATTGGCTGTTTTGACATAGACGAAAATAAAGAAAGTGGTGGAAAACATTAGGAGTAAAGGAAAGAAAGAGATTCGGAAGAAGCATGAATGTTGCTTTGTGACTTTCTCCTTAATGCAATTCATTATCTACGCCAGCATATACCCGCCACACTATAGATGCATTGCCATTACTATTATTACGACATTTTGGTTGCCCACGCTGTTAGCAGCATGTCATCCTTTCCACACTACCTTATGAGTGCTCTGACTTCATTTCTAACTACTGGCCTCATTTCGTTTCCATCAAATTTTTGTCACTTCACAACG
The DNA here is from genome assembly GCA_030762935.1 of Hymenopus coronatus. Lineage (NCBI taxonomy): Eukaryota > Metazoa > Arthropoda > Insecta > Mantodea > Hymenopodidae > Hymenopus > Hymenopus coronatus. The sequence goes on along the minus strand of CM060897.1, from coordinate 132,448,070 downwards.
TCAATGTAAGACTTAATATCGAAAGTGTTCCTTCCATATTGGTGCAAATTACAAAAACTATGCTTGGTTGAGCAAACGAGCCATTTTAGCTGCAACTAATAAGAATGTAGATGATTTGAATGTAAAAATTCAGGGTAAAATTGATGGACAAATGCATTCATTCAGTCAATTCCATTACCAATCCAAATGAAGTTGTCCTAAATTCATTGGATTTGTCAGGATTCCTGCCACACAATTTACAGCTCAAGGTTAACTCAGTGATAATTATACTATGTAATATCAATCAGCCGAAATTATGCAGCGACACAAAACTCACTGTTAAAAAAATTGTGAAAAATTTGATTTAAGCTAGTATAACATAGGAAAGTTCAAAAGCAAGACAAGTTCCAAGAATATCACCAACGTCAACCAACTTTCCTTTTGAATTTAAGCGCGCCTTGCATTTGCAATGACAGTAAATCGCAATGTCAATCATTAGAAGTGTGTGTAATATACCTTGAATTGTGTTTTTCGCAAGTTGTACATTGCATGTTTGAGAGTCAGTAAATTATCGGTGTTATTTTTTTCTCACCGGAAGGAAAATTGTACATTACAATGCATACAATAAAATGTTGTCAAATTATTTAATTTTAATTTTATTTCATTGCATGGTCGTGCTGTAAATGGAAGATTTTGTCTGAGTTTTTTTTTTTTTTTTGTTTGTTTGTTAGGTACACCACCCGTGCGAAGCCGGGGTGGGCAGCTAGTCATTTATAATGTAAGATCTGCTAAGACAGGATTGCTACCTGAAGGCAAATGGATTTTTCTCTCAAAATCTAACTCAGACTATCATAAGGAGATACATTTAAAGAATATCTAAACATGTTCTTAAATTATTTAGAAGAGGGAAGCATTATGATAAGGGATAATCTGCTATATCATTTTATCTGCTTATCAAAATACCAAATACAGCCAGCTGAAATAACCTAACTGTTGAATGGTAGCAAAAGCATTTGATGTGTTTCATTCACATGACTGTCTCAGCTGTTCTATAAAAACCTTTCCTTATAAAAGACTATTTTTATCTACATCATCCTAATTAAAAATAAATATTGCCAGAATTGGTCTTATTACTTGCTCCTTTGTAAGTACAATGGAAATACGGGAATACATGGCTAAAAAGATAGTCAATTCTTTTAAAAGCAATAAACAATAGGGTCATGGTAGAAAATTAAAAGTTGTAGAGGGGAAGAGTTTTTTTTTTTATTTTTATATGAACTTTATGTAAGAAAATTATATACATTACATATATACTGAAGCTTTCTTGTATCTTAATTTAAGAAAAATTCTGAAACTTCCTTATAGTACAGGGTGTACATAAATGAATATCGGGGTTTTAACTCTTTATAATATTTATTACATTCAACTTACTGTTATAAATGATATGTCAAATGAAAAATCAACTCAAACAATTTTGTTTGTTGGCACAAGTGCACATGTGCATGCAATGTTTCTGCCACAATCCGCTAGACAGTGGTAGTAGCAAAGATGGCGACTAGTAAACAGAAAGCGTTTTGTGTTTTGCAGTTTGCAAAGACCGAATCTGTAGTTACTGTGCAATGTGCGTTCCATAGTAAGTTCGGTTGTGATCCTCCTAGTGATAAAAACATTCATAGATGGTATAATCAGTTTGAAGATACCGGCTGCCTTTGTAAAGGGAAGAGCACGGGACGACCAGGAGTACATGAAGAGACTGTTGAGCGAGTGAGAGAGTCGTTCACTCATAGCCCAAAGAAATCAGTCTGGAAGGCTAGCCGTGAATTACAAGTTCCTGTGTCGACTGTTTGCAAAGTTGTAAGAAAATACTCACAGCTATGTCCTTACCGTTTACAGTTATTACAGGCTCTAAAGCCGACAGACCATGGATTACGTGCCAAATTCACAAACGACATGTTGTTTCATGCCGATTTTGTGGATCGTGTTGTCTTCAGTGATGAATCAACTTTTCACCTTAGTGGACATGTTAAGACTCATAATGTGCGCATCTGGGGCTCAGAAAATCCTCACGAGATGGTACAAATGCAACGAGATTCCCCTAAAGTGAATGTTTTTTGTGCCGTATCCCGGCGAAAAGTTTATGGGCCTTTCGTTTTTTGTGAACCTACTGTAACTGGCACTTCTTACCTTGATACACTAGAGCAATGGCTCTTCCCTCAGTTGGAAGAAAATGAGTCAGAGAACTTCATTTTCCAGCAGGATGGTGCGCCACCTCACTGGTATAACGAAGTATGCAATTGGTTGAACGTCACTGTACCCGAGCGCTGGATAGGCCGCAATGACAGGGCTTGCTATGCATGGCCTCCACATCCTCCTGACCTAACGCTATGCGATTTTTACCTTTGGGGCTTCATCAAGGATCATGTGTACGTGCCTCCGCTACCAACTGACCTCCCTGAATTAAGAAACCGGATTGAAGCAGCTGTTGCTACAATTACTGAATACACACTTATCAACTTTTGGGAAGAACTCGGCTATAGACTTGATGTGTGCCGTGTGACATAGGGTAGTCACATTGAACATTTATAAGCTTCTTGGTAAAACTGTTTGAGTTGCTTTTTCATTTGACATATCAATCATAACTGTAAGTTGAATGTAATAAATATTATAAAGAGTTAAAACCCTGATATTCATTTATATACATCCTGTATTTATTATTATGAACTTCTCAGTGTAATTATGTGAGGATAGGAATAGGATAGGCTCTATACCGAACCGGGTTATTATACCCATGCTCCATAAGGTGCCACTAAGAGGAAAGGTTGAAGTGAGAGGATATACTGGGCGGCTGAAACCAATCACCAGTACAACAATAACAGGGCTCCTACTGTTCACACCTCAACAGTCGTACAAGTAGACCAGGAACCCTGCCCCACATAAGGTCCAACATCCCCATCAGGGGCAGTCCTCATCCCAACAACCAGCCGAAGTCTGGAGATGGAGAGTCACCAAGATCATCCTTTTACCCTACCATGTCACATCAAGCACCATCAGTGACACTTACAACCCTAAAAGAGACCAACAGGATAAAAGATGAATGAAATGACAATGGAAGCAACATGGAGGGTGAGGAAATTCACGGGATGGAAGAAACTTACCCAAAATTCACCTGGCGAGCCAGGAAATCCCTAAAAAAACTCATTGTCAGGTATCGAAACAGCAACCTCCTGAATGTGGGCCACAGACATAACTGCCAAGCCATCCTGCTTGGTGTAATGTGAGCTACCATAACATTTTTAAGACTTTATATAAAAAAGATTAAAGAATGATACTGCATATCTTCCTTCTTTAGAACATTATTTAAATTAAATATTTCATATTTACATATTACTAATAGGGCAACTAATAACACTTAAAATGTATAATGTGAGTTACCAAGGTGTAGCCTATATTTATGTTGATTTTTTTTTTAAAGAAAGTCTATTTGAGCACAATTTTCAACCAGCAATGTATGCCTAATTAATAGCTTATAATGAGCTGTTTTAAGAGTTTATTTTATTTCATTTAATATAGCATTAACTACTGATGAAAAGATGTAAAGAAGAAGGGAAAAGTTGAAGGAAGCAGGAAAGCAGAGAGTTAAAAAAGAAGCATTGAAAAACAATTTAAAAATCTGATATGTTCCATTCACATGACTTACTCTACAAACTGCGGTTACAAAGGATTATTCCCTTATCTACATTGTGGTAATCAAGATTAACATTAGCAGATGTTTGTATTAGTTCGGTTCTAAGCAGAAGGGAAATAAGGTAATACACCAGGGTAAACTGATGGTCAAATCTTTAAAAAAGATGGTCACTATGTGAAACAATTGAAATTCGATTCCCTTTGCACAGCTAGGAGTTAAACAAAATAAAGATGAAACAAAAGATTACCTCCTGTTTGAGAAAAGTTTAAGTAGCTTAAAACATAAACCAATAACAAGGAATATCTCTAAAATGATTAACTCTACAAAAAAGTATGTCATAAATTGCACATTTTACTGAAATCTACATTTTTTGTGCAATAAGCTTCTCTTATGGTTTACCAGTTATGCAAAATTCATCCAGAATGAAGAGATCTTCAGAAGCTATTCCCAAAAAATTCAAGATATTCATTTTATTTGTCATGTATGGTATTTTAATCAAAATTTTTAGAGCCATTTTTGAGAAAAATAAAATTTAAAAATATTTTCCATGTAAAGGGTAGTTTGGGGTGGAGGGATTTTCTTGAAAATCATTGTGTCGCACTTATATATAAAGTTTGGCAGTAATAGACCTTTTGTTTTTTAGCTATGCTGTCCATGCACGCATGCATGCACCCATACACTCTACAAAACCTTCTCTATACACTATGTACATAATATGTGCAGAGAAAGCAACAAATAAACAAGAAAAAAAATCTGATGTGTTCCACTCATATGATTTTCTCTACCTCTGTTGCAAATAAACTATTTTAACAAAAGATTATCCTTTACATACATCACCCAAATCGAGAAAGACATTAAAGGAAATTGTCTTATGATTTGCCTCTAAACAAAAGGGAAATAGGGGAATGCACTAACTAAAGCAATAGTTAAGTCTTTTAAAAGCTAGGAGAGATGTAAACAATTGCAGTTTGGCTAGCTTTCCACTGTCAGTAAAACAAGAGAGACAAAAAGAAAGGTACCCTGTTTGAGAAAAGTTACATAATTCAAAATTGAAACCAATAGCAAGGCATATCTTGAAAGCAGTCAACTTTACAATAACCTGTGACAAAATGAAAATAACGGGAACAATTGCTTGCCTTAAACTTGCACAATACCAAGCGGCCTTTATTTTTACTACAACAGTCATGTACAGTAGAGATAAGAAACACTCCAACTTGTACACTGTCGACTACTGTTACAATATCCATTTATTTCTTTAGATTAAAAACTAACATTAAATAATTTAGTTAATTTAATGCCCTACAAAAAAGAAAGAAAAGGACCGGAAAAGGAAGTAAAATACAAAAAAATGATAAACTGATATTTAAAATTGAAATAATGATCTAAAACCAGAAAAAATGACAAATAAAATTAGTATTTTTATAACCAGGGATTCCTGTTCAGGATTTTAATTCTTTAATACTTAAGAGCAACCCATACTGCATAAGGGAAAAAATGACATGTCATCAAAATCCGGGCCCTGCCCATTCATTTTTCTTGGTAGTTGAAATTGGCAGTGACAGGAGCCAGACTTTATTTCTATTTTGGAAGTGATTACTGTTGCCTTTTCCAAGCACTTCCAGTGTGCATGTGACAAAACATTATTGGTGGCAGAACTGACATGATTGGAAGGGGGAAAAATGGCAGAAAAGTGATGGGACCCAGATAGAATGCAATAATTTGTTACCCTATTGCAGAATTGTGGTTATTACTTAATAGAATTTGGGATTATGCGGTACATGAACTAGCTAAAGGTGATTTCATTAAAATATAGAGATGTCCTAATCTCTTTTATACTGCAATTGCAGTGCTATCAATACATTTGGTAATGGATATTTTATGTTAAATGAAAATTTGCACATTTACACTTTTTACCGCCGGCTAAGAATGGTAGAAACATGATGGGACCCAATTAGTACACAATTTACAATTAATCTATGTACCTATTGCAGAATTGGGTTGTGATTTAATATTATTTGAGGTTATGTGGTACATGAACTAGCTAAAGGTGATTTCTTAGAATATGAAGTTATCCTTCTCTGTGTCATACTTCAATTGCAGCGCTATTAATACATTTGGTCAACTGATACTTTGAGTTAAATGGAGGCTTTTCCCGATTGTAAATGCAATTCCTATCGCCACATACCATTAAGTACTGAATGCCCTACTAATAGCACTGCATATTTCAGCATTTCCCCAACTCCCTATGGCTGCACTGCCTGCACCTTCGAACATATTTCTTAATGCATTTTACAGCATTTCTATGGAATGATATGCAGATCATTGCATATTTCAACATTATATTAGTGCCTGAAATTACAGCAAATGCACCATCATCAGCAACGTTACCCATAACTCACTGTCTAATATGATCCAAAAGGCTAAAGGATGTTAAACAAAACCAACAACTTGCATTGCACAAGTTGAGATCCAAAGGGCTCACAAAATTTTCATTATTACTCTTTGGGAATCAGGAACTTGACTCATTCATATGCCTTAGTGATGTTCAAAGAATACTGTCACAGCAATGTTGATAAGACTAAGACTTCCCTTGCTCCAAGACACATGCCAATATTTGGACAGATGGATTAATTATCAATTCAAGAATAGATATATAGCCAATGTAATAAAAACACTCGCCAAAGAGCATGGTAAACAAATTTCATTGATTCATAAATGTAAAAAAAAGCTAGTAACAGTGAAGTAATACAAATATTAATATAACAATTAATAGTTGCAACAAAAACATCAAAAACCAGGCCAAAACTGAGACCAAAAGGAAATTTATGTTGAGAATGCAATAGATTTATTGCGAAACTAGTCCAAGGATTCCAAAAGATAAATGAAGATTTGTTGCAACTATTGTTATATTAAAATTTCATTGAATTGCTTTGCTACATAGAAAGGGAATTGTGGATGGTGTCATAGGGGAAATGTAAAACACCAGATATGCTTAAGTGTAAAACAGAGGGAATGTTGCATAACTAATGATGCATTTGTGAAAGCTAGCAATCTTTTTTAAAATGGATAGTTCTTCTCATTACACAAGATGATTTACTTGAGAAATGAGAGACTTTCTTTTTTTTTTTATAGTTTATAACACCTGCTTTTTCTACATATGACACTGTCGGCGATGATACTTATGATACATGGAATAAAGATTGCGCACCGGTGGAACGTGATGGTGGAGGAAACCAGAGAACCCGTAGAAAACCCACCCCTGTAGTGCTTTGTCCACCACAAATCCTACATGCAGTCGCCTGGGATCAAACCCAGGCTCGCTAAGTATTCCTTTGCCGAACATCACTCGATATGCCATATTGGTTAAAACTGTTGGATTCACAAGTGTTAGCAGCATCAAGAGTAGAAATACATAGTAACTAAGGTGCAGTTATATATAAGTTGAATAATGGATTACAATAAATTTTATTTATAATATGGATTGTTTTTGAAAATATAATTTGAAGGTGGATTTAATTGTAATTTTATGAAGATTAATAAAATGATTATAGCTCTATAATGTGTACACATCGCGTTAAAGTGGATGATTGGGTACTGGTGGACTACAATGATGCATTATATCTAGGTAATGTAACCACTGATATGGAGGAAAAATATAAGGTTGACGTTATAAAAAAGATGGTAAATTGTAAAAGTGGCCCACTATAAAAGACAAAATTTATTATAATGGAAGGTGACCTATGACCATCCTTGACAAGGATGCTGTATTGTACAGAAAAACAAACAGTTTTGCTGTTTTTGAAGTAGTTTTTACGAAGAAAGTGATAATTGCTTAATATTAACTATTTTAAATGAAGATTTTACAAAACTTAAAATATTTTTTTTCTTAGAGGATATTTAAGATACATATTTTCTGCACGTTTGCATATATTTTGAATTAAAACAATTCATACTCTTACTTTTATTATAAGCTTTTGAAAGCTTTCAGCTGTTTATTCATAAACAAATGCACTTCAACCATTGTTTTCTGTAAAATATCAGATTATCAGTTACAAAATGGCTCACTATACTAATGGCAAGCATTTTGAAATGCTCTCATTTGCCAAAGTGTGCTAGATATGTGAACTGTATATCATGTTGAAGATAATGATAAAAAATTTTGCCCTCAAAAAATAAATACTTTCCTTAGTGGAGGAAGATCTAGATGCAGCAGCCATGGATGGTATAGCTCGCACTATCAGCACATCCTACTGGACTGTCTTAAAAGAATATTAAAAGAAGAATTGCTATGCACTTATCATATTTAGCATCTCCAGTATCTCTCTGAAGCAGAATATGCTCGAATGTTAAATTCTTTTAATGGCTTTTTCAACAAGCAGGAAAACTTCCCTTAAAATTCCTGCAATGGATGAAACAACGTTTACCAGAAATGGATTAACTAATTAACATTATGCATACACCTGTAATTTACAACAAATCACACATAAAAAGACAAGACAGCTTTCAGGTTAAATTTTCAGTAAATGTTTGGGCAGGGATAATAGGAAACACATTAATCAGTTTGTTGATTCTTAATCCAATTTCATTAGAACCTTCTATCTTCAAGAAATGGTATTACTTCTTGAGCATATTCCTCTGGCAGTAGGAAATAACAGTGCACTTCCACCCATAAGCAGAGCCATGTGTGGCTATTTATACAACACCCATGTAGAATGCTGGATTGCTTGGAAAGAACCAAGATCGCCAGATCTAAATACAATAAATGTTTTTCTTTGGAGTGATATACTTCTCTGTGTGTGTGTGTGTGTGCGTGTGTGTGTATAATTTTTTTTTTCTTTTTTTTTTTTTTTAAACAGAAGTGCTTGATACAGAAGTGTTGCAAGAAAGGATTCTTCAAGCACTGGAAGAAATAATAAAGCAACCCAAAGGCACATAGTTCATAGAGTGCAGCAGAACTGGAGAGAAATGATGTGAAGCATGTATGCTGGCAATGAGTATTTCAGAATTTTATAATTCACAAAGAAAGGACGCATAATCTTGTAACCTGGATTTTTTTCAAGCTTTAATTTACCTTTGTACATATTACAAGGGTTCCTATTAATAATTTGTGTAATATTGTAAATGCTTTCTTATATACTTTGTGATATTTAGCTTATGTTACAATTATGTGTAGGTTTCTGTTGATTTGTAAATGGAAGTGATTATTTGTTATAATAACAGAAGCTAAAGAATTAAAAGTTAACCTGTTGAATTTACTGTGTTTCAATAATGTACAAAATACAGAAAAATGGAAAAAATACACACATTAAGTAAAAACACTCAAAACAAAATGTTCTTTCATATTCTAAAAAGATGATCAGCAAATGTTTCACATGGGGAGTCCATTTGAAACGTCACGAAAGAGTGATAATAAACCATTTTCCATCATCCTATGAAAGTTTGAAAGCCATTAACCAATCCACCTGCCCTAAAAGGAGCATTTTCTTTTACAGTGAAAATGACATTCCCATGTAAGGTAAACACACCAAGTTGCTGGAGGCGCTACACATGCGCCAATTCTTTGCCAACCTAAAAAAGGTATTCAAATTCACTAGCTTTGTGCAGTGTAAACCTATTATTCCCTTTGTTTGGTTATACCTACATTCATAGTAGCCTTGAGAAAATATGTGCAATTAATTGCCATGCTGGTCTTGTGCATTTTCCTTTGATCCTTGCTTATTGGAGATTTTAAATTCCCTCATGTATGGCATGGTTTATTGGGATATGCTTTTCATAGATCCCTTGACTATGCCCTGTTGTTGTTCCACAGTTACAGCCTTAGGGCCACTCCTCTCCATATAAAAATATCCCTTGGTTATGCTTCGCAATTTAAAATTTGGCATGTTGACGACACAGCTTCAACAGTATTTATTAGTCATATGTTAGCAGCCCTACATGAGTGGTTGAAATCAACACCAAGCCAGTATCAGCTACTCAGTGTGTGGGTGTGTCTGTGCATCAAAACGGGCTTTCCATGCAGAATATTATCACGATGATCATAGGTCAACTTTCACCCTGTATAAAGCACAAAGTAATTAAAAAAAATTTGATGTCTACCATTCACATGACTTTCTCTATATCCCTGCAACAAATTATTCTTAAAAAGCTTATATTTCTATAATCAGAAAAAATTAGCAGAAATAGTCTTATTACTTGCTTCCTTGTAAGTAGAAGCAAAATAAGGGACTACCATAGGTCAAAGTGATAGTCAAAAGCTGGTTGCTATGTCAATGAAATTCCATTGTTTATATGGACCAGAGTTGACAAGTTCCTGTATGAGAAACATGTTTTTCATAGCAGAAACCAAAAATAAGGAATGTCTCAAAAACGACAAACTCCACGAAAAAAATGTATATAACATAAATTGTGTGTTTTAATATGCTCTACATTTTTTGTGTAATAAGTTTTTGTCCATCTCTTACGGTTTAGCAGTTATTCAAAATTCCATAAAATTCATCCAGAATAAACTACTCTTGAGAGGCTATTCCTAGAAAATTCAAGATATACATTTTATTTGTCAGGTAAATATGTTTAATATACAAAATTTTAATCAAAACCGTTACAGCCATTTTTGAGAAAATCAAAATTTTTTAAAAAAGTTCCATATAAAGGGTAGTTGGGGTAGGGGGGATTTTTCTCAAAATCTTCGTGTCGCATCCCTGGAAGATACTAAACTTAAATACCAAGTTTGGTATTTTACCAACTTTTCGTTTTTGAGTTATCGTGTTCACAGACACACACACACACACACACACACACACACGGACCTTTTTGTGAAAATGCCTTTTTTGGATATTGGGGACCCTAAAACATATATTTCCGGTGAAATCTCGGTATCGAATTTTTTGGTGGAGTGCAATACATTCTTTATACACTATGTACATAGTGCATATAGAGAAAGTAAAAAATCTGATGTGTTCCATTCACATGACTTTCTCTATATCTCTATAAATTATTATTGTTAATAAGCTTATCTTTTATTTATTTCATGCTACTCGAGAAAAATTAGCAGAAATAGTCTTATTTCTAGCTTTATTGTAAGTAGAAGCGAAATAAGGGAGTACCATAGGTTAAAGTGAAATCCAAAAGCTAGTTGCTTTGTTTGTATTAGCAGGAGTTGACAAAATTCCTGTATGAGAAAAGTATAAGTTTTTCAAATATGAAACAAAGAAAAAGGAATATCTCAAAAACGATCAACTCCACGAAAAAAATGTATATAACATAAATTGTGTTTTAGCGTGCTCTACATTTTTTGAGGGTTAATTTTTTGTCCATCTCTTACGGTTTAGTAGTTATGAAAAATTCATCCAGAATAAAGTAGTCTTCAGAGGCTATTCCCAGAAAATTCAAAATATACATTTTATTTGTCAGGTAAATATCTTTAATATACGATATTTTAATCAAAATCGTTAGAGCCATTTTTGAGAAAATCGAAATTTTCGAAAAAAGTTCCATGTAAAGGGCAGTTTTGGGTGGGTTGATTTTTCTCAAAACCTTCTTGTCGCATCCCTGGAAGATGCTAAACTTAAATACCAAGTTTGGTATTTTATCGACGTTTCGTTTGTGAGTTATCATGTTCACAGACACACGGACCTTTTTCTGAAAATACTTTTTTTGGATACAGGGACCCTAAAACATATATTTCCGGTGAAATCTCGGTATCAAATTTTTTGGTGGAGTTCAATACATTCTCTATACACTATGTACATAGTGAGTATAGAGAAAGTAAAAATAAATCAACCTATCGTAGTCATGGTCATTTTAACTTAGACTATAATTTATGTTATCAGGTTCTGTAATGTAAGGTACTGTGATTTTACTTTCTATCGTTAATGAATTTGAGTTAATAACTATTAACTGTATGTTAATATGTTATCATTCTTCTGTATTTTTGTTTAAAATAATGAATACAAAAAGTTAATTATCAAAGCAGAGCTTAATAGGAAAGAATATATCCCAATACTTTTGTCTACAAACTGAAATGTAAGTTACCAAAACATATGTATGAAATATTGTTACCCTAATAATGTCACAGGGAAAGTTATATACAGTTTTACTAGATATAGCCCTTTTAAATAACCATAAACAGATATATTCTTGTATTGTTGCTAATTATTGATCTCCATATATGTATGGTATTAAGTGCAATATGCATTAAACTTTGTGCAGAATTAATTTCGGCCAGACATAATATAAACCACTAGCCTAAGTGTATTATTGTTTACTAATGAGAAAATGGAGTGCTGATGGAAAAGACTAACAAAATAATATCAAGAAAGTGGTTTACGTAGGCTTTAATGTACACACAAGGACATCCATATTACACATTTCATTATACATACGTATGCTACAAGGAATATTCATCCTATACAAATAGCATGGCACAAACTGCACATATTGATGATTCATGCTTGTTCATTGTTGTTTCTTTTACTGAATCAGTTGGGAATTTCACTCTTGAAATGGTGGTAGATTAGAAATATCATCATCTGTTATACACTGCATGATAAGAGGGAAAAAAAGTGTTGCTATGTTATTGGTTATGCTACATATCTCATAACATAGGTATGTTATGCTCAATGTCCCTGAGCATTGCTCGTCAGAAGACCAAATGAACAAGCACTATAAACTAAATAGCAAAATCAAATACTGAGCCAGATGCTGTATGATGGCCTTAAAATTCCATTCTCCTTCCATGCCTTCACGAGAAACAACTGAATATTGACAGGATTTAAAGATATATACATTTTTTGTGCAGTACTTTATTGCCTATCGCTTAATATAAACTTGTAACATTAACTTATTTATTTTATTTATAGTATAATTATCTTTCATGTAATGAAAATCATTGGCATTTTTTAAATAAAAAATGTAAAAATGGTTCCATGTAAATGGTAATTGGAGTGGGGGGATTTTATTGAAAAGCTTTGTAATCATACCTGGCAAGATAATAAGCATAAATACACACACACACAAACACTCTCACTCTCTCTCAAAAAAAAAAAAAAAAAAAAAAATGCATACACAGACTTTTTTCTAAAAATTTTTTACTTTTTATTTAAGGAGTCCTCAAAACACATACTACTGTTAATCTTGGTATGGGTGAAATCCAATGCCTTCGTTACCTACTATGTACATGGTAGAGAAAGTAAAAAGTTCTGAGTGCTCATTTTTCTGAGCATAAACAATGCATCTTGTCTGAGTTGAAAGTCAAGGATAGATTCAATTTCAAGAATTTCCTTAGAATATCTGAAGAAGATTGTTGTTTATTACCATAATTTCACCAACAATTGCAAAACAGATTTTCAGAGCAACCATATCAACTAAATTGAGATTAGGCTTAGCCTCCTTTCTTCTATCACCTCATATGTACCTTAAAATGGGCCAGCTCAGATAAACACTCAGTTTGCTTGATTTTATTTCTTTTGATTTTTAGGGATACATATAAAGATTCAAACAACAGGTCTTGCATAAGCCTCAAACAGCTGTATTGTAGTTTACTGCATTTAAACAAGGAAAGCATGTGCCAGTTATTACATGTCTACCTGAAGTTAAGTTGGTATAAGATAAGTTAGCCAGATACATAACGGACTCAACAAATTTCCGCTCTTGGTGGAAGACAATTATGTTTAGTTGCCTGGATAAGGTTTTTTCATGGTTTTCCCTTATCCTGAGAAGTTGAATGTCGAGTAACTTTAAGCTCCATGGACCTCAAAATCATTTCACCAAATTCATTCATTGTCCGATATGACCAGGTTAAAGGATATTAAGCTATATATATATGCTGTTTCAAAATGACACCAAACGAAGATAAACTTACACTTTGACTTGTCCGAAACTTGATGCTGCAACTCTCAAACTCTTATATTTAAAGTTTTATGAGTGTTTAAAACTCGTACACATCTGGGATTAGACAGCAAAGGAACAACGGTTGTCATACGCCCCGTGAACAACCTCAGAATGTGTTATACGAAACACATAACAAAACCTACGTTTTCCATTACTAAGGTGACCAGACTATACCTATACCACGTGACTGGGACCTTTGCTACCAACTGGCATCTCTCTTGGAGTGGGCCAGACACGTGCCATTTGGTTATGTATGACTGCCTAACACATGGTGATTTTATGGCAGTTTTTGTATGTGCCAAATTTAGAGCTGAAAATTATATTAATGTATCATGTACGCTATGACCAACTAGGTCCACATCTTCGTTTTGGTGTCGTTTTGAAACACCCTACATGTATGTGTATATATACATAAAAAAAAAAAAGAAATTGGCCAAGATATTCTAGACTTCTTGTTTTGCTAGACTTGTTGCTTAGAGCCAACATGTTGAGCTTATCATGTTGAATTAACATATTTTCTTGATTGCTAAAGCAGTAAAGACATCCCTAGGCTTCAAGTAAAATACACTAGCATTGGCCAACAGGCTATAAATGAACTGCACTGAAATTTTACTGCTCTGGCACCACAGGCAATGATACTGATGAAACATGAATATGGAGCCCCGGTGGAATGCAATGGTGGGGGAAACCGGAGAAAACCTGCCCCTGCACCGCTTTGTCCACCACATATCTCACATGCGGCCACTTGGGATCGAACCCGGGCCATCTGCACTGAAATGACTGACCCTTGTGGTTTGCAATATTTAACTCTATGCTAGTGTAAGTGCTTGTCTAATCATGGGTGAGGGAGAGGGGGGGAAAGAACTGAAGTTTACTAGACTACTAAAAGTTTTGTTCACATTTCACTGTAGTGGAATTAAGTTCTACAGCTAGTATATATGCACCCATGCTACAAGCACATAAGTGACACATTATACCTATACCTTTCATATGCTTTTTTCATTGTATACCCACTGTTGTTTTACTCAGTTTTGAAGCCCTTTAACAATTATCTTGGGCAAAAAAAAAAAAAAAAATAATGGTGTAATATATGTAGTTTCAGCTATTTTTTTATGTATGGCCATGTTTGGAAACCTACCTATCATGATGTTACAACTTTTGTAATGCACTAATTTTACAGGAAAGTAATGATTTACATGTGAAAGAAAATAAACCACATGTCATACTGAACCTTAAAGGCAAAAAATAGACCTCAGAAATGATTTAACTTTTGAATGACATAATGCCACTATCCAGAAGGCAGCTTGTGCATTGAAATCATGTCTGTACATGGAAAAATTGCATATTTTCTCTCTTTAATAATTTTTCTTCAGCATTTACATTCCAGAGCACTAGCCAAACAATGAAAACGTTTCGGGCTCAAAAATAGTTAATTGTTATGTATTTGCATGTGCTCAATTAAGAAATCATCATAAAAAAGCTTAGCTCTTGCTTTGTAGAAATTTCATTTTTATATCAACAATTTTAATTTGGGCGAAATTTTATTTTGGCGCACCTGTCTAATAACAAAACACAAATGCTCTTAAGCTATTTGTAAGTCATAAACATAGACATTGTTGCTGTGACTGTGATTTTATTATATTTTCTGCTGTAATTAATGCAGAATTTCTGGTTTGAGAGTGCTTTTGTAGTATAAAATTTATGAAAATGCCATGAAAAATGTGTAAATATGGTGAACATTTGTGGTGAAATAAAAATTTCCTCATAGAAACGCCTCTTGTGAAGACTGCCTATCAGCATTAGTTCGGTATGAAAGTAGGAGACCAGGATAAGTCTAGGGCTCTACATATATGTTACAACGTATGTTTAGTTACACTGCAAGAATGGCTGAAAAATAAGAAACGATCTGTTCAAGGACAGGCCACATAAGAGAGAAATTTCTGAAATTAAGTTAAGGAAGGGCCACTAGTCCGAGGACTTGTAAAGAATCTGGCATTTGACCAATTTTTGGAGGAGAAAGAAAAGGAAGCTTGGGAAGCCTTCAAATGAGTTGTTTGTACATTTTTAGGCAGTAAAAGAGGTGATAACTACTCAGTTGGTGCCAGCGCTCCTACAAAAATACCACAACCTTGGATGCAACATATCCCTTAAAATCCATTTTCTCCACTCCCACCTAGACTTTTTCCCTCCTTGTTGTGGAGCTGTCAGCGCTGTACATGAATAAAGATTTCATTAGGACATTTAGGTTATGGAACAAAGACATCAGGGCCATTGGAATGAAGCAATGCTTGCGATTTACTGTTGGTCTTTGTGTAGGGATGCTCTGGAACTCAGCTACAAGAGGTAAGCTAAAAGATCATGTTCTCATGAAGCCATCACATGATTTTCTTCAGACCTAACCATCTGCGAGGTGTTCTTCCAGCAATTTCATTAGGACAAAGATATCAGGGCCATTGGAATGAAGCAACGCTTGCAGTTTACTGTTGGTCTTCGTGTAGGGTGCTCTGGAACTCCATTACAAGCGGCAGGCTAAAAGACGTTCTCATGAAGCCATCAAATGATTCTCTTCAGACCCAACCATCTGCGAGGTGTTCTTCCAGCAATTTAGATCTCTTAGAATGTAACTACTATTTAAACAAATTCAAATGCACTTTCAATGTTATTAGCATATATGGTAAAGGTCTAGATCGATAATGTTGAAAATACTAACCTGAGCAATAAAAATGCACATGGAGCGTGTGTCTTGTAATAATGTGATCACTTTGAGTTGCTGTGACTTACCCACCGTACCCAATTGAGCCAGTTTCTTATATATAAAACTTGTCGCAAAATGTAAACATCGCACTCCATTATATGATTTTTACGAATGCATAAACCATACTGCCAACTGTGCATTTCACATTGGAAAGAAGAACCAATTTTCAGAAATTCCATTTTTACCCCCTATTTTGATTCAGTTCATTTACATAGACCTAACCTTGACGAACTCTTGAAACCTGTCATTCACCTGTCACATAACAATAGTCATTTTGCGGTATTAACTTTATCAATGTTGGCAGCCACTGCCATAATGAATTAGAGAGAGAAAACAATGAAAAACTTGTAAACAACTACATGAGTGATCTTAACGGCCGAATAATATACTATGAAATCTGGATCCACAAAGGAATAAAGATCACATATGTAATTAAAATGTATATTTTTCTCTTAATTTGTTAATATGAAATACTTCCACCTATGAATCACAGAAACTAGAGCTAAGAAAACATTTTCATTGTCATATTCGTTTTTCTCAAACCAAAATTAGTAAGAATTGACTCATGAAGTGCTGGAAACATTCAAAAATTGCTTTTTTGTTGGCCAGTGTTATGAAACCATTAATTCTGCCCTGCTCTGCTACAGTGAAATTTTACTAAACCTTCCCCAATTCAAAACACTCCACTTCCTAGGCTTGCACTGGTAAATACATACCACAGTAGTCCAGTGTAGTATCAGATTCTATGATCTTCGATTACCGATTTAATGGTTATGTTTCACTGTAGACAACTAATCAGTTTTGTTTGAATGCTGAAACTGATGCATTAAACTTACTCTTCATGTGGTGCATCCTTCAAACACTATGCTTTGGATGATAGAAATGCGAGGCTCTTTATCAGGTTGACAGATCTTCATGTATCTTCCTTCCGTTTGTCTACTCCTAATGTGAAGAGCAGGAACAAATGTAAATAAACAATATAAAGGCAGCTGACAACCTCATATGAATGAATTTGCAAACACTATACTTGCTAATAGATATTCTCCTCTCTTCCCCACACATTAAGGTATACACAAGACAGCACTAACAATAAGTTCACCAAATATTGCAGAAATGTCATGCAGAATGAAACCATGAACTGAAAATGGATTTTGCTTACCTTATTTTCGTGAATCGTGACAGTAAGAATTCAGCGTTTCTGGCTTCAGGAGTGTATTGTCACATCACCTTCATGTTTATAGTGCAGGCATAAGCAGAGGATCACGTGAAACGAATGACATTCGCGTAAAAACAATAGTTTCTAAAATAACATCGCCATCTTGATGTATCACTCAGTGGTTCTTCAGTTAAGATATCTTTAGAGGTTAACATCAATCTAGCATAGTTACCCAA
This sequence comes from Hymenopus coronatus, assembly GCA_030762935.1. Taxonomy (NCBI): domain Eukaryota; kingdom Metazoa; phylum Arthropoda; class Insecta; order Mantodea; family Hymenopodidae; genus Hymenopus; species Hymenopus coronatus. Next base: position 132,430,371 of record CM060897.1, on the reverse strand, counting down.
CACATACACGTAACAAGAACGACATCGTGAACACACAAACGCGGAAGCATGCTTACACCACACATTACGAAAAACACAGACTTCTAGAAATATTCACCTTCTTTGTTGTTGATTGTAGGCGGCTTCGGTGTCTATGGCTACGGCATCAATTGCTTACCGCACCGCGCATGGATATTCAAGCGGAATTGTTTCGAGCTCTTAATGCGACAGTGTTAAAGTTTATTGATTCCGGATACTATCCAATATGGTGAATCAATGCTATGGTTTAATTTTACTTTGCTGTAAAAGTTTTCTTTACTTTACTCATTCAGTAGTTCAGATCTAAGTTTCACATAGCACTCTTAACGTCAATCATGTCAATAAAACAAAGATATTATAAGTTAAAGACAATCCTCTTGTATCGCATGTTGACACAGGTCGGAAACTTAAACACCGAGCAGTACCAGGCACCAGTTATGGGGGGTCACTAAACAACGGTTTTGCCATCCACTAGCATCACCCCCATAAATGAATAATGGCCACCGCCTGTAATAGCTTTCTCATTCCATGTCCCACTCAGCCAAAACATATTAGTTTCTTAATGAATTAACGTTATCAACGAAGGTGAAAGTGCAAGCATGTTTTAGGCAATGCTTGGATTCGTTTGATTGATACTCATCTCAAAATGTGTTTCTCATATGTTTCCAGCTTGCAGAGATTCTCTTAAATCCGAAATGCTCAGCCGTAATGAGTTACCATAAACACTCTCATCGACAACATATCAATAAGACAAGGAAATAGGAAAGAAACAGCGATCAGTGGAATACATACACCATTTAAGCGCAAATAACAAAATAACTTCTCGTTTTAATTCTAAAACACAGGTGGATTCCTAGACCTCAAACTGATTTGTGCGAAAGTTAAAACTAGTTAAGGTTCAGTCGTTCTTATCACGTTCTTACTGTGAAATACATCAAACAAGGCATATAGGTATGTCCGGAATTCCAAACAGGAGCATAACCTGGAGAGTTTCTATATGAAACTTAAATTAAATATGAATACGTGAATCTGTTCTAACAAGAAAGACTCCCGTATCCAGTGGGTTAAATGCCCAAAATGATAACTATCTAATTTTAATAAATTTACAGCAGCAATAGTATGTAGGTGCTGTGACATACAAGAACACATCTGGGGGGAGTGCACGGGTAATGCAGCTTCCTTCCCTAACACGATACGCGTAGGCTATGTTTACTGACTTTACTTTGGTTTGCTGAGCTAAGGAGAAAGGGTGAGGAGTAGGCATGCTCAGCAACAATTAAAACAGTGTTATGATTTTGAAGGTTGTGCTATTCCGCCATTATTGACGATTTATCTTAATTAACCCAAAAATGCATATGGGGTCCGGCTGGACCCCACCATCAACTTAATTATTTATATATTCGAGAACTAAAGTTTCCAAAAAATAGGGGCTTCATGTATTTTTCTCTTATATCAGATACTTAACGCTGTTTATATGTCTGATTTATATTTCCAATCAGTTCCAGATAAACAGGGCTCTGAGAATTACGTGGACCCCTCATGTGTATTTATTATTTTTTCCCGCTTTTATCTCACTTCAAACACTGTGCATTGTTGAAATGCATTTCCTTCTTACTGAAAATAGCAAAATATCATTGTTGCTTTAGTTCAGGTTGGAATCTCTGTGAGAGGAATAGCCCATGATGAGTTCTCAAGTACATAATCCTTCATATTGACGAGAAAAGAGTTCCTATTTTCAAACCTTGAATTCTAGTGAGTCAGTTAAAGACTTGGAACTAAACAGTGGCTCACAGAAAGAAGACAACGCAAAAGAGACATCTGAATATGAAAGCGAAGTATCTATGGAATCCAGTGATGAAGAGATGGTGTACTAATCTTGCAGGTAAACATGGATATAAATGGAACGGGAATCCTCCTACTCGAAGACGAACAGCTGCATAAAGATACCAGGATGTAAAGAAGGAAGCAGAAATGTAACATCAGAGCTACAAGTTTGGAACCAATTGATCACTAAGGAAATTCTGGATCTAATTATGAAATTCACAAATATTGCAATACATTTTCAGCTAAATCTTATTCAAGCTCCATTAAATATTACCAAGAACTCGACAATGAAGAAATTTGTGCCCTCATTAGTCTCCTATACATCGCTGGTGCTTTCAAAAGCAGCAGACTCAATACAAGAGAAATGTCCGATTTTGGACCACCACTATATTGAGCTACCACTATAATGTCGCTTCCGTTTCCTCATAAACTGCCTTATTATTAGCTTCCTTTTAAGTAGAAGGGAAATAAAAAAATGCACAGGTTAAACGCTTTATAAGTCAGTCGCTAAGTGAAGCAATTGAAATTTCAATCTCTTTGCTTACCAGTAATAAACAAATGAGAAGAAAGATGTCTTCGCGTTTGAGAAAAGTTTAAGTGGCTAAAAAAAACGTCTATGATATAAATTGTATGTTTTAATGAGATCTAATTCTTTGTGTAGAGAGTTTCTGTCTATCTGTTACGGTTTGCCAGTTATACAAAAGTCATCCCGAATGAAGAGGTCTTCAGAGGCTATTCTCAGAGAATTCAAGGTATACTTTTCGTTTGTCATAAAAATATCTTAAACACAAGATGTCCTATCAAAATCTTTAGAGCCATTTTTGAGAAAATCAAAATATCCGAAAAATGTTCCATTTAATGGCGGATTCACAATGGAGTGATATTGGCGACGCGACATGCGCGGCAAAGCGATTGTCCAATAGGAATTCATAATTGACGCGACGAAACCCGTGCGAAGAAAGTTGAATTGGATCTAACTTTTATCGCGCGGCATGAACGTCATCCACAGAATTCCTGTTATTTGATATTCTGTGGTCCTTGTTAAAGATGGTGACAACATCAAGGGAAGTTCATTCGTTTTTAGAAGAAATCCTTATTGAAATGGTAAGGCTACATCCCGAATTCTATGAAGTTAGTTCAAATTCTTATTAAAATACGATGAAAAGGCGCAAGGCATGGTTAGAACTTGCCATGACCTGTGAGCCTGACATAACCGATATGCATAACTTAACCTAGATACAGAGCAACCGCTCAGTAATTTTAAATTGTTTCGCCCTACTGTGAACACTAGTTTCCTTGACCAATGCGGTGTCGCGATGAGACCCATGTCACTTCGCCAGTATCGCTTCAATGTCAAGTTTGGTATTTAAGGGTCTTTTCGTTTTTGAGCTATGCTGTCCAGATACACATACACATGGACCTTTTTCTAAAAATGCTTCTTTCTTTTATTCAGAGGGTCCCAAAACATATATTTCCGGTGAAATCTCGGTATCGAATGTTTGGGTCCACCTTCTCTACACACTGTAGAGAAAGTTAAAAATAAAAAGGCGAAGGACGAGCGCTTTGTTGCTTTCTACAATGCATGACGACAAGGCGTTGAATGAAGATACCAAGAAGCCTGAGACAATACATTTCTATAACTCCACTAAAGGTGGTGTAGACACCTTTGATGAACTTGCTCATAACTCCACAGTAGCAAGAAAGACTATAAGATGGCCCTTGAGAATCTTTTATGAAGTACTTGATCAAGCTGGTATAATTTCTCAAGTCCTCTGTCTTGCCAGTAAGAATTTTCAGCAGATGTGATTTTCCCAAAAACTTTGTCTTGTTACTTGCTACCACATACACGAGGGGAAGATTGAAGAATAATAAATCAAGTAAATTGATAACTATTATTATTCATGTAATTGAATCACAGAAGAAAAATAAACAAGAGAAAAAAAGAAGAGTAATATCTGATTCAGAAACAGAATGGTAGAAGAAGTGGTGAAGAAGGGAACATGTCATGCAAGAGGCGGGGAAATAAAGCAGTTATATGCCAAAAGTAAAACCCAATGTGCCCCGAACACTAAAAGCGCACGTAATTGGAGTGTGCATTTGAAGCACTAGTTAGAACTATTATCTTTGTGGATATACTATATATATTAGTAGTAATTTACAAATTGTATTTTTCCTGGAATTTTTGTGTAGTGCATTATTTCAAAATATATTCAGGTATCTGAAATGTTATAAAAACATAATTTAGTTTATTCATGGTTTTTATTAAATGTATGAATTAAACCATAAAGTAATTAAAATAAAATTATTTTCATCAAAAGAATAAAAATGTTTTAACAGAAATAGGTAATTTTCACAGTGGAGTTTGCACGAATAAATTTAACGATGAATTTTCTCCGAAATTTTGACTTCAGTACAAGAGCCTATGTAAGCTAAGGCTTTGCAGTCATTGACAGCATCTTTTAAACAGATTTATTGGGAAAAAACACAGAAATATGGACTTTATCATTTACGGAAAATGTATATCTAAAGGAAGATTTTTAGTTTTTTTTTTTTTTTTTTTTTTTTTTGTACAAGTCAATTATATATTCAAAATACAAGTTAAAACACTAGAATATTTTACTTGTAAACTGCTTATTCACAATTATTTTAGTGTACTTTCCCAACTGTAATGCTTTACATTTAGTGATTAAAATGTGATACACTATTAGTACCAGGCATAGAATCACTTATTTTGTCTCTTCTGCATATTACTCCAAATGCTTTCTACATCAAAATCCAAATTTTCAGACCTACGTTTTTTAAATGTTCCGGGGGAAAACCATTCTTGCAGAAATCCTGGAGCCGGCCATGGTAGCATATATGGACGGAAGGCTAGTTTATGATGTAGTACAAATCCTTAAGGCACTGCCTTTTTAAATGTTATAATTCCAAATGCAGTAATTTACTAAGTTATTTAACTTTGTTTTCAACTTAACCACACCCATCCCAACCTCCTGAAAATCGTACATTGCGTTGTAAGTATTACGCGGTGCAGTTAGTTCTTCCCTGTATAGAATGTGATAACAAAAGCTAACGAAGGGCGTCGCGCTTTGCTGCGAAGGCTCATTTTTAAACACAATGCATGACTTAAAGGAATAGGACTACCCTCATCCTATGATTTACACGATGAAACCTGGGTAAATCATAACTACGCCAAAAGTTTTGCATGCCAGGATTCTAAAACAAATGGTAGTCTAAAAGTTAAAGGACGATTTAAAAATCTGCCATGGAGATCGGCAAATTAATATAACTTCATAGAAGGGGCAAATATAGAGTTTCAGCAAAAATGCGCTAGTAATTATCATGATGGTGGTGAATACAACAGTGTTTATGGAATCTCCTTCGGAGACTGAAGAAGGGTGTGCCATAATGGTAGACAATGCAAGGTATCACTCTATGCTTAAAGAAACAATCCCCAGTGCAAATTCTAGGAATGCTGAAACTTTGCAATGACTTCAAATAAGATTTTGCCTTATAATAACACGCATCCCCGCCCCCCCCCCCCCACACACACACACACAATTGCAGAATAACCAACTTATTTCACTCACATGCTTTTCTCTGCTCACACAGTGTAGAGTGTGAACATCTTGACATTACATTTTACAACTCTACTCACATAGTGTAAACTATTATTACAATTATTTAGCTTTCTCTTCACTTTGCGTTACTCGAGATAAACATTTGCAAAATGTATTATTTCAAATTTACCTATAGATACAACGGGAAGGATATAGTAGACCTTAGAGAGTCAAATATCTTCCCGGTGAGTCGTTAAGCAATTGCCTTCAAATTCCATTCTCTTTACATAGTCAAGAGGTAGAATGGACATCCTATTTGAGAAAAGCATAAGTATTTGAACATTCAAACCTATATGATTATGTGAGAGGACAGAATGGGGATGATACAAAAGGATATTCCAAGGAAGTTCAATGTATTCATTTAATTTATTATGAAGATATCTTTAACATGTGGTATAGTAATTAAATCGTTAAAGCCATTTTCCAGAAAATAAAAATGTTCGAAAAATATTCTATATTAAGGGTAATTTGGAGTGGGAATTTTCTTGAAAACCTTTGGAACACATGTTGAATCCCTTGAAGATGCTGAAGAACTTAAATACCAAGTTTGGTTTTTAACCGAATGTCGCATTTGAATCATGTTGTTCACAGACTCAATCACGAACTTTTTTCTTTTGTTTTTAGGGGAATTAACGCATATATTTGCGTGGCATCTTATCGTCTAAGCTTTTGGAGGAATATATCTCCCCTACTTATTATTCGTGGCAGAGAAAGCAGAAAACTGACAAATCATATTATTGGTAATTCATTGTTACTGAAAACATTTACATATCACTTGTGTTCAGACTGTGTTTACATTGGAGGGAGAGGAGCTAACAAAGCGCGTTCGAGTTCGCTATAAACTGAAAGTAAAATGTATTTGTTTTATCTTTTTAATAGAGCTGTCACTTGGAAGACACAAGTTTCATCTAAGAAGTACAACGGGCGAACCTCTCTCCGGAATTGCCTTATGTCCCACAAATATCTTCGTCACTTTGCAAAACATCTGAGTTTTAATTGTGAACGCCCTTTAACTGTTGCGTTTCTTAGCGTCCCATTCTATATTGGGCGAGAAAGACCGCTTTATATTGCTTAGAGGCCGATTTATCAGGTTTGAGGATATTTTATGTGCCATAAATCTACGATACAGGACCAACGGCTTTAGTTCCCTTCTCAAGGAAGCGGAAGTAGTGCTAAGGGTTTTTATGTCCGAACAAAAAATCCATTGCCCTTCACCGGGTTTCAACCCGCGACCTTGAAAACCAGAGGCTAGGAGGACGATGCCAATCTCCGATATCCTCTCCATCAACTATCAGACTTTTCTTATTGCGGCTGATGAACTGAAATCCAAACTCCTTAAAAAGCGAGTACAGGCTATTTCTCTTACAGTTAAATAAATAAACTTCATGTTCACTGCATGGAATCTTTGTTAACTGTGGGAGTTCATTGGGGGGGGGGGGGAAGTCGTGCTTTTAAGCTGCACAGCTGTTTTCATAAATTCATGGCACTTTCTTATACTGACCACACTTCGTTTTCTTCGCTGGTGTTGTCATCTTTTCTGATTTAAGTCGCTTTTTAGTGCTCCATGCACTGCTGATGCCCGATACCCCTGTAAATTCCTGTGTTAACATTCAAAACGTTAATCTTTTCGGTGCTCTTTAAGGGTCTTCTTCATACATGTTTAATAATTTCACGTCGACTCGAATCTGTTTCCATGGTACACGTTAATCTACCGGCTGGAGGCAAGCAACGAACATTGCAATGTTGCAGTAATATTTTATATTGTGTTATAACAACATCTGAGTGTTTTATAGAGATGCACGGAAAGCAAGATATTTAATAAAGTGAAACTATGTTGTGGAACAATAACAAGGTGCTGCAAGCCACCAGCCAATGCAGTTCACATCCGTCGTCTGCTTCTGTTAACATACAATTTCAGCTTACAGTAAAGCTGAAAGTAATGTGTTCCTCCTTCCTAATATCCGCTTTCCGCACACTATTGGTTTAGTTTAAACGAACTTTACATCTGTGCCCTGGAAACAGAATAATATCGCTTCGCTTCCTCGTTCAGATAAATGAAATTCAGCCTACACTTTTTGTTTTTAACTAACCATTGCATTATTGTTTTGTCAGAAAGCCGAACTGACTTGTGCTCATCACATATAGCAACCATACTATAAGAAATACGATTATATACCTAATATAGTGTTTTATAATTTTACCCGAACTTGAACTTTCTTCCATAGCACGGTGGCCCCCTTTAAGATGGTGGGAAGGCAAGCAACTGATCTGTCGTGATAACGTTTCTCTATAGGCTAGAATAACGGCACATCGTAATGTTGCATTAATATTACATGCTGCATTATAACAATATCTTGGGTGTTTTATACAATGCAAAGAAAGTAGGACATTTCATAAAACGTGGAGCTATGTGGCAGAATAATGAGGTGCTAAAAACCACCAATCAATCAAATTCGTTTCTGCCATAACATGCTTCTGTTATATCTACTTCCAGGTTCAGCGGTCACGGTATAGAAATGCATATTGTGAATGCACCTGTGCCAACATACCGTCAAAGTTTTACTCCTTATACATTTTCGAAAACGGCATTCACTATCGTAATTAATATAAAAATTCACTATATAGGACTATGTCAAAGACCTAGTAATGCTAGAAGTACCATAGTGTTAATTTACTCGCAGAGTTGAAACGAGCCATACATGAGAATGTAAACTTGTATTGCTTTAATTTCAAAGTTACTTTTGATTAATAAAATAAGGATTAGGCGTATTTGCAGAAGTGATTTATTGAGGTTTAGACATCCTCTTATATACTTCTAAAGCATGGGTTTTCTCAATGACTTCTATTTAGGGAAATGAAATATAAAATACCAATTTAAAGTAAAAGGAGTAACTTGACACCTTCGTTAAAACTGTTCATCCAATTCCACCAAAAGCAGTCTATCTTGAAAAGGAACGCTGAAAACGAATCACTGAGAAGACTAACATTACTTTCATGGCGCGTACTTTTGCGTCGATGTGTGAAAAATAAATAAAGAATAACCTGCAAACCTATGGACAGAAAAGCAACAAGAGAACAGCCTTACCTTCAGATATAAATAATTCCAATGAAGTTGGAAAGGGCAAATCCATGAAAGCGCTGATAAGAATGACGGCGATAGTAAAAGGAGATCGAAGAAAATTATATCGATGAAATAGCTTTAATGTTATTATTAGGGATAGCATTTAGGGGACCTATAACGGGACACATGCGCATACCAGTTGCATAGCTACCTAATGGAGGTCCACTTGCATTGGCGACTGCACGCGCCGCATTTAAACAACCTATAGTAGCGATTTGGAGAGCGTGACTCAGCGCAGCAGTATACTATGCCAATATAACAATATTGTTTTGCAGGCAGTTTATGCCTTTGACGATAGTGCATGCTCTTCAATCAAGATTGTAAAATCTCTTGCTTCAAATGGATTGCAAGAAGATTTGCAATTCATGCAGAAGAACTCTGCAGATATATCTACGACAGTAAGACATATTTGGAAACATCAAATACCTCGAGCCCTGTCGATAAACTTGTGCAAGCAGTTAATCAGAGACCCGTGCTTTGTTTTAGACCGTTTGAAAAATAACGTGAAGACAGTGTTTGGTAAACATGTCGGATTTTTAAAATACTGAAATACGAAATGTGCTACAAGGTGTTGCTACGGAAATAACTGCTGATGAGTGTCTTATGTAATAGTTGATGATGTGTCCATTTCCGTTTTTCTCCAATCACATCTTGTAATGAGAGCGAAGTTTTTCACAATATAAAGCCTGTTTATGTGTCAATCAGAGACGATTCTCATATGAGGTGTTACGAATGTATGTTGTGCATTGTAATTTATGTGTCTTGAGAGAAAATGAAAAGGATAATGATGCTGATGACTTGTTGCAATACAGCAGTTAAATGTGTCTAAATATTAAAATTACTAGTTCCCGTAAATCAGCAGTATTTATGTTTATCACCCAACCAACCTCAATTGTCTTCCACTGCTAGTGAAAACATCACAACCATTGTCCCATTTTCGTTCTGTTAATACCATTACCTATACATTTGATTATCAACAATTCACAACAATAACCATGCTACGCTAACTTTGATCGGTCCCCAAGATGCTATCCTTAGTTATGCATTGTTTATGGAGCGGTTTTAGGAGTTGAAAACCCTCTTGCTAAAATCATATAAAAAGTAATAGGAGCTCCTAATTTTAATGGCAATTCTATACCTTAATAATTTTTAAATACTTTAACTCAGGATAATTTCATATTTGTCACTTGAATTCATAAACGTGTTTTTTATATTATCATATTCGACATAGATAATACCTGCATTATTACCAATGCAGGCCGGATTATGACTAACGTCATTTTAATTAAAATAATATTAGCGGATAATAATAATAATAATTATAATAATAATTATAATAATAATAATAATAATAATAATAATAATAATAATAACAACAACTTTAGTGCCCGCAGATTTATTTTCTGCATGAAACTCTGCCACTATATCTTTTTTCTTTTCTTTTCATTTCTCTTTTTACGATTATATCTTTCAGTAAAGTCCATACATATATGGGTATTAAACTAATGATGTGGAATAGCTATTTAAATTTTAATACGTGAGCGTGGATTATGACTACGATAGTAATATCCGTTTTATTTTAAAATCAACATGTTCTTTAAACAGCCAGTATTTAGCGCTTTTGTTTTTACATAGCAGTGTGCTCTTGTCAGTTAATTATATTCCACTTTTCTTGAGGTGATGATCCTATTTGCCCAAGTCATATGTTCTGATCAAGTATAGGTTGGAGGTCTTGCAATAGTGGGCAATTCCTTGGTAAATGATAATTCTAGTAACAGGCGATATATAAGGGTCGTTCACAGGACCTATTGTCTTCAGAATAACGGTAAATATAACTCAAAATAATCAAGTATGGGAAGGGAAGAAAGAAACTGTATAGTTTGTCTAAAAGTTATTGATCGTAACTTTTTATTAAGCATTACAAATCTGTAGCAAAGAATGTATTTACATAAAATGCGAAAAGTGCAATTCTAACAATAGAGAAAATTACAAAGATCATATTGATATCATTTGTTCAGTTCTGTAAAGCAGTTGCAAGTCGAATTTATTTCAAGTAAATTCATGTCTTTATGACTTCAATTTATCCATTTGATAGGTTTGTGTTAAACACATACGAGTATTCATGTACAATATTTTTCAGAACATGATGACCCTCTGCAAAGGCGGCGTAGCTTTGAAGTTTGGGATCAGGAAGTATGCGGCTAAAAAGACCCCTCACAGATGCCAAGTCTTCTGCTTACTGGTTCCTTAAGTGAGGCGCGAATTCCGACTTGCTAGCAGATTCTTCAGTCTCCAGGAAACAAAGATTTTACTACGTTCTCTCGCCCCTAGTAATGGGTTGTCTTTCATTTGCTAATTGTTATTGTCTAGCGGCAGAAGGGAGGTCCTGTTTGAAGGCCATCATGTTTTGGAGAGAATTATAAGCATATTAAAAGCAAACTTGGAACGAACTCTCCAGCATTAATAGACTAATCCGCAAAAGTCTTCTTTCAGGGAGCTATGCCAAGGACAAAGGTTTATAATCCAAACATATATTATAAATAGTGGTTCTTCACCTAGATCATTTAAAGCATACAACTCAGCTCAAAAAGCTTAATTTTGAAATGCCGGTGTATTTATTTTGGCAAAGATATACGATGGTTGCATCATATATGTACCTAATACTTTTAAGAAGTTAAATTGACATTAATTGGGGAAGATACAATGGTGGTTGCTAGACGGGAAGCAATTGTTTCCGGGACAGAAGCAGTGAAATGTAGACGCAAGAAACCAGTATCAGTTACTAAAAGTTAAACACGCGAAAATCAAATAATTGACATACACGCACACGCACACTTCTCTCGCATGCTTAAATGAAAGTTATTAAAACCAGATTACAAGAAAATCAGTTTATTTTTACACACACACACTGACCTGAACTCACCAAAGCGCAGACTCGCTTCCCTTTGTTGAAACCGTGGAAATTTTAATACATAAGCGCATATATACACCCACACACACACACACACACACACACACACACACACACACACACACACTTACACACTACCCTACACATAACACAGCGGTTCGTTCTAGTTCCACAAACTTTAAATGGCTGGTGATAATTTGCATTTAAATATGTGTAGGTCTGAGTTTTGCTATATGAACTCCAATTGTCGCCAACTGTCTGATAGCTAGTGAAACAATTGAAATTGTTGTAAGAACCCAAACCAAACGAAGTACTTTTAGTATGTTTCAATATAAATCGCGTGCTTTATTGAAACGTAAAGACCAAAAATAGACTTGAGAATTTCTTAAAGCTTTGTAATGGGATATTACGGTGAGTAAAAGTATACAGCTAACACATATTGCAATAAATAAATCATATCTATAGATATCATTCAATTAATATAAGTAAAAAAAATATATGAAGATCGGAAGTTTTATACGCATCTGTTTTTCCTTGTAAAAACCAACTAGATACCCTTCTTCTCAGATAGACACCAGGACTTCCAAAGTACTTTATATTGCAAAGAGAAACTACTTTTATGAATGGCGAGTAACTGATGGGCCGTAACATACCACTAATTCAACTTTGGAACGATAGGTGCTAATTGTTCACCATATAAACGCTATATTCCTAGGAATAGAGGCGATTTATTCCGATCCCATTGCTCGCAATTTTTGCACTTGTCTAACAAGTACCCAGTTGCCCTATAATTAGCATAAGAAAAATATTTTTTCAGCACTTTAAGCATAATTTGAAATTCCTTTAACACTAGTATCATTCTGAATGACTGAAAGTTATTAAAAGATACAGCAAATTATTATAAGCAAATAGCTGTAGGTTATGATTATGAATGAGCAATATTCAGAAATCTTACCTTTAGCATGCTGAGTTTCAGGTGAAAATTGTTCTTCAATCTCATAAATGCCAGAAGGATATGGGTATTCTGATTTCACGTAAACATATTTCATGGCACTATCTTCTACTTCATCCTTTTGCCAGGAAAACATAATCATGCACCCACTCTTTCTCAACAGCCACTTTCAGTTATGACAGTTGAGAACTTCAAAATCGTGGCAATAATGGTATGCGCGCAACAAAAGAGAGTTGTTCTGCATTTTATGTAATAAGATTCCTATTTTAAAGATCGATTATAATACGAACAGTATGATGTTAACCTTAAAATAATAAGTGCTGTTAGCTATGAATGTATTCTAGTGGTTAAAACAGGCAACGAAACTCTAACAAATATGTTTTATTTTCCAAATCTAAAAAGCACAGCGAAATCAAGCAGGGCTGGCAACATAGTACCGCCAATGTTTGGCAGTAAATCGGCTCTGTCCAGTCACATCCACTAGTAACGCCTTGCCTCGAAGCATTTTTATTAATTTTAACGAGATTTTATCCTAGGTGCATAATCAGTCCTGTGTAATGCCATGTATGTGTAAGTTAGTCGATACTACGTAAAGAAGCTGCATTTAATCGGGGTGAGGTTTGATGCTGTGTTAAATCTTAGGCTCAAAAGAAGTAGAAAAAATAAGTAATTGCCAGTGTTGACAACTTCATTCAGCAAAATAATGCTATCATGTTCCAAATATTATGGCGAAAATAATTTACTAAGATAATTAAATCGCAAGCTTCATCTTAGCAATTCTTTGCAGACATTTAATATGTGCTGGCGATAATGCAATGCGTAACATTATCATCCATGTGCGTATCGTTTTTGAGGTATTACATTACTACGGACTAATGCATAAATTAAATCAATATTTCTATATTTATTGCTCCCTGTGTTGCCTATAATTATTGTATCCGTCTTAATTGAATGATTTACACCAATAAAGATGTGTTGATCAAATAAAAGCTGTTAAAGAAATACTGAAATATAAAATGAATGAGCAAGAGCCATAATAGCCCATGCTCTCGTAATGGTAATACAAAAATGTTATATATTGCATTCAAGGCCTTTTTTCTACTAATTCTTCTTAAATAAATAACTCCATGACACGACAGCTCACAAGGAACTGTGGCCTACTGCCCAGTCGTTACATCCCCCATTTCGGTCCATATTTTGTTGAAAGTACAAAATTGCAGTAGGCTAAACAGTTGCTTAGATTTCCTTAAAAAGCGCAGCTCTATAACTGCATTTAATCATGGTTTTTAGAAGCTGAATATGTGGACACCCTTCCTCCTTTATTTATTAAGTCGTTTTAAAATAATTATCTTACACAAAACAAAATTACATAGGCGTTTATTAAATGGGGAATTATTAATGTTAGCGGTTTCAATATTGGCAAAATGGTTATTTGTATAGTTTGGGATACATGCTCAGATTTTCAGAACTGTGTCCCTGAATTTTAAAATATGGACATTTCGTTATTTTGTGTCGTGATAATTTTTACACATGTGCAACAGCGTGAGCAGATTTATGCTACCATTATCAAAAAATGAACGCTATTTTAGAGAAGTTTTATCTTAACCATTCTCTGTATTCTAGACATGGGGCGATTCATGAACGAATCGTACATATGAACGAGTACAAGGAAAGAATCGCATGAATCGTCTCAACCTTAGCATGAATCGTCGTTCAAAAAGAATCGTAAGAATCGTGCTAGTCTTAACATGAATCGTTCAAAAAGAATTGTGTGAATCGAAAAGAATCGCATGAATTGAAAAGAATCGTATGAGTTGAAAAGAATTGCATGAATCGTGTCAACCATAGTAGGTATCGTCGTTCAAAAAGAATCGCAGAATTGAAGAATCGTGATCAGCCATTGGGGCTTGTTATTCTTTTGCTTCGACCTTTCGGAGTACCAAACCGAGTTTCGACGGAAACTGCCGAGTGAGCACGATGTATTAACCATTTATTTTAATGTGAAAAGCCTACAGCGCTGAAGCCACAAGGCTAAAGAAGAAAATGTATGTATAAGAAAACAAACACTGCTGATCATTGCCGAAGCCACCACGAGCGTCTTTATTTTAGATGATGAGTTATTGTACAGGTTAAAGTAAGTTTATAATTTACCACTGCTTTATATATATATATATATATATATATATATATATATATATATATATATATATATTTGCAGAATCTTAAATGTAACATATGCACAGGTAAATCGTCACTACGTTAGCAAGATATAAGACTTCAGAAACTAATTTTACGTAAAGAAAGAAAAAAATGCTCCAACATATTACACATAACTTTTATTGTAGTGTTGCCAAAGCAATAACCTTTTTTGTTCTCTTTGTTTGACCAGCATAAAGAAAAACGAATAACGACTTCCCATTTGAGAAAAGTATAAATCTGGGAAGACTGAAAAAATAACAGAAATATGTAGGAAATGTTAACTATGCACGCACGCACACGCACGCACACACACATTTTTCATTTTAATTAACGGGGCTTCGAAAGATGTTCCCGGTAAAATCTCCATTTCCAATTTTTAAGTGGGTTGCAATACATTCTCTAATATATAGTATATGGTTGAGAAAGTAAAGAGGAACACAATCTAAATAATTATTTATAAGAGATTCCTGGAGTTTGATGAAAGGAAATCGATACAATAATCTGTGTTCTAACATTATCTTATTAACAGGTGTTAAATAATAATAATAATAATAATATAATAATAATAATAATAATAATAGTAATATAATAATAAATTTATATACTTTGCAATATATCTCATGTAACACAACTAAAGCGGAATTTCATAGAGCAATTTTATTGTAAAATTCAGAAAACTCCATAATAATGAGGAAAGAATACGTCCAGGTTTACATTATTTTTCTTTTATGCCGAAAAAAAAAAATCGTAATAACAAAGTCAAAATTACAAGGTTGATTGCATAGCAGGGCGATTCATGCAAGAATCGTGAATCGTGCACCTGGGCAGGCTAAAAGACAAGGCGACGATTCATGAACGAATTGTGAATCGTGCACCTGGGCAGGCTAAAAGACAAGGCGACGATTCATGAACGAATTGTGAATCGTGCACCTGGGCAGGCTAAAAGGCAAGGCGACGATTCATTAACGAATTGTGAATCGTGCACCTGGGCAGGCTAAAAGACGCGACGATTCATGAACGAACTGTATATAAGCTTACTGCGTTTAGCCAAGTGTTGCCAAGCCAAGTGCGGCCGAATACTGCCGAGCACGGTCGACATTCCGTGACTGCCGTGCCGAGTGAGTACTGATAATTATCATGGATTCTGATGTTCTATCATCTGTCTGGCTCTGGTTAACGAAAACAGAAAACCACTGCCATTAAATAGAATATTGTTGAGTTCTGTCGATACGGAGTTAACGATGATGGTTAATTTTTTAAAGACAATAGCGTATAATGGAACGCGCAGTAAATCGAATCGTAAACATTTCCATTGAAACTACAGCACCACATATAAGGAAAGGATTAATGTTCAGTAATTATTTTACTGAACATTATTAAACATCTAATACATTGTATTGTATTGTGTGGCTGTATGTTGTAGATATACCAAAATTGTTAATGGAGGGAAAAACAGAACTTTTAGAATTCCAGGATTAAATAAATTAATATTTACGTTTAAATTATAATTTAACGGTATTGATTTTATATACTATAACCTATACTAAATGCAGGTATAGAGACATCTTACCTCTAATATTAAAATTACCTCGGAAGAAAATAATAATTATTCTGGTTACTAGTATTTATAAAAATTATACACTTATTAGCGTGCAACCGCGGCAGTGATGAATAATAATTACTCTACTTACTAACATTACAACACAAATACCGTCAGGCGCCATGCAATCGAAGCTTAGGTGTCAATTTTAGATTTAAACAAACTCTTATGTGACTTTTCTTTTTTTCGTTTAATGAAGGACATTTTACGAAATGTTTGCAAAAGAGTACAGCGTTTTATATAAATTACAGTTTTTATGCTATAGCTTAAGATGAACACACAGGCGGCATGGCGATGATTAATGAATCGTGAACGAATCGTATGAATCGATTCATATTGCATGAACGAATCGTATGAATCCGTTACTGGAAATGAATCGCTCGACCCAACTCTACTGTATTCGCCTGCGTGCCATTTGTAGTAAAAGCGAGCGTTAAACGTTATTAAAATTCTCTATATACATATATAACTGTGTGCGCTCGGGATAACTTAATTTATAAAATTATACCTATTTATGCATTGTTTATTTCAGGCAGTGTTTTATCACGGACAAATGCACAAACATGTGTTTTAAATATAAAACACTTTAAGCACTATTTTATAATTATACAACCCATTATCATTGTTAAACCACCCAAATATAAAACAAATAATTACCAGCCTTAATAGCGTATGCTCCGATAATGCTGATACAAAAAGGTACTACATTCACATACTTTTTTCTACTCACTCTTATAAAACTATTTTAGTGTAGTTTACTCTTCTCTACACCTATTGTTAACATATGAAACTTTCATTATACATGGTAAGAAGTAGGTAAGAAGTTTCTATTAAAGGCACTTTATTCGACACTAGGACATTCAATGTAACACAAGAGGATACAGTATACGAAATAACTGATGTTAACTTCACTGCCTTAAGATTTACACACTGATTTGTTATTTAACTTACTGAAGTGATGACCTGTCTTATAAGTTTAGTCCTGTAACCTTATCCGAAGGTTAAAATCGTAGAAATTGTGGGAAGTCAAGTTTTATCCATCTAGAAATAAATTACTCTGGAAATACCAACAAAGAACACTTGGGAATGTTTTGCAGGGAAGTCTACAAAGATTTTTGTTTGTCTGACTATTTTGTCCGTTTGCTTTATTGACTTCAGGCGAGAGGGCGGACTCGAATCACCATTACAACATAGTAGGCTAAAGCGATAATCCTTTTTACCTTCTCCAGCACGCATGAATGTACATAGAGTATATGTTCCACCCAACATTTCAATTAAATTGGAAAGAAAGATTTTTTGGATCCCTGATTATTAAATAAAAGAAAACAACACACAAACACACACATGGAAAAAGGTCCTTGTGTGCCTCTGCGAGCGTGGTCTGTGTATGTGTTTGCGTCTGTGGACAACGAAACTCAAAAAGTTGGTATTTAAGTTCAAGTTTCAGGGATGCGACACGAGATTTTCAGGAATATCTGCCACCCCAAATTATTCCTTCCATGGAATATTTATCGAAATTATGGATTTCATAAAGTGTGACTCCAACAATTTTATTAATATTCTGTATATTAAAGATATCTACATTGTAAATGAAATGTGTATCCTAAATTTCTTAGGAGTAGCCTTGAAGTACTCTTCTAGTGAATGACTTTTTCATTACTGATAAACTGTAAGAGATAGACAAAAACGTACTACACCGCAATGTAGATCTCGCTAAAACACACCATTTAATCATAGGTGCATCATTTTTTTTTTTTTTGTTTGTGCTCCTTTTTCTTTTTCTATTTTAAAATTAACAATTTCCTAAATATTAACCTAAAATGTTCTAAAAATGTCCCACTGTTTCATTTCTCTTTTGTTTCACTCCTGTCCATGGAAAGAGATCCGAATTTCAATGGCATAGCCACAGCTTTTATATCGATTTAGCCTATTGTATTCCCTTATTCCCTTCTACTTATAAGGTACTAAGTAATACCACAATTTCTGGTAATGTTTATATTGATTGTGAGACCGTTCGTCGGCCTCGCTACTGTGATTATTGTTATTTGCATCAATTGTTAATTAGCTAATATATTTAAGAGTGTTAATAATCAATTATTTCATATATTTAGAAGTGTAAAGATAGCTTCTAGTAAGCACAGCTCAGAATTGTTTACCCAAACTTGGCTATTAGAAAGGGGAAGGCTCTTTGTGAGAAATTTCTCTATTGTCAGTCATGTACTTGGCGCATGTGCGTGCAATACAGAAGCAAGTGATGATGAAGACCCAAATTGTAGTGAAATGGGTCTTTTTCCATTGGTCACGTGGGTGTTATGCAATCTGGGTACAAAATGATGCATTATGGGCTACATCAACGCCAAGTTCGCGGTCTTTCTGACCAATCAGAAAGAAGCAGCCGTGACAGAAAATGTACTATATAAGTAGGAGGTTGTAGGATCTCAGGGCAGTCACACTCACTCAATTATGGACATTTAGGCAGTCAGTTACGTGCACTCAGTTACACATAGCACGCACACAGTTCTGCATATCAACTTACTCAGATATGTACATTTAGGCAGTCACACTCTCTCAGTTACGTACATCAAGGCACTCACTTAATTACGCACGTCAAGACACCCGCAGTTATACTCATCAATGCATTCAAATACACTCAGTCGCTATGTATGCGTAACCGTTAAGTTTAAGGCGCATACGTGTTGTAAGATTGTTAATACGGTTTGAGAAATAATTGCAGTTAGATTGTAAAGCAAAGTGCTTGTCAACATGTCTTCTAGTCAGGAATAAATTAATAGGTAAATTAAAAGTGTGTGTTAACTATTTCGTAATATCTTTCCCAAGCTACCCTCATTGCTTCCACCAGAGTGAGTCAAATCTACATGCAGACTGAGCTGAGCCAGAAGCAAACCACCGGTAGTGGATCTTCTGAACAAGGTACGTGGAGATCTACTCTTTTGGTAATGGAGTAGTCTAGAGGCACCCGTTAACCTAAGAGCAACACAACTTCATACTTGGCTCTTCAACGAGGTGTTAAATAACGTAGTATACTTTACATATACAACGTTGTGCGTTTAGTCCCCTTCATACTTGGCAACCATCACGTGGGACAATAACATGATGTAGACAAACAATAATGTATTGTAAGAATAGAGAGAAAAAGTCCTGTGAATGGAAAAGTAAGTTGGTAGAGAGGACATTGTATTCCACCCAATCAGATACCGAGATTTCACTTGAAATGCACGTACGTGTCGCACGTGTGCGTTTGTCCGTGAAGCTGTGGGCAGGATAACTCAAAAACGAAAGGTTGTATAAATACCGAGCTTGATATTAAAGTTCAGCATCTTCCAGGATACGCACAAAGATTTTTAGGAAAATCCTCCTCACCAAGCTACCCTTTACATGGAAAAAGTTTATAAGGCAATGAATTCTAATCTTAATAAAGTTGTTAATACCTGTTTACGTTTAGAAGAAAATTAGCACGTAGAATATAGAAGAATAAGCTTTGTAAGAGTGGTTAGAAGTAGAGAAGGGAATGTGAATGGAACGCATCAGTTTTTTTTTTAAAGTAACTTTCACTTAATCTACTAGTAGATTGCGTATATGTGATTACTCGTCCACATTTGTTTAAAAATTCTGTTTCATAAATTTCATAAATAAACTTTCACAAAAATTGAATTACCTACCTACATTGCTTAATTAATCGAAAACTATATATGACATGGTAATTAATGGATATTTGTAAAGTTTGGATCATTAGCCTAAATTTTCAGGAGCGTTAATCAAACATTTTAAAGGCACGCGTTTCTTACCTAACACTTTAACAATATGCATTGGCGAGACAAAGGCAGGTATATTAAAACAGTATTGTGATTAGAATATATTAGGCATATTTCTAACCAAACCACACGAGTCGCTTAATAAGATCGATCTGCCTGCCTGCCTGCCTGCCCGCCCACCCGCCTGCCTGCCTGTCTACCTGCCTGCCCACATATATAAATGAATCGCCGAAATGTACGTATGCGCATCACTTCCGAACGACTGCACCGAATTGTATTCTTATTGTCACGTCAAGGTTTGTGTAAAAGAAAATGTTTGAAAATCGTATTGGAACGTTTCAAACTCTCATAATATGAATCAGCATACAATGCCAAGAGAACGCAATCGGTTAATAGCCGCCAGATGACAATGGTACCACGACTATTTGCTGCTGTATAGCAGTAGTAGTACTCTTATGTTTCCTCCCCATTCAATGAAAGGTAACGCAGCAGTTTATCGAGACAATGACAAAATGTAACAGTAAAATTCAAATATATTTTTATTATTAACTCTGATTTCCTTACTCCCATTCTTTAAAATAAAGAAACAAAGAAGTTTTATTATTGATGAACATCTAGAGTATGTACTTATTTATTTGGCGCTAGATGACCGTAGTACTGCTCTATTTTTCCCCCATTCAATGCTAAGAGAATGGAGTCAATGACGCAAGATAACAGTGAAAATGAATGTATTACTTATGTATTAACTAGCGTTCCCCTGGTCACATCGTTTAAATAAAGAAATAAAAACGTAATTGCTTCATATATATAAAGTATATTTTTGTGTTAGTTCTTTAAAATGAACAAGCTATAAACTATGCACATGGCCAATAATCCTTCCTGGAATCTGAAAATTGCAGAGATATGGCGGGACCCAGATAGTAAAATGTTTTAGGTTAATTTCCTTAGGTAGATGTTTGTTATTTGAGGTTATGTGGTACGTGAGCTAGCTAGAGGTGATTTCATCAGAACACCATAACACTGCAATTGCGGAGCTCTTAATACCCTTGACAAGCAACATTTTGGTTAACTGGAGAAATTTAATACACAAAGCTATCATCAAATAAAAACTTATCAATTGCCCAAGCACATGTACATGCTCTTTAGTTATGTCATTGTTAGCCTTAAAAATGGTTGTTTTGACATAGAAGAAAATAAAGAAAGAGGCGGGAAACAGTGGGAGTAAAGGAAAGAAAGAGATTCAGAAGAAGCATCAATGCTATTTTGTGACTTTCTCGTCAATGTAGTTCATCGATTATTTCAGCGTTTATCCACCACACTACGGAAGCGCTGCTATTACTGATATTATGCCAACGGCATCCTTGCATACCCACGCTTTTAACGGCTCGTGTCATCATTTCCACACTACTTTATGGGTGCGCTGGGAGGAATCCTTTTCGTAATACCAACTATATATGCTACATTATGCAGATTATTGCCCCTCATTGCACTTTTCAGATGCAAAGGCATTCTTAGACATTGGCAATGGGAAAATTCCTGTTGACACTTCTATTGGCCTTATTTTGTTTCCACCAAATTTTTGTCACGTCAGAACGTCAAAAGAAAAATTAATATCGAAAATGTTCACAAATACTGGTTGAAATTAAAAAAAAAAAAAAAAAACATTTTAGCAGCAACTAATAAGAATGTATATGATTTGAATATAAACATTCAGAATAAAATTGTAGGACAAATGCATTCATCTAAGTCGATTGATTCTATTGCCAATCCAAATAAAGTCGACAATTATCCAACTGAATTCCTTAATTCATCAATTTGCCAGGATTACCGCCACACAATTTACAGCTCAAGGTTGATCCTGTGATATTTATGCTACGCAATATGAATTAGCCGAAATTGTGCAACAGAACAAGACTGGCTGTTAAGTTACGAAAATTTTGATTTATGCAAGTATTATCATAGGAAAGTTCAAAGGTGGTGTGCTTATTCCAAGAATACCAACCGTCTTTTTTTTTTTTTTTTTTTTTTTCCTTCAAATTTAAGCGTTTCCAGTTTCGCCTTACATTGGCAATGACAATAAATCCTAAGGTCAATCGTTAGAAATGTGTGGAATAAACCTTGAATTGTCGTGTTTTTCGCGTGGGCAGTTGTGCGTTGGTTCTCGAGTCGGCAAATCATCGGTGCTATTTATTTTTTCTCCGAAAGGAAAAAGGAAATTTATTGTACATTAAAATAAAGTATTGTCAAACTATTTAATTGTAATTTCATTTCATTGCATGTTTCGTCCTGTAAACGGAAGATTTTGTCAGCTTTTTCAATAGGCACATCACCCATGCGAAACCGAGGTGGGCAGCTTGTATTCTAATAAATTGCAACTACCATGGGAGATTTTTTTGGAAAGAATGGTCATACTCTTACCGGTTTCCTTTCTTTAGGGAGAAAAGAGCAGACAAACGGATAATTACAGCCTGCAGATCGGTCAACTCAATTATTGGTGGAAGTATTTTTTGTTTTCTAATAGATAATGGATCAAAATTAGATCATTAAATTAGGGAACTTATGTGTGACATAATGCAAATGTTATACCACATGCTACCAAAGACGGACGAAATTATGCTACACGTATCATAATTATACTACGGTTGACACTATTAATACAACAGGGGAAACGGGCTGCCAGGTATAATGGATGTATATATCCGATTACCATTTACTCATAGATAGGGAGAGAGATTAGATTGGAAGTGCCCTATCTTTATGCATTGTGGTTGGTGAAGCACGATTTTCGCGCAGCCGCCCTTGTTAGTAACTACACTTTTGAGATGAGCATGCCTTGTGTGGGTTAAATGTGTACACAAAAATGAGATTTTATGGCGTTAAATCTTCAATTAGGCAGCAATTTTAGACTGAAAGTTTTAAACCAGCATAAAAGTGGCAATACGTGTGTGGTGTTTGGTTGTAGTTTCTGGATTAGCAGAAGCAAAAACAAGTACATGGAAATGTGTTTCAATACATAGGTGAGTATACTTATTTAAGTGATTTTTTGGTATACTTAAAGAAATATGTTATACATTCGCAACAGAACGATTCTGTATTGTTTATTAGATTTTCATGTTTTCGAACTCGGAAAGACCACTGAGAAGCTTGGTTAAAGGCAATCCGCAGACTATATTTGAAACCTGCTCTGGTTTATAAGAAATTTCTGTAGCAGCTATCGCGAGAAATAATTACTATCAAAACATTTGCTTATGACACAAGCACCGTGAAAATAGGCTCGGAATGCAATGGTAATTATCGAAATTCTTGATTAATATCACATATTCTACTAAGCTTTTAAACCAATACTGTAATATTTTATTTGTCTATTTATGCTAAGCTATATACAGGTGAATATGACCGGTGTTCAGCCCTGGCTCTTTACCGGTCATACTCATATTTTACAATAGTTTATTAATTCTAGTTTATTACACCATTTTGTCTATTTACTGCCCATACCTATTTATTTTTCACTTTATATAAGAATTGTCCAATCTTCTTACTATCTTTTTGAAATATTCCAACTACTGCTACATTTCTATCTATTTTAAACCATTTCTTATTAATATACTCTTTTCTCCAAATTTCAGTCCCTTTACATTTAAATAAAATGTGTTCCATATCTTATTTCCGCCACATATAGGACATTGGTTTTGTGGAATACCTTTCCTTAAACCTTTTAATCTTCATACTCCTGCTTTCAGCCATGCAATACCTTCTCGCTCCTCTTTATTTGTCACATCTCTGTACTTTTCCCTTCCCCATGAGACTTTCATTGGTATATAGAAAACTAAAGAGCCCTTTTCAGTTATTTCACTAAATATTTTTTGTTTAGGATTCGTATCAAATTACTTTCATATTTTTTCATCCAGCTTTTTTCTTTTGTTCCAGTAATGAATTATATAAATCCCTCCCTTGCATATACTATTTCTTTAATTCTATGTATCCTAATTCCCCCCACTTTATGAGCAGCTGTTTGACTTGTCTTTTAATTACTCTACATTCTTCATCAAACCAGCCCTCATCTCTTTTGTCAACCATCTTCATTTCCTCCCCAGCCCTTAGCATAATGATATTCAAGATATTCATAGCGCTTTCAATTTCTTGTTCCTTTATCATAAAACTTATTCCACACTGACATATCTGGCCATAATTAGAATTTAGTGTCTGCCTAAATTTATTGCAATACTCTTCCTTCCATTTGTATCTACTGTATTCTTCTATGTTACACTTTTCCTCCCTTAAATTATAGACCATTTGCTCTGTGTGTGTTTTTATGTCTACTATCAATGGAAAATGTCCACTTTTAGAACTTAAATTTAATACCTTAAAATTGCTTAAAATATACCTCATATTAATTGGCCATAATACATAATATTTCTTCTGCTGGCCATTTATCCCTTCTTTCCTTAACTCCTATGAACACTAAATTAAATCTTCTCTCCCTCTTTTCCAACCTTTTCATTCTTTACCACCCAGCCAACCTCAATCGTCTTCCACTGCTAGTGAAAACATCACAACCATTGTCCCATTTTCGTTCGTTCTGTTAATACCATTACCTACACATTTGATTATCAACAATTCACAACAATAACCATGCAATGAGGATTGCCAGTTGTCCGCGGAAGAGACTACTCGGTGGTAGAAATAATGGTGGCAGTTAGGATTTCGACTAAAAAGTCCAACAAATCGTGTTCGTATTTCAAAACCGGTCAACTGGGAATACATGTTCCAGTTCGCTCGATATAAATGCCATATAATTAAAGATGTGGAACAGACATCGTATTCTAAGAGACTAATAACAATAATAATAATAATAATAATAGGAATACATTATTTTTCATTGTAAGGAAACTGTCAATTGGGGAGAACAAACAGCCATATCCAGGTGCGGAAAACAATGGAAGGCGTCAGAAAGAAATGAAGGCTATCCTAGGGCCAGGAGAGGGATAGTGAGGTAGGCAAGGGGGTGGGGTGACGGAGAGAGATGATTATTATTCAAGAAATCGGCGAGTGCTTTACGTATCGTACAAGTCCGAGATGAGTAGCAAAGTGGGTGATGGGTATTGACATCCTCTACCAACAGAAATGGTGTTGATTGCTGTGAAACGAGATGTTGTAAATCAGTATGCGAGAGGGTATTAGAGGGAAGCAGATATATACTACAAATGGCTGATCTGATAGATGACACTTAATCCTTACAGCGACTGACTGGATAATATACTCTAATGAGGCAGATTCAGCATAAATATCATCTGTGATAGGCATCACAGAGTCCCCATGTAAAGTTACACCCTCTATCGGTGATAAATCACACCGTACAGCAGAGTAATGCCTGAATGAAACGATGTCTTTTGGTCGGAGCTTGGCCTCTTGTAAGCAGGTGACCAAAGGTTGATAGCGGTGCAACAACAGTTCAAGCTCTGGTCAATGTTGTCGAATTCCGCGAATGTTCCATTGTAGGATAGCCTTAGTCAATAGTATGGGATAAGGTCTAAGCTGAAAGCCGTTTCTGTATATTCGGCTGTGCTGGACGGATTAATTTATTCCATTTGGGTGTCGGACTAACACTTTTTTCAGGAGCACGATCCTGCCACTTATGCACGGTCCGTCTGGCAGTAAAGGCATCCTGTTGCATCTCCTCTACGAGAGTTGACCCTTTCCAATAGAGAATTTCGGTTCGAGAACCTGAGATCGGCGAAAATGATTGCTGCCGATCTGTACTCCTCCCAGAAGATTCCTCAGAAAAGGATCTACGTACATAGTGGCCTGGACTTTTCCTTTCCTTAGACATTTGGAAGAGGATATTACGACTTTTTTGTTTGTTTTTTGGTAGTGTTTAACGCCCGCTTTTCTACTTGTGGCACCGCAGGCTATGACGCTGGTGATACATGAAATGAAGATGGACCACCGGTGGAATGCGGTGGACACCGGATAATCCGGAGAAAATCCGCCCTTGCGCCGCTTGTCCTTAAAGATCTCACATGCCGTAGCTTTGGATCGAACCCGGGTCGTCTGGGTGAGAGATTACACGGTTTACTTCTGGAAGTCGGTTCTCACATAATATGTCTTAAAATTCTTTGCAGGTACAGAATATCGTAAGGTGTAGCGGTATTGTTGACCGAGGTCGACGGTTTACGTGAAACTGTTGTCGGAGAGCTCTTTAAGGTGGCAGACATTGCAGATGTTGATGTCGAAGCTGAATTCTTTTTTAGTGCTCTGGCAACAGAGTTCTCTCTGCAACGGTGGCCCCGTTAATATTGCCGTTCTGACTCGAAACCGGTTTAGTTGCAACTGAGTCTTAGGTACCGGAGCGCAGGAGTTGGCGCAGGCGCAGCAGCTTACGGGCCTAGAAGGACAACTTCTCCCTAACCCGAAACTCCTAATACGGTCTCTCTCCTGAGAAGCGGGTGCAAGAGAGGGAACTAGATGGTGTTCCCCGCTGCAATTAACACCAGATGGAATTGTGGTACAAGATCCATCGTGTGATGCTTCTCCGCAGATAGCACATGTAGAAGAGCTAGTACAAAAGTCACTAGTATGCCCAAACTGCTGACACCTGTATCATCTGAGTGGGTTAGGAATACAGGGCCTTTCCTCGATGGCTTCAAACCGTGCCTAAATACTTTAAGGATGACCTTTCCGAGCAAAGGTAAGGATCAGGGCACGGATAGCAGGAAATCACCGTTAACCTTGCGTTTAACCCTATACACAGATGTGACGCTTTAGTCTGCCATATCCTTTAGAAGTTACTCTTAGGACAAACAGTACAATGCGCGGGTAATGATGACGCACGAGGAGTTCAATATCTTGTGCTGTGCGACCTTAACTGGATAACTGCCTAATATCTTTGCCTTTAGTATTTATCATGCCTTGGATGCCATAAATGCCTCTTACCAGAGTGTTCCATTTCGTTTCCTAATTCATGAGTGAACTGAGCCAGCAATTTTGTCAAGACCCTTTTGCAAGCAAAATGGCTAACCGACATAAGCTTCTCACCTTCCGCTGTCTAGCTATTACTAAGTAAAGAGGACCACTGCACTCGACTACTTCTTTTCTATTCATTAAGTTATTATTGGGTTTTGTTTTTGCCATAAAAATAGTAAAATATTTCATCCCCCAGTGCTCTCCACTCACCACGGAGCCCAACGAGGGATATACACAGAAGATAGAACAGGCCCACCGTTCCACTAACCCAGGAGTTCGGTATAGTACATAGTCCAGAGGCGGATTAGTCCCTAGTCTCCTGTTTAAGCGAAGCAGAAACCAAAGTCGTGTATGAAGTTGCGCACTCTCCCCAGTCCTGAAAAACAGAAGCCCAGGCTCAGATACGCAACCCTCAACCAACCAGGGTATCCCTTTCCACCAACACGGGTCTCTGCGCACCGCATATACGTGGGTGGGCATTTTGACAAACTGACTCCCTCAGCACTCATAGGTTACCCACACAAGAGAGTCGGGTTGGCTCGGGACTCCGGGTGCGCCAAACCCGTATCTTCCCTAGTAGGCCCCTGGATAGTGTATAAAGTTTTACCTCATTATTTGAGATCTCTACCTAAGTGGCACCTAAAGGTATCTAATATATTATAACGGAATACAAATTGACAATCCTCTCATATTAGCCGACCACAAGAACAAGGTCAACAATAACAGTATTAATAGTGGTAGTGGTGGTGGTGGTAGTAGTAGTAGTATTATTATTATTATTATTATTATTATTATTATTATTATTATTATTATTATTATTAGTAGTAGTAGTAGTAGTAGTAGTAGTAGTAGTAGTAGTAGTAGTAGTAGTAGTAGTAATAGTAGTAGTAGTGGTGGTGGTGGTGGTGGTGGTTGGTGGTTGGTGGGTGGTGGTTGGTGGTGGTAAAGCAGCAGCAGCAGTAGCAGTAGCAGTAGTAGTAGTAGTAGTAGTAGTAGTAGTAGTAGTAGTAGTAGTAGTAGTAGTAGTAGTAGTAGTAGTAGTACTAGTAGTAGAAGTGGTAGCAATAGTAGTAGTAGTAGTTCTTTTAAGGAGGGGAAAATCCTCATGGACGCCAGGGAAGGTGGCCCTGGTGTGTCGGACTCTTACCGGCTAAAAACCACCTCCATCTCCTGCAGCACTGCGTAACCGCCTCTCAGTATTTCTTCACAATGCAGCATTCATGTTTACCCTTCATCGTATTCCTTATCTTGTAGGATGTTCTTAATCATTCCTGTAATAAGATACCATATTTCATTATTGTCTATCATATTTTGTATTATATTATCTGGTGTTAATTCCATTTCAATGTCGTTTAAGGTCTTTGTTCTTATGTCGTGTCACCTTTTACATAGTAAAGTAGCGTGTTCTGGTGTGTCTATTGCTTTACAATATCTGCATTGTTCAGTCTCAATTACCTTCATTCTGTATAGGTAGGTTCCAAATAGGCCATGTCCTGTTAAGAATTGCGTAAAAAAGTAGTCAACTTCTCCGTGTGATCTGTTTAGCCATGGTTCAATTTATGTGATAAGGCGTTTAGTCTATCGGGCCGTTTCAAGTCCTTCATTCCATTCCTCCTACCAGTTTTTCATTGTAATTTTCCTTTTCTCTTCTTTTTGTGCTCTATTATGTTCTTCTTTATTAAATGTATGCTCGATTGCTAATAAATGGAGCGGTATTGTTCCTGCAGTCACTTGTATTGCCTTGGTGGATGTTGTGAGATATGCACTTGTAATTCTCATGGCGATCTTTCTTTGAACGCGTTCTATAACTTTCCTATATGTTATTTTTCTCATACATTGCTTCCACGTTGCAGCGCAATAAAGTATAATGGAGTTAATAGTAGTTCCTAGTAGTTTCCTCTTTTGTTGTTTAGGACCTTGTACGTTTGTCATTAGTCTAGCCAAAGCTGCGACCACCTTTTCCGCTTTTGCAGACATATACTTCAGGGGTTCGACCATACTCATATTATTTCCAATTGAAATACCTAAATACTTTAGGTATTTTTGCGACTTAAGTTGTAAGTCCCCATCCTGTATGGTCACTTCTTTAAGAGTTCTCCTCCCTCCCATGATTACTATTTCGATTTTGGTCGGGGCCAGGTCAGTGTTCTACTAGTTATCCAGACTTCAACCCTATTGATAGACCACTATATTTTTTCCTCTATGTCTTGTTTTGAAGTACCGCATACAATCAGAGCGAAGTCATCTGTGTATCCCACCAATGTTACACCTACTGCAGGTTCCTATCTGAGCACTTCATCGTCATATATATTTCATAAAGTGGGGCCTAGGATTGATCCTTGCGGTACTCCACTGGTTACATCCATCTCTGATTTTTCTCCTATAAGGATCTTTCTAGCTTGTAGATAACTACTTATTAGTTTAATCAAGTATAGAGATATTTTCTTTTGTATTAATTAATTTAAAATGCCCAGCCACGGTACAGAGTTAAAGGTATTTTTAAAGTCTAATGTGACCATTACTACATACTATTATTTTCATTAACTTCTTTCTGTGCTGTTTCCAAGACCAAATTTATTGCATCGACAGTTGAGCGGCCTTTTCTAAAACCAAATTAAGTTTGCGCGAAACTACCTTTTAAGCCAATATCTTTTAATACTCTTTGATTAATTATTAGTTCAAAGAGTTTCCCTATTGTATCCAAAAGGCAAAGAGGTATATATGTTTTTTGTTTTTTTGTTTTTTTGCAGTTTCCTTTTTTTTTTTTTCTATAAGTATAAGTTTTGCAATTTTCACTCATTGAGAAATTTTCCTTTGTGTATTCACCCATTTAGGTTTCCATCAGAAGATCAGGCTTTTGCTCTGCAATTAGCTTCATATCTTCCGGGGGGATACCATCAGGTCCAGCGGGTTTACCAGTTTTGATGCGCTTCCCTGCATCTGTGATCTCTTTTATTTGGCACATCGGTACTTCATCTATTTCTATTTGTCTTTTTATGGCCACGTATTTCTTTTATGTGAGGGAAATATAGCAATTTATTTTTGTTCTTCATCCGTAATGACTAAAGGTGTGCGGAGTCCTAATTTTTTGGTCACAATTATATAACCAGTACCTCATGGATCCACCTCCAATTCCTCACATAACTGTTTCCATGCATCCGTCTTCGCTCTATTTATTGCGTTTTTAAGGCATTCCGACATCTACGGTATTCCTTTTGTACGGTGAGCTTTTCGTTTTCCTCCACATTTCTTCTTTTGTTTACCCTTGTCACTTTTCTTCGTGCCTCTATACTCCTTTTCCTTAGTTGGGAAATATCGTTATTCCACCAATACGCCGCTTTAAACTTTCCATGGCTACCTTTCTTTTTAAGAGTAGAGTTACTTGCTTTTCAAAATAGTTCTCCAAGCTTCTTTGGCTGGCAGGTGTAAGTACTCTGGATGACTTGCTACTTCTTCTACCTTTTGCATTAAAATATCTTTCTTACCATTTTTGTAAATCCATCCTTTCTGTGGGCTTTTAATTGGTAATGGCAGTTTGGTGTTTATAGACCCTCTCTCTCTCTCTCTCTCTCTCTCTCTCTCTCTATATATATATATATATATATATATATATATATATATATATCTTTCTTTTGTGATCAATTAATATTCCACTTGTGTCTACCTCTTTTATATTTTTCAAAATGTGTGAGTATGATTTTTCTCCAAGTAGCTTGAATACGATTGTATCTTCATTTAGTCCTCTCTTCTTATTATTGTCCTCCATCTCTTTTTATTTCATTGTATCTTTGATGCTTTATATACATTGATATCTTAACGTTATTTCTTTTGCATAAATACTCCAAAACTTACCATGTTACTTGCTTATCCACTTGATCCGTTATTACACCGGCTATGCGGCCCTCCCATTTTTCTTCCCTATATCTAATATTTTTTCTAAATTTTTTCTTTAATTAGATATATCTTCCATCGATTTTCCTCCGTGCTCAGTCATAATGAAGTAAAGATATTTATTTGTATTTTTTTTAATCCTTTCATCACCAAGTATTTTATTTCATATAATGTTGCATATCATTTTTCCTGGTTTTGGTTTATCTTCTTCCAGTAACTTTTTTATTTGGAGATTTATATTAATAATGTTCCTTATAATCTCTTCTTATTTATCAACTTCTTGATTTGCAGCTATCACCAGGTTTTCATCATCTGCTAGAGGTCTCCCTTTTGCAGGTTGACAGTTTTCGAAGGCCTCTTCCGGCCATTTCTTATTTATAATAAGATGTAATTGTTGGTCATTTAGATCTTTTTCTAGCTCACATTTTATCGTATATTTCAGCATCTCTACTACAATTTGTTTTTTTTTTATAATTGTTTGCGTACAGGCTTCAGTCGTTTCTTTCTTCTTTTGACTAATTTGAGTTGATATTTTTTTCATTTCCCCATTTATAAAACTAGAGGCACTAAGTAATCTTTTGAAGAAGTCTTCTAAATGGCAGACTGCAGTTTTTATTTCCTTCTTTATGTTTGGGATATCTTTTAACACGCTCTAGAGACTTTCGGCTTTCTATTCAATTTTCTCCATTAACTTCTGATACATAGAGTGCCCTTTCCTGACTTTATCAAGGAAGAGTCTATCTTGTTCTTCAGTTCTAATTTTTTCAGGAGTTTCTATTCTTTTTTTTTTTTTTTACTTCTCTGATCGTCTTTTCTTGTGCTTGAGGGTTGGTATCTGTTAAGTTTATATACCCTTAATTCAAACGTTCTTTCTGTTCATATAATTCCTTGCTGGTCCAAGGCAGTAATCCTCTTCTTTGTATTTCTGATGATCTTTTAATTATTTCAGGTCGCTTAAAAGGGTCTGATTTCTCTAAGAAAAGAGTACACGGTTCTTTGCCCCACCTTGAATCCATGGGGTAGACCGACGCGTCGGTGAGAGATTCAGGAACATTAGTCCTACGACCCTTTTGGGGTATGCTAGTTTTAAGATCCTCATTTCATTTCGTGTCCTTTGGTTTTCTGTTGGGGTTTCCTTCCCTTAGCCTTTTGGGATACTTCCCCCTCCTACAAGGCAGTAGGTGAATAGAAAACAAAAGGAAGGGTTGTGGAAAGGTATGGGTGGGATCTGTAGGATACTGGGGTAATGGTCAGCGGACAGCTGCTCCTATTAGGCACCTTCTACGACAGGGGGAGATCCCGTGGTGCTATTCTTTTACTCCCCGGCTACCACACGGGGATAGTAGTAGTAGTAGTAGAAGTAGTAGTAGTAGTAGTAGTAGTAGTAGTAGTAGTAGTAGTAGTAGTAGTAGTAGTAGTAGCAGTGGTAATAGTAGTGGTGGTGGTAGTAGTAGCAGCAGTAGCAATGGCGGTGACGGCGGCGGTGGTAGTGTTGGTGGTGGTCGTGGTCCGGTCACGGTCGCGGTCGGGGTCGAGATTGCGGTCGCAGTGGTGGTGGTGGTGGTGGTGATAGTAGTAGTAGTAGTAGTAGTAGTAGTAGTAGTAGTAGTAGTAGTAGTAGTGTTGGTGCTAGTGGTGGTAGTGGTAGTAGTGGTAGCGGTGGTGGTGGTAGTGCAAGTAGTAGTAGTAGTAGTAGTGGTGGTAGTGGTGGTGGTAGTGGTAGTAGTAGTGGTAGTAGTAGTGGTAGTAGCAGCAGCACCAGCAGCAGCAATAGTAGTAGTAGTAGTAGTAGTGGTAGTGGTAGCGGTAGTGGTGGTAGTGGTAGTGGTTGTGGTAGTGGTAGTGGTAGTGGTAGTAGTAGTGGTAGTGGTGATAGCAGTAGTAGTCGTAATCGTAGTCGTAGTGGTAGTAGTAGTAGTGGTGGTAGCGGTTGTGGTAGTGGTAGTGGTAGTGGTAATAGCAGTAGTCGTAATCGTAGTCGTAGTGGTAGTGGTAGTAGTAGTAGTAGTGGTAGTGGTAGTGGTTGCGGTAGTGGTAGTGGTAGTGGTAGTGGTAGTGGTAGTGGTAGTGGTAGTGGTAGTGGTAGTGGTAGTAGTGGTAGTGGTAGTGGTAGTAGTAGTGGTAGTGGTAGTGGTAGTAGTAGTAGTAGTAGTAGTAGTAGTAGTAGTAGTAGTAGTGGTAGTGGTTGTGGTAGTCTTAGTGGTAGTAGTAGTGGTAGTGGTGATAGTAGTAGTAGTCGTAATCGTAGTCGTAGTGGTAGTGGTAGTAGTGGTGATAGTGGTAGTGGTTGTGGTGGTAGTCGTAGTGGTAGTGGTAGTAGTAGTGGTGATAGTAGTAGTCGTAATCGTAGTGGTAGTGGTAGTGGTAATAGTAGTAGTAGTAGTAGTGGTAGTGGTGGTAGTGGTAGTGGTTGTGGTGGTAGTCGTAGTGGTAGTGGTGATAGTAGTAGTAGTCGTAATCTTAGTGGTAGTGGTAGTGGTAGTAGTAGTAGTAGTGGTAGTAGAAGTAGTAGTAGTAGTAGTAGTAGTAGTAGTAGTAGTAGTAGTAGTAGTAGTAGTAGTAGTAGTAGTAGTAGTAGTAGTAGTAGTAGTAGTAGTAATAATAGTAGTAGTAGTAGTAGTAGTAGTATTGTGATGTGAGATGTTAAGGAAAGTGCAACCTCGGTAAGTGTTAGGTAACTCATTGTGTTACATATTATTCAGATAGCACACAAGAAAAATGTCTAATGTGGTTTCACAACTTTCTCAATTTATATAGCAGCAAACTACACGTAAAACGGTTATTCTACTATCTACTTCACTGTATCAAGCTGATCAATTACATACTATTTCCTTGGAACAAGGAAATACAAGCTAAGACGATAGTATAATATTTTACAGGCCCTTCATTATGTGATGCTTTTGAACTGCCGCTCTCCCTGCTTAATATGGAAGATACATATATGTTTACATCTGCGAAATTGAAACTAATAACAATGAATAATATCTCAGAAATTGTTAATTCCACAAAAATTGCTTTTTCACATAAATACGTGACAGAAAAAGTAAAAAATATTACGATATTAGAAAAAAATCTGCTGTGTTCCATCCTCATGACTTTCTCTACATCTGTGCAACAAATTATTCTATTTACTCTATCTAATCGAGAAAAAATTAGCAGAAATAGTTTTCTTAATTGCTTCCTTGTTAATAGAAATAAAATAAGGGAGTATCATAGGTTAAAGTGATAGTCAAAAGCTGGTTGCCATGTGATTGAAGTTCCTTTATTTGTATGGACAGGAGAGAAAGTATGTTTTTCAAAGTTGAAATAAAAAAACAAGGTATATCTAAAAAAAAACGATCAACTCCACGAAAAAAAAATATATTACATAAATTGTGTGCTTTAACGTGCTCTACATTTTTTGTGTTTCGTGTTTTCGTTCATCTCTTATGGTTTAGCAATTATGCAAAATTCCGTAAAATTCATCCAGAATGGAGTAATCTTCAGAGGGTATTCCCAGAAAATTCAAGATATACATTTTATTTGTCAGTTAAAAATCTTTAATATACAATACTTTAAAATAAGAACTGAAGCTTTCCTGGCGACGTGTTAATTCAAAATCTTCTCGGGCTTCTAGCCAGGTAAAAACTTGGCTTGACACCAACGTTTCGAAGAAGTGCATCTTCCTCGAGTAAGATGCACTTCTTCGAAACGTTGGTGTCAAGCCAAGTTTTTACCTGGCTAGAAGCCCGAGAAGATTTTGAATTACAATACTTTAATTAAAATCGTTAGAGTAAAGACCTTGGAATTAATTAGACACACCGCCAGCGCTAGTGTCGCCGCCACAAAATGAAGCCTCTCGCGCAATCTCAACTGGAGGGCAGAGCATGCTTTTTGCCACATGTTCAGTACGCTGAAAAGGCTTTCAGTGCCTCGGAAACCACACTTTAGGAATTTGGTGGTAAACTTTTATGTAAAACTCAGGTGTTATCATGCAGCAAAATCTTACAGCAGTGTGCTGCACTAGAAAATAGTCAGACAGCATCGCTCTAAATCAATTTTGTTTATGAATCAATAGGTTAGTTTGCATAAAATTTACTATATTAAGTGGTAATTAATTCTAATTTTATATTTATATATCTTATCCATCTAACACAAATACGAGGTACGTCCAGAAAGTAAGTTGCGTTTGGTAATAAAATTAAATTGTGTACAGATACAGAATAATTATTTATTGCACAAAATTCTACAACTCTTAAACTACTTTTCCACATAACTGCCGAAATTTTGCAGGCATTTGTCATAGCGTGGCACAAGTTTTTGTATACCTTCTTCATAGAAGTTTGCCGCCTGTGTCTTCAAAAAGTTGGAAACATTTTCTTTCAGCTCTTCGTCATTGTTGAAGTGTTGACCGTCAAGGAAAGACTTGAGATGTAAGAACAGATGAAAGTCGCTAGGAGCGAGGTCAGGGCTGTACGGAGGATGGTCAAACACGTCCCAGCCAAATCCCTGTAGGAGGGTTTTCTTCACATTTGCAGTGTGTGCTCGTGCGTTGTCGTGAAGAAAAACAACACATTTTGACAGCAATCCTCGGCGCTTATTCTGTATTGCGTGCCGCAATTTCCTAAGTGTCTCGCAATAAACATATGCTTTGATTGTTTGACCAAGCGATAAGAAATCAATGAGTAAGATGCCTTTCCAGTCCCAGAACATTGTGCACATCATTTTTCGAGGTGTCCAGATTTGTTTCGGCTTAACCTTTGCTGGGGATGAAGTGTGCCTCCATTCCATTGATTGCCGCTTACTTTCAGGGGTGTCGTAAGACACCCAAGTCTCATCTCCTGTGACTATCTGTGTTAGAAATTCTTCGCCGTCTTCATCATAACGGGTTAAAAACTGAAGTGTACTACCCATCCGTTTTGTTTTGTGTTGCTCAGTACCCAACGGGAGCAAAGTTTACGAAATTTCAGTTTTTCGCTAACAATTTCATGAATTAGTGATCGTGAGCTTTGGGGAAATTCCATAGCGAGAGCACTAATTGTAAACTTGCGGTTTTCCTGGATATTGTCATCAGTCGCGTGAACCAGTTCTTCTGTAACCAAAGATGGACGCCCACTTCGTGCACTTCACTACGTCCTTCATTGAACTGTCGGACCCATCTTCTCACCATTGAATCACTCATCGCATTTTGTCCGTAAACTTCGCAAATTTGCCGATACATTTCAATTGGTTTCACTTTCCTAGCATTCATAAAACGAATCACAGATCTGATTTCATAAGCGGCGGGATTTTCAATCAACACCGACATTGTAAACAATCACAACAAAGCGTATGTGGCTGATAGCGATCTCAAAATGGCGCACGTTTCTTCTCCTTGATACAGAGCGTGTACCGCGCATGTGCGGAACTGCGATCGCAGCGCTGCAGCGGAGATAAATTGAAACGGAACTTATTTTCTGAACGTACCTCGTATACCACAAATGCATACTAATGTATTGAATACAATTTACTGAAGAGGAATATAGGTACCTAATTTCCCATTTATTTTAATTCTATACTGTGCATATACTGTATCTGTAAGTCCAGTATCGCATGTGTTTTTTTTTTTATGTTAAAGCACTTTATTTATATTTGTTTTTATTTAAATAGGCTTTAGGTAACATGGTCGTATCACCACTTTCACCTTCTATAACAACTGCTTAAATTGTTGAAGTGTACATTAAAAATGCACTTTTCGATTAACTTAATACACATTAACTATCGCATTCATATTTATAGGCTCTTGGAGTAATATTTAAATAAGAATTCTTTCATCAGCTTAGATTCGAGCGCAGCATATTTTGCATTTTTAATTCAGCATTTTAACCGCTTTACTACAGACACACTCTTTACAACTCATGTTTATAATTTTTGTTGAAAACTTTGTGT
Source organism: Hymenopus coronatus (assembly GCA_030762935.1). Taxonomy (NCBI): domain Eukaryota; kingdom Metazoa; phylum Arthropoda; class Insecta; order Mantodea; family Hymenopodidae; genus Hymenopus; species Hymenopus coronatus. The sequence goes on along the minus strand of CM060897.1, from coordinate 132,393,592 downwards.
ATTAAAGTAAAAATCCGATGTGTTCCATTCATATAAATTTCTGTACATATCTTGACAAATTATTGTTAAAGCGCTTATTCTTCTATCTACTTCATATTAATCATTTATCGGACAAGATCTTATTACTTGCTTTCTTGTAACTAGAAAGGAAAGAAAGCTACACGATAGCCATATCTTTTAAAACTGGTTTCATATGTATGAAATGCGTTTCTTTGCAGGGCTAGGTGATGACCCATTCCCGTAAGAGTAAATATTTTAAAACAGAAACCAATAACAAGGGATTCCTCAACTCCACGAAAAAGTGTATATGAAGTAAATTGTGGTTCTATCGAGATCTACATTTTTGTGCAGTAAATTCTTACGGTTTACTAGTTATGCAAAATTCATCCAGAATAAAGAGGTCTCAAAGGCTATTGCCAGAGAATTCAACATATACATTTTATTTGACATGTAAATATATTTAATATACGGTATTTTAATCAAAATCGTTAAAGCCATTTTTTAGAAAATCTAAATTTTCGAAATTTGTCTACGTAAAGAATAGTTTGGGCTGGGGCTTTTGCCTCAAAATCTTCATGTCGCATCTTTGGAATATACTAAACTTAAATACTAAGTTAGAGTCTTTACCGACTTTTCGTTTTTGAGTTATCGTATTCATGGATACAAACACCAACCTTTGCCTAAACGTTTTTTTTATACAGGGGACCCTAAAACGTATACTTCTGGTAAAATCTTTGTATCTTTTTTGGGTAGAGTACAATACCTTCTCTATAAGCTAAGTAGGTACATCACGTGTAGAGAAAGTAAAAAAGCATACAGTATATCAGTGAGAAGAAACTGCGAAAAACAGAATTAAAGTCGAATTATACTTTCGGTGGTGCTTGCATCCCGTTTTGTAAAGCACTTTATAGGCAAGTATGCGATATTCAACTTCAATTATAATATTTACTTTTGTTTTGTTCAGTTGTGGGATGAAATTCCCTCTAGTCAATGAAATGATTTTATTCAATCCCCAACCGGACATTCAAGGTCTAATCCCCGTGTATAAATGCTGAAGATCATAAAGAACCCGTTGTAGCAATTATTTCAAACTCAGGTATCTTCATAACGTAATTACAGCTGTTTTAAATTTCACTGTTTCCCCATTGCAATCAATGTATTGCGCGCGACCTCGCACGCCTTCTGCCCTCCAAGAAAATCTTCTATTTCCAACACGCATAGCTCTCTGCGCAGACAGAGGTGTGGGGGCTTGCGTTAGAGCCACTTTTAAGAATATCAACATTTTCGAAATTTGTTCCGTGTAAAGGGTAGTTTGAGGTGGGGGGATTTTTTTTTTTAAATCTTCGTGTCACATCCTTGATCGATACCAAACTTAAATACCAAATTTGGTATTTAACGGTCTTCTCGTTTCCGTCAAGGTAATGTTGCCGTTTAAGGGTCAGTTGGTCGCGTAACGTCAGGCAGCCAACCTTTGCATCTGAAAGGCTGCGTTATGGAGCATAAAATATATAGTTGGTATTGCGAAAAGGAGGGAAGGCAGCGCAGTCATAGGGTAGTGTGGAAAGCATGAAATTTGCAATTAACAGTATATGCCTTAGGAAGCGTAACCATAGCAAGGCGGGGAAACCCAGAAATATACAATGAGGTAACGCACTTATAGGAAGGTGCGGGAAACGCTGAAATATGCAATTATATGCGCCAGGGAGCGCATATACTGTTCTTCCGAATATCTCCTACTGTTCCTCACCTCTTTCATATTGTCTTGAATGCTAAAACAGCCTTTTTAAGGCTACCGATGACATAACTAATGAGTAACTAGATCTGGTTGGGTCTATTATAATAGGAATTATAATAATGCTGATCATCATAATCATCATACTATCAACACCACCACCAATAATAATAATATTAATAATAATAATATTAATATTATTAATAACAATTTTTATTTACTACTAATGCTCCTGTTTTCATTAAAAAGATACAAAGCAATCGAGAACTTCTTATTTAACAGTAGCTTTTTTGTAATAAATTTCTCCATTTAACCCAAAATATTACTTGATCAAACGTATTAAGAGTACCGCAATTGCAGTATGACATAGATGCGGTTATCTTTATGTTTTGATAAAATCGCCTTTAGCTAGCTCAGGTACCACATTACCTCAAATAACCAACATCTGCAATAAGTAGGAGTAATAGTGTATGATAGATGCCGTCGTCTGCTAGCATTGCCACGCCCTTTGGGTACGTCATATACGCGTCATATAACCGTGCTACTACTGCCATTTTGCGGCTTTTAACCGGTTGGATTCCTTTGGCACTGTGCGCATTGCGCGGCCAACTGACTCTTAAACGGCAACATTACCTAGTTTTATACATGCTATAGCTCATTCAGTGGAAACACAATACATACGTACCTGAGTTACCAATTGTAACTGTTTTTTGAAAAAGTGAGTTAAAAGACACTTTGGTATCTTTAACATTGGAAAAAGACCAATATATCGTAGAAGTCAAAACAAAAGTTCAAACATTTGTGGTTGAGCATGTGTATATTACAACTCTCTAATTTCTCAATGCAACCAAAAACTCGTTGATGGGTGGGTGAAGTTTTTATAAAGAAAACGCAATATATTCATTTACAGATAATTATTCATTGTTATGTCTGATTGATAAAACACTCACTGGTTGCTCAAATATAACCATACAAAAGAATAAAGTGGGAACAAGGTTCAATAAAAAGAAACATTCACTACTGTAAGGAAATATTGTTTTCATTAAACTCTGCTAATGATTACAAGGGCACAAATCATTCAATGTGTACCTCAATCAAGTGTAGTCACAATATAGCTACAAAATGACCAAATGCAGAAACAGTTGACAGTTGTAAGGAAAGCTTTTCATTAAACTGAGCAAAATATCCGTATAAAGCATAACAGGTTGAAGCGAACTTAACCCTAAGAAGTATGGAAATGCATAAAGAACTGTCCAAGCTATAACCACAGGTGGTATCCAGCTTCTAGGGTTCAGGAGTATCCAACATACCGGTACATTGGACTGTAAAAACAAGAGTTTATTCGGTTTCAGGAAGATATATCATAAAGTAATGAAGTATCCATCATACAGGTGTGCCAAGATATAGAGATTTTACTGTACGGAGTTTACGTTTTCAAGCTGTGCTGCTTATAGACACAGACACAACACACACACACACACACACACACACACACACACACACACACACACACACACACACACACACACACACATCCACACATGGATACACGGACATATACACTACGTGAACACTTTTCAATCGTTAAATTAAAGCTCCAAATATACAGTTTTTCAATTTTTTCATTTTCCCCTTTTGATTCTACCTAGAAATCATATAGACTGAGGTGCGTTGAAGGCGATTGTACGGCCTATGCTTCAATGAAAGTAAATGCTAATTGGGAAACAGGAAACACGCAGCGGTAACTCCCCACATGGACACTATATGCGCTAGCGTACTTCGGCAGAAAGACGTAATTTCAGTTTGGCTGTTTCATTTTATGAAACTATAACGAATTTCAATGGCTGACAAAAAGCAACATCCGAACATCTTAGCTTCTGGTAACAAAGTGCTTTCGTCCGATGGATTTTGATCAGGAGCAGAGCCAGGCGGTAATTATTTAGCGATATTTCTGCTTGAATGTATTTGTGTGTAAGAGTGCAATTTTCACCAATTAAAGAATTAATTAATTTAACTGCTTGCTGCATCAATCAATTGCTGTTTACATTTTATGATATATTTTATAAGCAGGCACAAGGACTAGCTATGAAAAATCCATTGTTACTTTTCTTAGCAGAGTTCTATATGATTTTCCTGGAAATTAAAATCACTAAAGAACACCCTGGAATATTCAAAGTATGGCACAAATATGTGGATGATGTATGAGCTGTAATTCCTAACCAAGCCATAAATGATTCCTTGAATATTTTAAATTCTCAAAATATTAAGTTTAATATGGGAAAAACGGCCGCGTCGTGGGCGAGTGGTCAGATCAATAGAAAAACAAAAAAGAACAAATAAGTTAGATTATTAAAACCAACAAAGGATACCTAATATAAAATACAAAAATTCAATTATCATCCAAAATTATTTCCAGTTTTCAAAAAAATATTTGAGAAATACAATATAATCTTAGCTCCTAGTAACAGATTTAATTTGAAAAATATGTTAAACAAATCCTTTAATAAAACTATAGATTTGTTAAATAAATATGGAATTCATCAAGTAAGTTGTAATGTTTGTGAAATAGTTTTCATTGGCAGAACCAAAAGAAATTTAAAATCACATTAAAAGAACGTCAAAGAAATATCAAGTTGAAACAGTTGAAAAAATTAGCAGTAGCTAATCATTTTTGAAATTCTAACCATGAACTTGTACAAGAAATCAAATTATTAAAAGCCATCAATACTTCATTCGAGTTGGATATTTTGGAAGAAAATCTTTATCCATAATAATAGCAGTAATGTGGTTCACTTTGAAATACCACCAGCAGATGTCATTTTAAAATGAATACAGTTTGAAAGTCAAGCTAAAGACTTAACATTAGCAAACAATTCCGGGTCGCTCCACAAGAGGTCAACAAGGTCACGTAGCAAGAAGGCAGATGTTATTGAAATACGACTACTACCACCTTATGTCGTTTTTATCAGAATGGAACCTTTATTAGATACTGAAGAATTCCAGCTACCTCAGACGTCTACAAACCTGCTAGAGGATGACTATGAAAGTTGTCGAAACGCGTCCAGGCCACCAGCATCAAAATTAGTGGAGCAAGTATCAATATTGGATTCCAAGCTTGTACTACATGATAGCTTGACTGTATATAACAGCTTTTACAATATTTTAACACGGTTTCTTTTTTCCTGGGCGCGTTAAACCCTTTTTCTATAACGGCAAATGTAAGTTTAAAGGATTCATTTTGCATTTATCACCATTGTAAAAAAAAAAATACTTATTGGAAGTAATTCATGAATTTCCGTCTTTATTATGTATGACTTGGGCACTATCCGTACGATTTGAATGACAGATGATACGCCTGCACATTCATCTTCCTCGCCCCCCCCCCCCCAAAACCGCAGACAGTACGCAAAAGGAAGATTGATAAATTGTTACAAGATGGGGTTATTGAACCATCGACTAGTTCTTATTTTAGTCCGTCCTTTTGGTGCCTAAGCCTAATGTTGATTTGCGGTTGGTTACAAATTACCGGAAATTAAACAAAAACCTATCGTCAAATGCCATACAACTTCTGGAAATGCATTGTGCGGTACCTTATTTACAGGATACCAAAGTTTTACCACATTGGATCTTAATCAGGCATAATATCGGATTTCTGTAGACCGTTAACGGCATTTAGTATTCCTTACAATTTGTACAAATTTTGTAGGGTTCCCTTTAGTTTGGTGACGGGCACTCAGGTGCTTTCTCGTTATTAGGATAAATTATTACAAGAGATTAAGTTTAATTTCTTATTCAACTACCTTGATGATTTGGTAATTCAATACCCTGATTTAGAGCCCAATTTAACACATTTGCGACAACTTTAGAAACGTTTACAGCAAGCGGGTATTACTGTCAGTCCGTCTAAAACAAATTCTTCTCAAATTTCCTTTTTGGGCCATATGGTTTCTCCATCGGGGATTTCCATTGACCATGAAAGCACCTTAGCAGTATGTTGTTTTCCGTTTCCTAAGAATCTCAAACAGTTGGTCTCATTTATCGGGATGGTTAGTTTTTTTTTTCTCTCTCCTAAATGCATTCCTCATTTTACTACGCTCTCCTTATGAATTGCGCTGTAAAAATGTAAAATTGACTTGGGCTTCTCGTCAATAATTAGCCTTTGATAAGTAAAAATCTGTAGTTATGAATCCTCTTCTTTTAGCTATGCTCGTTTTTTCCTAACAGTTTTTTACAGTCCGATGCTTCTAGTTCAGTAATTGCCGCCATCTTATTGCAGGTTCCAGAAAATGTACGTCGCCCTATCATCTACATTTCCCGTTATTTGAGCACGGCAAGGAAAAATTATTCTGTTCAGCCTCTGGCAGTCTTATTGACTTGCGATAAATTTCAGCCGTTTTTGGAACATCGGCCCTTGCAATTAGAATGTGATAATCCAGCCATTACCTGGGTGCTATCACATGTCCACCGTTGCAGGAAAATAGCACGGTGGTTAATTAAATTGAGCTCTTTACGATTTAGCATTAAATGCATTTGTAGTTCTGAAAATGCTGGGTCCCATTCATTGCCGACGATGCTTACTGAATCGGAAACAGTTTCTACTTTACCAGCTTTTCTTGCTACAATTCCTAAATTACCACGTGATAATCTGGCCGTCGTTTCATCATTCACGGATCATAAAGGTAACGACGAAAATTTGCGTCCTATTTATCAGAGTTGGTTTCACGGCACAGTTCCAGAGGTGCTGAGGTACTTTATACTAAATTGCCTCGCTCTTCTCTTTTCGGATTTTGCTTTCCAAATCTTTTGTTCCAATAGTATTGTATTTTCATACCACTTCACTGGGAACTCATTTAGGCTTTACAAAACGAGATTTCTCCATGTTGTTCGTTTTTGTGAAATTTGTTTACACTCCAAACACGTTCAACATTCAAAGCAGGGATTTTTGAGTTCTAAATTCATATCCCCTGAAGCGTCTCTTTATTGATTCCATTGGTCCGTTATCATGTTCTCCTAAGGGATGTGTTTATTTGGGGGCTATTATTGATGCCTTCAAGAAGCTTACTTGATTGCAATCTGTCAGATTTGTTACGGCTGTTTCTTATATTTCCCTATTATCCTCGATCTTTGGTACGTTTGGTACTCCCTAAACTTTGGTCTCAGACAGTGCCTCTTATTTGCGAGTCCGTATATTTCATTCCTATTTGAATGGGGTATTAAAAGTATTCACTCCTTCCGACTGTCTTTGCAAAACGGGTCAACCGTAATTTAAAGTTTATTTTGATTGCCTTTCATTCGCAGGATAATCGAAAATGGGATTCTAATTTACCTTCTCTTCAATTTGCACTCAATTCAGCTATCCATGAGTCGCATTAATATATTCCTATTGTCCTTTTTTTTTTTTCTTTTTTTTCCCGTTTTCGCTTGACTTGCCCTCTTTGAAGCTTTTGGCAGCTGCCGGATTAATTACCAGATAAAAGTATCGAGGTTCTTCAAAGTCGTTGGCAAAAAGCGTTTCAGCAAATGTAGCGCAACCAGGCGCAGAGGGCGCGACGCTATATTTTGGATTGCCAGGTTCCCAAATTTCGTGTGAGGAATTTGGTTCTCTTGCAAATTCATACCTATTAATGACGCTACCCAGGATTTTACGCATAAATTTGTTCCTCCTTTTCGTATTTTACGGATTGTAAATCAGATTACGATTTGCTTCAAGATTATCCTTTAATACAGGTTATAGCACATGCCTCCAAGTTGAAATCATTACCCCCTGGGTAATACACAAATTGTGCTGGTTTTTCTCGCGTGTGGGAGCTGATATACTTTTTTTTTTTTTTTTTTTTTTTTTTTTTTTTTTCCAAGAGATTTCTCATTTCCTCGTATCTCAACCAGTTATCCTTCTGAGCCTTTTGTAGCTCCCTTACAAAATTTTATCCTGTTCATTTCCAGTTGTTCTCTCATTTTACCATTCTATTTCATTTTTCTTTTCTGTTGTGTTTCTCCATTTGTGTCTGGAGATATTTTTCCTTTATAATCACTCCTACAATCACTGACTTCCGTGACATATTTGTGCTTGGTTTTTTCCATGTTTTTTTCTTTGTAGGTGGTACCATTGAGATTCTATAGTGCTGATTAGTTATATTATGTTATTGGTGGGTCCACCCTAACCCTCCCGACTCCAATACTTTTTTTACATTATCCCATAGAGATTTTGTTGCAACATCTATTTGGAGTGCTCTATATTTTAATTTACCTTATGCTGCTTATAATCATTTTTTCCAGCTTGCCTACATCAGTCTTGTTTTACTATGTTGTACTATATTAATATTTATTATATTTTATGCATTTAAATAATGTATTTTTGCAAAGTTATATTTACATACATAGTATATCTTAATATTATTGCTCTGTTTTGCTTGTTGTGTTTAGCAGTTATATTTGAGCATAATATAATGAACTTCAGCTTCTGTATCTTGGCCCTTCAGACCTTGGGGTTTCTCTGCGGCATATCTTTTGAGCCGTCTCCACGCCTCTGCAATGGAAACGTTTAGACAAATTTCGCCTAATATCAGCTATCCAGCAACCTGCATGACTCATTGGCAGCTGGTACAAGATCTGAAAGAGCTTATAGTTGGAGCCACTAGTAGGCACTTATTACGTTGCGCTGCTGGTCCTGCTTCTGGTGACAGAAGTGGATAGCTCTCCTGGTCGTAGGTTTGGCTCATCTGCAGTCTGAGAGAAGAAGCTAGTTCAAGGAAGTTGGAGTAGGAGCCTTTTAACGACTAGAGCGACGAGGATGTCAGTCAGGCAGCCTGATGGTAATTTTGGTGGGCAAAATTGTGGGTTAAATGTGCTTTTGGTACGTTTAAATGTATTGATTATATTTTCATCAGTCCGTAAAAACTCTTCCAATTATTTAGCATGGAACGAAGTTTAGCACAGTGAAAATTCAAAAGCATATTTAAAGAGTTTGAAAATATTTAAACAACATATCAGCAAGTAATATATATTAACATTGTATACGGTAATTCAAGTGAATAAATATTGGAATAGAATTTCTTCCATCTCTTTCCAATTCATCTGGTCTTTCTATAAATACAAATTAAAATAGATCCATGTCCATAAAAGGAACATCTTTAATGAAATAAACGAACCAAGTTATGTGAATGCTCTGATTTTCACGACTTGGATTTTTGTTACATTTTTCTATACTTTGTCTAATATAGCTTACCTCATTGTACTTTGATTTTCATGTTTGCTCGAAGGGCGAGTCATCACCCAAAGGTCCAATGGATCGCAGCTTTCTTAGGGAGAGGTTTTGAGCCGTTTCCACAGTTCAAACCGTACTGTTGGACCTACGGTAAAAGCAAGACCACTCTCTCCTAGCCAGAGTGCTGCATCTTAGGGGGAAATGACAGAACTATTCTTCCTCCTTTTCTAGCAACCCATCGAGGGAGTGAAGCCAGTAAGCTTGGAATATCACCGTGGTACGGTCTTATTTTCCATAAGCACAGCGAAGCTTGCTGCGTAGTCACCTAGGGTAGGCAAAAAATGGTGTTCCTACGGCTGGAAAAATTGGGGATTTCATTTGTTTGGTAAGCCTAAATTCTTCTTCTTCCATCATTTGCTCGGGTTTATCAGACGTTTACTTTATTACTAAATTTTCATCAAATTCTGCTCCACTCTGATAAGACCTGAGACTCATTGACAGACCGCTTGAACCTCTTTAGCCTCGGAAAAAAAAAAAAAAAAAAATGCCACTCACGCGGCAAAAGGCCGAAATGCTTAACAAGTGTGTAGTATAGCGTGGAGAGCGTAAGAACAGTGTTGCCACATTATCTTGTACCAGAATGATACAGTTTCGAACGAGTTGTGCTGGAGAAACCAGCTAGTGTCATTGTGTACCACATGAAACTAACAAGTTAAACGCACGTTCTTGACTCTTCTACCTCAATTTCCATTAAAATTAGTCTATACAACCATTTACTTCGCAATAGGGCTCAAAGGTTTAATATGGCTCTTCTGTGAAACGACGACTTGATTTTATTCATAAAAGGTCCATTTAGGTCCGCCTGGATAGTATGGGAGTGGCATGTCTGCCTCACATTCAAGAGGTGAATGCAAATCCGCTTTGTGTGAGTTACACGGTTAAGATTTATTTCGGGAGTTTCCTTTATCTTGAGAAAACGAATGTCGAGTAAATTTAAACTCCATGGAGCCCGAGATCATTTAAGCATCAATTCACCAAATTCATTCACTGCTCAATATGACCAACTAGTTTAAAGTACATAAAGCAGAAAAAAGTCTGTTTACTTCTCTTTCTCTAGTACTAGTGTATACTCTATCTCCTTGCGTATAAGACACCTTCGGACTGTCCCCAGTATACCAACGTAAGTCATCGTCTATATGTTAAGAATCCGAACCGTTGTCTTCGCCGCCATTATGGAATAACCAGGAAGCGCGGTAACAATTCAAATAGCTTAAAAATTGTAATGCAACGATTCTGGCTGTGTTTTTATAAAGCAATATGTATAATTTCATTTGTGGAAATATTAAATGTAGTTCGTAGTTTTCTCCCGAACTTGCAACAAATCTCCCCAACTTTACGAAACACATGCGTACATTTTAATTTGTAACCATTTTACTGATCTCTACCCACGGGTAGTACGAGTGCAAAGAAAACTGTGACGATCATATAACAAAACTGTATATACGCTGAAAAAAGGTGTAAATATTTTACAAGCACAATAAACTGAACTATGCCTTTAACATTTTACTGGTAAAAGGACGTAAACTGTTTACACGTTATGTGCAAAATGCCAAGTTGGCATTAAGCTGCTTGGACAAACCTGTCTGCAGATATGTACAATTGTGTACCTTAGACCTTAACGCGATCTTGCTTGATGTAGCGGAGATTTGAACCGAAGATGCGTGATTCAAATTCGCTAAGAGTTGAATTTTTCAGTTTGATTATTACTTTCTCTATACGTACTATATACATAGTGTATAGAAAAGGCATTGTATTGCACCCAAAAATTCCATACAGTGATTTCACCGGAAATACATGTTTTAGGACCTCCTTAATCCAAAAAAAAGGCATTTTTAGAAAAAAATGTGTGTGTGTGTGTGCGCGCCTGTGGGCAGCATAGCTCAAAAATGAAAAGACCGTTAAATACCAACTCTGGTATAGTTTGGTATCTTCCAAGGATGCGACACGAAAATATTCAAGAAAATACCCCCACCGCAAACTACCCTTTACATGGAAAACATTTCGAAATTTTTGATTTTCTTAAAAATGGCTCTAACGATTTTGATTAAAATATCGTATATTTAAGATATTTACTTGACAAATAAAATGTATATCTTGAATTTTCTGGGAATAGCCTCTGAAGATTACTTTATTGTGGATGAATTTTACGGATTTTTGCATAACTGCTAAACCGTAAGAGATGGACAAAAACTTACTACGCAGAAAATGTAGAGCACATTAAAAGATACAATTTATGTTACATGTATTTTTTTCGTGGAGTTGATCGTTTTTAAGATATTCCTTGTTTTTAGTTTCAGCTTTGAAAAACATGCTTTTCTCATACAGGAATTTGTCAACTCCTGTCCATACAAACAAAGGAACTTCAGTCTCATAGCAACCAGCTTTTGACTAATGCTTCAGCCTATGCTACGCCCGTATTTCCCACCTATTTGCGTGAAAGCAAGTTCGTAATAAGACTATTTTAGTTATTTTTCTCTCGATTATATGAAGTAAATAGAAGCATTAGCTTTTTCTCAATAATTTATTTCAGATATGTAGAGAACGTCTTGTGAATGGAACACATCAGTTTTTTTTTTTCTTTTTTTTTTTTGCAATTTACGACCTACTTACAGCTTATGTAGAAGAGCAATTGATTAACTGTAACAAGGTTTAGTTTGATTGTGCATAGTTCCTTAAACCCAACATCACACAGGAATCTATATATATTCAGAATATATTTATAAATAAATAATTCGATATTGTTGTTGTTCCATATATACAAGTTGGAAAGTGATTTATTATTATCCTTTTAAACTATGAAAGAGCAAATTGTTTTTAGTTTTTTTCCTCAAAAAGTTCCTTCCCCAAAACTTCAGTTCCTGAGATAATTACTTACTGTCTTATTTTTCACAATATTGCAATACAAAAAATGCAGCAGGTTCACACTTATATTCTACAGGTTAACTTTTATTGGACTCCGTACGTGGGTAACGGTGCGAATCAGCGTTGTGTAGTAATGGTAGTCTTAAACATGGCTAACATTGAGTATATCTTTATTTAATTGTGTTCCACGAAGTTAACAGGAAACGTATATATCTCTGTTGAATAAAGATGTATTAGGTGACTGGAATTTTACTTCAACAGGCCGTGTATGGACCAGAAGAATGAAGTGATTTCAGTTCGCGCCGCAATCTGTGTATCTCTTTAACTACGACTCCGAAAATTAAAATGAGATTATTTATGGGCGCTCTTTAACTGTTGTTCTCAGAGTCCCAGTGCATATTTGACGTGAAAGACCGCTTAATATTGCTCAGATGGCTCTTTATCAGACTTGAGGTTATTTTAGGTTACGTAAGTCTATGACAAAATACCGACGACTTTACTTCCATTCCGAAGGAAGGTATGCTAAGGATTTTTACGCCCGAAGAAATCCATTGCCCTCCGTCGGGTTTGAACCCTGAACCTTCGTAATTAGAAGCGAGCATGGTAACCACTACACCATGGAGGACGACTACGACTCCGTAAGTCAACGTCATAGTTAGCTGTTGTCCTAGAGATGGATAACCCTCTTCTAAACAACTCTGATTCTTAATGCAAGTTTGTGGATGCCGCAAGCACAGTTAATAAAGTTTAGTGTAATTGCGCAGTAATGCACCAGATTCAATTACTTGGTGTAGAGTATTTGGAATAGTTGAGACAGAACCAAAACTTTTTTTTTCTTTTTCGCGTTCCTGAAAGCCAGTATTATAATGACTGAGAAGGATTTGTTGATACAAACGACTAATTTGAAGCAATAGCCAAGAAGTGAAAGACTGGTATATACAGAAAAAGTGTAAAAATCTGATGTGTTCCATTCACATGACTTTCTCTACATCTCTGCAACAAATTAGTTTTAAAAAACTCATGCTTCTATTTACTTCATGCTAATCGACAAAAAATTAGCAAAAATAGTCTTATTACTTGTAAGTAGAGGGGAAATAAGGGAAAACCATAGGTTAAAGCGACAGTCAAAAGGTAGTTGCTATGTGACTGAAGTTTCTTTGTTTGTATGGACAGGAGTTGACAAATTCCTGTATGAAAAAAGTTGTTTGTCGAATCTGAAAACGAAAACAAGGAATATTTCAAAAACCATCAACTCCACGAAAAAAATGTATACGACATAAATTGTGTGTTTTAATGTGATCTACATTTTTTGTGTGGTAAGTTTCTGTGTATCTCTTAAGGTTTAGCAGTTATGCAAAATCCGTAAAATTCGCTCAGAATAAAGTAGTCTTCAGAGGCTATTCCCAGAAAATTCAAAATATACATTTTATTTGTCAGGTAAATATCTTTAATATACGATATTTTAATCAAAATCGTTAGAGCCATTTTTTAGAAAATCAAAATTTTCGAAAAACGTTCTATGTAAAGGGTTGTATGGGGTGGGGGAATTTTTCTCAAAATCTTCGTGTCGCATCCCTGGAAGATACTAAACTTAAATATCAAGTTTGGTATTTTACCGCCTTTTCGATTTTGAGTTATCGTGTTCACAGACACGCGGACACATGGATACACGCACACACACACACACACACGGACCTTTTTCTGGAAAAACTTTTTTTGGATACAGGGGACCTTAAAACATATATTTCCGGTGAAATCTCGGTATCGAATTTTTTAGTGGAGTGCAATACCTTCTCTATACACTATGTACATAGCACGTATAGAGAAAGTAAAAACTACAATAGCAATATGGCGACGTTTCTGAACGATTTTATTTATTGTTTTACAGGAGAGCTGACCTAAACTTTCAAAACACTTTCCAATATGCAGTTGCCGTATTAAAGGTGGGATTAGAGAAAATGTCTGTCATTGTTTCTGAGGAATTCTAAAAAATATAGAAACCAGGAAAAGGAAACTCAGCAAATGCTAATAAGTCCAGGGTTTTAATGTTTATGCTTAGGCTGCGCCACACTTGCCCCTTTCGTAATAAGTACTGTACTTCCATCGTAAGATAAGGTATTATTCCCGAATAATGGAATTCTGGAATTTTAGGTTTAAAAATATTGTATACCATAAGTAATCTCCAGCTGGAAACGCAAGCAACCCTAACCTGACCTAAATAACTTTAAGGTAAACATGTGCAATTTGGACCTCAGGTTGTTAGCTAGTGTATGTGAGTATTGGGTTAAGTAGGCATAAATACAGCACGAGGTATAATTATTGTTATTTTAGTGTTAATAATTACATATTGCATTGATTGATCATACTTATTGTATTTAGAGTTCAGTGTATCTAAGATGTTGGATCACAGTTGGATCATTTTATACTGTGGTCTTCTGGCCTGTTTTCACAACATATTTACACATCTCATTAATACACGACAAACACGAAGCTGTAGGGCCCAGTACTAACTTCACGTAACTAATTATTAGCAAGTTTAGGTTCTCTCAGACAGAGTGCTCTTACAAAATATCCAATAAGACCTTCCTCCTCCTCCCCCGCTTCTTCATCTTTATTATTATTATTATTATTATTATTATTATTATTATTATTATTATTATTATTACTGTCAGTGATTTTTTTTGTTTCATTTATATAGCTCCCTTTAACATCTAAGATCATGTCGGAGGCTTTGCACTAGAAATAACTCGTCTGTAGGTTCTTAACTTTGGGTTTTTAAATCGTTTTTATTCTCCTTAAACACACACAGTCACTCTCTCCAGATTCTGTGGGATAGGGAATAAATCTGGTTAAAGAAACATTCCCCAACCCAGCCGGGAATCGAACCCGGGTCTTCCGGGTGAGAAGTCAGCGCACTGCCTACTCGACCACGGAGGCAGTCAAGTCAGTGATTTATACACATAAGTCATATAAGTTTGCTGTGAAGTTGCATTCCTGATAATTGTATATGTTTCAAATAAAGTTCAGCATTTACGAGTTTTGAAATGTTATGGTGAACATGATTTTTATGGCGTATATAATATCCTTGACTGCGAAGCGATATAAATTTAGGAAAAGAAGTATACCTTCCTATTTTATTATTAACAGTGTCGCATGACATCTCAGAGCACCGCTTATAATGTGATTAAAAGAAGAAAAGAAAGCTGTTATACCTTGTATTTTACAGTTGAAGACTTCTCTCAGGACGATCTATCAACTGTATTTTCGAGCTCTATAATATTAGTTTCTACGTCTGAAAAAATAACTGTATAAAACTGTGGAAATATATGGTTTAATTCTTAATCAGCGCCTCAAGTTCACAGTCACCTCATCGCAGATCTATAGTTCATGGAGGCAATTATTCTAAACTAATAGGAATATAACGTAACTCATAAATGGTGGGAGATTTCAAGTTTTATATTACTGATCTTTAATATTCTTCTAAGGAAATTGATTTCGGAGGTTTCCATTTTGTTTTAAGAAAAATACTATGACAACAGCAGTTTTCAAGAAATGCTTTACCTCTGTTTATTTCTCCTAATTTTGCCATTTCTAAGCATTTACCATTTTATTTACCATTCTGGATTTTGGAAATGTGTTATATTCCTTTCGTACTTTCTACATGGTGCTATCTTGACCGAAGAGTGTGAATAAGCATTGGAACACTCTTATAAAAGCCAAATATGGGGGCAGGAGCCTTAGATATTTGATAATTGATTACCAAAAATAAAAGTAAATGTATAATATAGGAAGAATAGTGCATGTATTGGAAATTAAAATTTTATTTCCCTAAAATTGTCTCATATGGTGACCTTCTTTTGTAAGGAAAGAATAGATGTTATTCATTGGTAGTAATGGCAAATAGGTGATGGAAATGCACAATGAAGCGAGTTCATTAGGTACTACTAGATATCCAGCATTCAAAATGTCAGTAACCTATCCGTGTGAGTAACAAAAATAACTGTCTTTCAAACTGTGAAATATAAATTTGCTTACATGAGTTGAGTGCCAAGTATTTAGTTTTAATTCAAATTTATCTACTGTAAATGCCCACATTCTATATGGCAATCCAAAGAAAAATTTCACAGCGGCTCTAAACTCATGTTGCACAACATTTTGGGATTTCTAAAGTAAAATAATTGTAAATCTTCAGCATTTTCTTCCAATTAGGACATTATTTTGCAAAACATCACAACACAATACATTTTCAGTGTTATATATTTTAATGCAGGGAAAGCATTATTTCACTTTATTCAGTATGAAATTGATGCTGTATACCGTGTGTCAACACAATCAAATGCAACAGCCAACATAAACAGACTTCTTTGAAAATTAGGTAGATATTTTCAACCTTCGCAAGGTGGTAAAATGTTAAATAATATACGTTTACATAATAAGTCTTATTAACAATACCGTGATAAAACAGACGACTTTTGCTTGAGTTTTATTAAATGATATCATTAAACACACAGGATTATTTCAACTTGTTCTAAATCACGTTGCTTTAAATTAGAAAATGTTATCAAATGGAATATGTTTGACATACACGCTGCAATTTTAAAGGGGGCTACCAATAAAGAAGAGGTGTTAATATTCATCAATTCAGTTATCCAGTTCATAAAGACTCATATAGATGAAATTATGCAAATTTGTAGTAAAGATTAAAATATTATTGGCAAGTCAAAAGTGCAGAAATAGTGAATTGATTATATATTCTTATTTGTCACACCATCTCATGACTATACACACAAAAACAAAACAACTAAAACATTAGCTTCCTATAAGTGTTAAACCTAAATTTACAATCTAATAAGTTTAACATCTATCTATGCAATGGTTCCCTACGCACAATCCTAGGATTTTTTCAGAAATATTAATTCGTTTACCTGTTCTTTTCCAAGGGCAAATTTAGATTAGAACCTTGGAAATATTCGCTACCAGATAAACTGTTGTTTTTCTCATGAATGTTTTTTTCTTTTTAACAGAAATACAGATTTTTTTTTTCTTCTATCTCCATTATTTTAGGTCATTGTAATATTTTGTTGAACATTTATAAATTATCCGCATGTTATAAAATGTTATTTGTCAGATTTTTTATTTTCACATGTATATATGCTTGCAGATTGACACAAAAACATTTTATCTGTTCATTTCTGGCACAGTTCCTTAACCAGCACAATATAAGCATTTACAAGAAATAGTACAATATTCCAACGAGTCTCAAAGGAAGAAAGGAGAGACACCATGCACTCTTCCATCCGTGGATAGCAAAGCAGATAAGCACCATTATCAGCTTTATTATATACACGTGCTTTTTAGTCTATAATGCGTGTGCGATTTTGTGTGTGTGTGTGTGTGTGTGTGTGTGTGTGTGTGTGTGTGTGTGTGTGTGTGTGTGTGTGTTTTGTATTTGACATTTACTATGCTGACTTGGTCCACTGCCTCGCACATACACCTGCAGAACTGTATAACTTACACATTCTTCAAATGGCTTTTCTCCTGATTTTAAGCTGGAAATCCAGAATATATTACATAATTCTCAACAATATTAAATTCAGGATTTCTATTTCAGAAAAAGCAAATAAAGGAAATTAACTGCACGGTCGGAGTCAATATCACTAGGAGTTATTTCCGTGCTATTTTGCCGTGGTTTGCTGGAGTATGATGACCCAGACGTTTCGTCCACAGCTGCAGTGGACATTCTCAGTAGTGCGGAGAAGGTTTCTCCTCTCATTTAAAATACACTACATGCCCGAATACAGCGAGGAGCTGTAGGAAGTTTCAAACATCCGAACAACTTCAACAAGAAAGAAGAGGCCCTGAAACTCGAGAGAAACTAACATCCTGTCATCTAAGGTAGCAAATTTTATATAAGAAATAAAAACAGAGCGGGCCATCAGAAGTGACCATCACCGGAGAAGCCAAGGCTCCCCCACACTAGCCAGTTTAATATAGCAAAACGCATTGGGCGGGAGGCGGATCGACTCTCTATCATCGGATCAAGCGGACTCCACGGCAAACTACGGCGCCTCAACCCCAAAGAGAAAGCGGGACCTGACGAGCTCACTTCTGCAATGCTTTGCTGCTTTCGCTTCAGAGTTGAGCTCTGTCTAACCAAGGTATTCAATATGTATCTCATCTTGTTCCACTTTCCACACGAGTGGACAGAGGTCCGAGTAATGTGCATCCCAAAGACCTTGGAGTACATTACCTAGACTCACCGCTGGTGCTGGTGTTGCTGTCGCTAATTGAAACCTCTCGCACATCGGTAAGTGAGTGGCAAACGTACTTTCTGCCGTATGTTCAGTACGCTTAAAAAGCTTTAAAAGTGAGGTGATTTAAGGGTATTAGGATTTAATAATTAACGTGGTGCACTTCTATGCTGCATAACTGTACCAACAACCAGAAAAATGATTCCGAGGTCACTTTCCATCGGTAAGAATAAATTGTAACATTTGTATTCCAAATTCATTCCGATTTATTCTCGTGGGTTTCCTCGGTCACTAAGCGAATGACGATTTTTTTTTTTAGATTCCTAATACATAGACTAGAACTATTGAGTAAGTCGTCAGCTACTCCGAGACGTAACAAATTTACAACAAAATGAAAACTTGTTTCCATGAGAATAAAGGCAAGATGATGCTAAACCCTGATATAGTTCCTTCGGTATTTAGTTTCCCTTCTCAACTGACAAAGCTAATGAGAACGCTAATTTCATTCTTATAACTATATTGTATATGTTTCATTAGCATTAGAAGGCAGTGCTAAAATATTAGATTCAATATTATAATTTGTCCTAAATAAAAAAAACCGAAAAAAATCGATTAAGCTAATTTTTCAAATCTGTAATTTCAGACTGAATCTCAATCCCACAGGATGCAAAAAGGAATTTTGCAAACGCGTTAGAACATAAAGAATATTAATAATTATTAATCGATTATAATCGATCCTAGTTTTAGATTTGTTTATAAATTATTTCAGGAAGCATAGACCATATTCTCCTGTTGTGCACATATTAATATACCTATCTTATCTAACTCAAATATACCACAAATACTGATAGAAAATGTTTACTTAACATCTTGAATATAGTTTACTGAAGAGGAATACAGGTATCTAATTTCACTGTAATGTACCTAATTTTATACTGTACATACCATCTCTGAAAATCCAATATTGCATATGTTTTTTTTCTGCTAAATCGTTTTTTTTATTTACATACCACCTTAGGTAATATCATCGTATTACCAGTTTGACTTCTATAATGACTGCTCAAATTTTAGCTGTACATTAAAACTGTATTTCTCGATTAACTTAATACACATTCAGTATCACTTTCATATTTCCAGGCTCTTGAGGAAATAAAAACAACTTGCATCAGTCTACAATCGAACCCAGCATATTTTTCATTTTTAATTCACTATTTTGACCACTTTACTGCAGAGACATTCTTAACAAACCTTCTTTATAATTGTTGTTGACGACTTTGTGCATTAAAATAAAAAGTAGAAAGTATATATGCAATTACTGAGAAGAAACTGAGAAAATGGAACTAAAGCTGAATTTATGCTCCCTGTGAATCCTTACATCCTGTTCGTAAAACACTTTAAATGCAGGTATGCCATATTCAAGTTCAAAGGATAATATTTACTTCTGTTTTGTTTAGTAGTGGAATGAAATTCCGTCTAGTCAATGTGACTAGTGACTTTATTCAACTTCCAACGGGACATTCAAGGTCTAATCTCTGTGCACAGATGCTGACGATCATAGGGAACGTGTTGTCGCAATTATTTCCTACTCAGGTATCCTTATGACGTAATTATAGCTGTTTTAAATGTCACTGTTTTCCCATTGCAAACAATGTATTGCGCGCGACCTAGGGAGTCTCTTGCCCCTCACCACACTTCTTTGTATTATGACAGCGTTTTTGGTCTGCGCAGCTAGGCATGTAGGAGCTTGGTGCATCCTGAAGCCGGGGAAAGTGTCAGTTCATCCTTTTCACTACTGCTCCTTCAGTCTCTTGTCTGTCATCTCTAAGGTTTTTGAAGAGGCTGCTACTTGCCCACTTGTCCCCTCTTTTGGGATAGTTAAAGCCATCCCAGATTTCCGTTATAACGGTGCGTGCACTTGGAGGGAGCTAGGTGGTTGAGAAATAACTTTCACTGTTACCTATAACTAAGTTTATTCTATAATACTCTAACATACAATAAAAGAATAATGAAGAGATTTCTTTATATTTAACTTGATTGCATAACACAAAACAAACGTGCTGGATTCAAATCTACACTCTTAAGTTCCTACATTTACCTACACATTTCAAAAGAAATATAATTACTTACATTTGGAAATGAGATGCCCTTGTAAAACTAACATTTGAAAGTACTAAATTTGACCTGGCAGAAATAAAAGCCCTTTTACTCACTCATTAGGCTGATGGTGATAAGGATGATCTGCATCTTGGGTCAGACCGACGTGGAGTCACTTAGCTCACACACAAGCAAAAAAGCCCCGAGCTGTCCCTCGGGAAGCTTATATAGCAGGTTGCAAGCAGGAGGATGTATGTGAATAAGCATCCGCTAACATTCTTACATGAAAATGAATAGCAGAATATGAAACCGAAGCAGCAAGCACAGACCAAACACGTACACACAAAAATGCGAAAAACGAACCCAGGCGAGATATGTTGGATTATTTATCCCCTGCCAGTAAAAAAAGCACCAGGGCCAGACAAGATACCAAGTGTGGTGCTAAAGAATTTGTCCAGCAGAGCTCTAAAGTTTCTAGCCAAATTATTCAAATTTACTCCAGAACATAACAGGTTTCACCGAATTTGGAAAGAAGCTAAAATCCTACTTTTCCCTATGACGAACAAAAATCTAGACTGAGTAACAGCTAAAGACCAATTATCCTTCTGAATACTGCAAGAAAAGTATTAAAAAATAATACTGGAACATACAAACAAACACATATACAAACACAAAAACCCGCTACATTTACTAAGTATCACTAAACACATTACAAAAGGATTCAACACGAATAAGTCAACAATATTTAAATATCGAACGGTTTTCGACAAAGTTTGGCATGCTAGACAGAAAACTTAAAGAATACGAATTTCTAGATTCTGCTATAACCCTAACCGACATTTCACACGGCGGAGGAGGATACGTTATTAAGCAACAAAGAAATAAAAGCCTTGGTCCCACATGGAAGTCTCGTGGGGCCCGCACTATCAATGTATAGATAAATGACATGTCTGAGTTGTTAAGATCAAACAAATACATATATGCAGACGACAGTAACGTAATCCACTCAGCCGCGAATGATATACTTGCACCTCCAAAATGCTCTAAACACGCTCGAAACGTGGTTAAGCAGGTGGAGAATCAAAGTTAATGCTAGAAGGACACAAGCAATCATTTTCATAAAACGATTTTTCCACCGGGAGGTTAAAACGGCTTTCAGTCATTTACTACCAAGGCGAAGGAATTGAGTGGAAGGACGAGGCGACCTACCCAGGTCTAGACATGGACCAAGGCCTCACCTGGAGCAAGCGCATTGCTAATGTCAGGCAGAAAAGCGCTAAACACACTCTATTCAATCATAAACATGAATAGCAGACTTCAACTAAATATGTGTCTCATCCTATACAAAAACTAATAAGGCCAATTAAAACGTACGGAGCTCCGGAATAAAAAATACGCCTAAATAAGTTACAGACACTGCAAAACACGATAATACGAATAATTACAAAGAGACCTCGGGTAGCATCGGCCTATCTCCTACGTGAGGAGTTGAAACTTCACAGCAATTGAGAGAACGCAGGCTTTCACGGCCGGAGTCAATACAACTAGGAGTTATTTCCGGGCCGTTTTGCCGTAGACTGCAGGAGTAAGATGCTCCAGACGTCTCGTCTACAACTGCGGTGGAGATCTTCATTGGCGCGGCGGAGATTCCTCGGAGAAGGTTTCGCTGCGTCTGAAGCGTTTACACGACTCGGGCAGTTGGCAGCCTGAGGGCAACCCGATGGTGTGTTAGACCTGTTCTCTTCTTGCTAGAATTTAACCACGTACTGATGGGAATGTGGGGTTTGCAGGATGGCGGGTGAAAACAAGGTTATGGACTGAAGGGAAGTGGCAAGTTTGCCCCTCAACGGATGCCAGTTACTGTGCAACGGACCTTATGCACCGTTGTAATTTTTTACAAAATACTTTATATTTTGAGGTTGAAATTTTGAAGTCCAAGCAACTCTTGAAGGATTGTAAAGAGCTTAGCCATAGCAGCTGTTAGAGTTGCTCCTTGGTTACTGGAGATGCCCGCAAGTCATGCAGGGAAGCCGGTATCGCCTGAAGTGGAGGTTTCTGGGATTGTAATCCCCAAGAGACCTAACGAGGGCGCTCCGATGGAATGCCAAACCGTCGTTGAATTTTACTGCCCGATGCGTAATCTCATACTTTAGGTATTGCAGACCAGAGGTTTCGTGCAGAAGTCTGGTACGAAAGCAGCTAAGCACAGAATAGATGGTCCGTTGAAATAGCATAAGATTGGCACCCGCGGATTCAAAGTGATAGATATCTGACTGCAGAGTGCAATCGGGGGAGTGAAATGAGGGCCGGGAGACAGCCTTGACTGAGGCCCAGACTGTCACCGCGGAGGATTCTGGGAGAGAATTGGAGGAATTTAGAGGTGAAGGATCGAGTTAGTGTTGATTACTGTTCTTCTCCAGTCGTATCTGTCTTGAGCGTTGAAGCCAAGACTCAGTGCTGGTTCTTGGAGCAGCCCCATTGTATGATTGGCCCCTGGAGAGGACCGCTCAGCGGAGAGGAGCTGCTGCGGCTGGAAGTCCTGCTGAAGCTGCGACTGGACACTGTCTATCCGGTTGGACAGCTCAGCGGTGGTGGACTGTAGTGTGGAGATGGCGGTGATAGTGAAGCCACTGCACAGCTTTTCAAGGGCAGCTAAACGAGTGCCGACGTTCAGGATCTCCGCGTGGAGGTCCTGAATGGCGTCCTGTGTCGTTGCGCCTATCAAGGATGCAGGTGGCGTGGTGTCTATGATGGTGGTCGGCGGTAGTGTAGTCCAGGCTGGTGGTGTTGGTGGCCTGCTCCTGGAGTAAAGAGAGCACTGGACTTGCCCGGTGAAATGTCCTGTGCCACGGCAGGTGGTGTTGGTACCTCAGTAGTGGTACCGCGGCGATAAGGAGCAGGTGGCCAAAGCCGGCGAAGCTGGAAATGGCGGCAACTGCGGTTGCAGTACCAGCGATGCTGCGGTGGTGGACGGCGGCGAAGCGGAGCTTGCCACGACCGGTGATGACGGTGGTGCTGCTTCCTCAGCGGCTGCCATGTTGACAGCTTGAAGATCAAGCTCCGAATCTCCTATATCTATATGCGTTGACTGTCAAGAGTAGCTGTATTTATGCTGATTGGTTGGGAGCGGGGCTTGACCTCTCTGGTGCAAGTGCCTTCTGATTGGCCCGCTTCAATATTGCCAGTTTTATGACGTTTCCTGCCTTCGATGGCAGGATTCCAGTTTCTGTTGAACTTTTAGGCCACTTCTTTTTTGTTGAAACTGTTAGGATGCTTGCAAATTCAATAGCTTCTCGTTGTAGTCGTAAATGGTAATATACTGCGGATGCAAGAATGCTGGTGTCCTGGAATGTTTGCCCTCCGCCTCAGTGGCGTGTACGACGACCGCAGACTTCTATGTGTGGCCCAGTCGACAGTTGTCTTTGTGTTCCTTGATTCTACTTTAACACTGCGTTATGAGCTTCCGATGTATACCGAGCCGCAAAAATAGCGAATACTGTATACACCGGCTGATGACAGAAGATACCGGGTGTCTTTAGCTGAGCGCAATTAATTGTTCAGTTGATTCGTGGGCTTGAAAACAGCTTTAACATTGTGGCGCAGCAATATGCGCTCGATGCGGCCGGTGATAAAATGAAACAAAGAAAACTACTTCTGAGACAATAAAAAGGATTATTCCTCATCGTAATCTTAAAGTATTGCAGAAAAACCGTGCCTACATTTGGGTAGGTCTGGCTTTTGAGCGGTGAAATGAGACCTGGTGGGCCAGAAAGTTCTACTAACTTCTCTGCTGGAATAACCATTAGAATGTAACGCCTGTTTTAGGTGTCTGAGTTCTTGTAGCTGTTGTGGTTGAAAGATGCGAGCAACCCGATGTGCAATTATTTTGATAATGACTAGTTTTTGTCTAGGATAATGATATGAGTCCTTGTTGAGGTAACTCTCAGTATGGATGGGAGCGATAGACAGTATGCCCGAATGAGCCGTCGGCCTTCCTGCTGACCAGGACGTCCAGAAGCACTAGCCGTCCGCCCTGTTCCTTTTCCATTGTGAACTGGATGCGTTGATTAATGTTGTTGATGTGTAACAGGAAATTTTGAAGAGCTTCTCCGAGTGCCATATAACGAATGTATCATTTACATAACGGAACCAGACTGTCGATTTTTGTGGAGCTGTATCCAAGGCTATAGACTCAAACGACTCCATGACACAGTTTGCCACTACCGGACTCAGAGGGCTCCCCATGGCAAAACCGTCTTTGTGTTCGTACATGGTTCCAGTACAGGAAGTCCTTACATATCTTCTCAGACAATATAGTTACACTCTTTCGTCATGTTCTCACTACAACACATTTCCAGTGGGACCACTCGTTCTACGAACAAATAGACGGCGTTTTCATGGGGAGCCCTCTGAGTCCGGTAGTGGCAAACTTTTTCATTGAATCGTTGGAGTCTTGTATAGGGCTTCACAAAAACCGACTGTCTGGTCTGCTAAGTAGATGACATATTGGTCACGCCAATTCTCAGATAGTAGTTGCTAGGTGATCTTATCAGGAAGAAGGTCTGACAATGTCTACAGGTTAGACAAGGTAAAATTCGGGACATAATTAAAAAGCAGGTAGGAAGATACACTTTTATGAGTTTCATACCGTGCTTCGTTAAAGGCATACTGGTTTGTGCCAAATTTGAGTCCCAATGGTTCTGGCGCTTGGAATGATACACAATCAGAGCCGACTTCAGGTTGCGATTAACTAACTCAGCATGCGAAGAATTAGGATATTACGGTGTGGTCGTAGCATGTTTGACACCCCAATCAAAACAAAAATACTGACCCAGCAGTAAACTGAGTACCATTATCCGAGAACAAAATCTGAGGCGGCCCAAACAAAACAGTACTCCAGTTAAAGCAGAAATAACGGCAGCTGAGGTAGCCCTAATTACGGCAAAAACACACTAACTTCGAGAAGGCATCGGTAACAAACAAAATATTGGTATTCCCCCAGTAGATCTGAGGAAGGGGCCCATAAAATCGACAAAAAGCTTCTCCGAAGGTCTAGAGGCATAATCTGACGCTAAATCGCCCCAAACAGTGTGTTGGGCAGGTTTCGCCATTGCACACAGCGTTACGCCTTAACCCTCACCGAAATGTCTTAATCCATGCCCTTCCATAGGAAATGTCTGATTTTCTCCCGGGTTTTATATATCCCTGAGTGCCCACTTAGAGAGGAAGAGTGAGCCGGGAGAAGTGCCGCTGGTAGCACAAGGTTATTTTAGAGACAGTAATTCTTAAGTTACTGCTATATAATGATTATTGTTTTAATATCAGAGATCTATAAACAATCCCCAATATTTTTATTGTTCTAATGACATGTTTGTATAAGTGACATACTTTATTTTCTTGTATTTATTTCATAAATTGTAACTTTAGCTATGCCAACGTGTTTCAGTGCAGAGTTGCGAAACTACGCATTTGGATTTAATAAAAGCACTCTCTACTGTCTGAAAAAATCTTGGGAATTTGTAGGTTTTCTTTATTTCATGAGCGTGCATTAGAATTACAAGTGCGAACGCGGTAAAAGTCCCTAATATTTACCAAGCAGGGTATTTTTCTTTGTATCCAAGAGTCACGTGACCTAAACACAATAAAACCACGTGATATGGTGACGCAGAGCATAAATTTTTGCCGGCAAATAATAGCCAATCGGTATTAAGGAAGTTAAGGCAGACATCTTGCCTCTAGGGCTATTTAGAGATACCCAATTCCAGAGTTTGTCCAGTTTGCCCTGTCATTCGGACGAGTACTCCACGTCATTTTGCGTAAGAATTCCACGCTTACATTTCAAAGTGCGAAACAAGTGATAAAATGTAACGAGTGTTATACTCAAATATAAATAGTAACTATCTTCATAAATTTAAAGGGTTTCTCTGAATGTAAAAAAAGTGTTAAGAGAAATGTTCAATATTACTACTTGTCAAGATGACTTCACCTATAGTATTCATGTTTCATCGAGGAATAAAACATCAGAGTGAATAATGATCCTGTTGCTTATCTTAATCTATACCTATATTCTTTCCTGTTTCCTACCTGAGAGAGATCAACAGTTCAACCGATATTGAACCCTGAGGTAGAGAGAGAATCAACTTCCACTGAACAAGTACGTGATAACTGAAGAGGTCCTTGCATGAGATACTGTGGAATCATTCTTAATTTCTGTTTGCTGTCAGTTTTCACTCGACTGACACGTCAAACAGGGCACATAGAACTGTCTTTCCCACACGCGCCATAAATCAACGCTAATCAAGTAATAACAAAGTGGTTAATATAAATACATACAGACATGGCACAACAAACTAGGCGACCAAATTGTTGGTCAAATCGGGAGTTACACACCAAAACGCCCCTTCGTAAAGAGGGCTGTGGAATCTTCTCTCCAGTTTCTAATCTTCTGATCAAATCTCCTAACTCATGTGCTTCACTTTGATGTTGTTCTAAACCCGTATACTGTCTCTACCGTGGGCACTGGAGATAGTTAATCCTTTTTATGTAAAACAACCCAATCAAGGCGTCAGCAATTATATTTTCAGTTCCTTTGATATGAAAGGGGGTAAACTTAAAACTTAATAATATAACCCCACCTCTAGGGAAACGCTCAGTGTTTCGAGGCATAGTTAAGGTAAGCGTCTGATAATCACATTCCAGCCAAAGAGGAACATGTTCAATATATTGCCTGAATTTCTCAAAGGCAAACGAAACCACCAGCATTTCGAGTTCATATACTTAGTACTTCCTCTTTTGAGCAGAAGATATCCAGGAGAGACATAATAAATCGCACGTCTGCCCTCTGGAAAACCCCTTAAATGGACGGCAGCGACAGAATGTGTAGAAGCGTCCGTTTAAACAACAAACTCTTTAGTAAAATCTGGAAAGGCTAGGACAGGGGGCCGAGCGACAACACTCTACATATCCTCAAAAGCAGCCTGTTTAGCCTTCCTGCAAACAAGCGGAACATCTTTTCGGCGTAACATATACAACAGCTCAGCCCGGAAAGCAAAATCTGGTATGGATTTGGAAAAGAAGTTAACCATACCAATGAAACAGGACAACAACTTCTTATTCGAGGGAGGTTCCATTCCCTGTAAATCAACAGTTCGTTCCAAATCGACAGTAATTCCACCGGAAGAGACAAAATGACCAAAAACCGAAGATTGCTCTCAGCACACCTCGCCTTCGAAATCTTAAACGTAAGACCAGCGCTTTGCGAACGGCTATAAACCTCACGGAGATGTTTAAAGTGAGATTAAAAATCTGATGCATACACAACCAGGTCATCCAAATAATTATATAGATACGGAATTTAATATCAGAATTCGATAGAAACTGAGCACCTTTCACAAAACCGAAGGGATTTTGAGTAATCTCATAAAGTCTCCATGAGGTAGCAAAAGCCATAAAATGCTTACTGTGTTCCGCAAAAAGAATTTGATGATAGGCATTATTAGGTCCAAAGTTGTGAAAAATTTAGCTCCTCAAAATGATGTGTAGCCATATGAAGGTAAGATAAAAGAGTGGACTCAATCAAAATTTTCTTATTGAGCAGCCTATAATCCAACATTGGTAAAAAATTATCCTCCCCTTTGGGCACAAAAAATATTCGGTTGCTGTAGCGAGAGTGAGACGGTCTAATAATAGCCCGATCCAACATTTCAGTAATCTTGAATTTTAAAACACTAATCTTAGGTGAATTTAAAACTATAGGGAGATAACTTTACTGGTGACTGAGGAGTAAGCCTAATCTCATATTCCATCAAATTAGTAAGTCCAACGTTATTGATGAACAGTTCAGGAAATTCACTAAGATTTTTTTTCACCGTAACCGCCTTGTCAGGTGACTAATGGTTCCCCGAATTTAAAACACGCTCAGGCTGAGCTACCTCCGAAAGAGACTCAGAAACTGCACTAAGCGGAAACTTCTTTGGCGAAAAGGCAAACCTCACTATTTCCTCAGAAAAATCTAACAGTAACTCCGTACAGGACACAAAGTTTACACCCAACACAATTGGAACAGATAATTTTTCCAATCGCAAACACGAATGTTTCCAAGTGAGTTCGGGAAACGACACACTGCAGGTAACTCGACCTTTTGCCTCACATGTTTTCCCACCAATACCCAAACACCTTACATTCACGTCAATAGACTTGGCGCAAAACCGCTTAATATGAAGATTAAAAAAGACTGAGTCTCTTAATGATTCTGAACTTTCCCAGTCTAACAAAGCTCGTATCGGAGTGTGCCTCAAAACAATTTGTACATAGGGAGAGGATAAATTCGCTGCTGCCACAACTTTTCGGTTCTCGGCTGTAACTAATGAGAGCCAGTACTGGAACCCGGAGGACGTTGCCCCACTGCAACGAATCCCGACCAGAACGTAATTGCGCACTTCCAGGATAGTCCCGATCCAGATGATCCGGGCCGCAACAATTATAAGACATCGACAGCTACGTAAGATGCTGTCAGCCTAAGATAGGATTAACTTAAATATCCATTGGTTCCTCAAGCTTGGCTGTTCACCGACATCCCGAAAAGTATCTGCTATCATGCATTCATTAACCGTAGATCTACAAGAGTCTTCGGCCTGCGTGAAAAAATAAGCGCCGAGCGTGTTGCGGCATTTAAGCCGGAGACAACAGTGTCACATACCTCAGCCTCATCAATAGTAATCACAAATAAATGCGAGTACTATCGTACCCGCTCCATATAAACAGGAAATTGTTCACCCAATGATTGAGGTGACAAATAATAATCCCTTACATACATGGCTCTTTCTCGCATTATGGCAAAAACAATTCAGCAAATCTGTATGAGACACCCCTGTAGCATTATCTAAGGACCTAGTCTCCAGTAACAACATCAAAGCCGGCCCTGATAACTACGTACTTACAAAATCTAATAACAAGACCTCAAAGACACTATACAGACGAGCTTTATCTACAATTCTCACCAATAAATGCAAAATATCCAACAAGGAAGCACAATCCCTAATATAAAAAACAGGACAGTTTTTAATAAATCTTGTAACGGGTGTTCCAACTTAATGTGCTAAAAAGGCGACAGCCCAACGTTAGAAATAACTTTAACCCCAGGTGCCAAATCCCCTGACACCTGCACAGACACAACACTTTTTGAACTTGGATCTTCTAATAATTTTAAAAACCTGCCCTTGTGGTTCTGCAGTTGCCCTTGACAAAATGAAATGGAGTTTTATTTATGGATGCTCTTTAATTGCTGTGGTTCTCAGCGTCCCATTCAATAATGGGCGTGAAAGACCGTTTAATTTTGCTCAGAGGCCTCTCTATCAGGCTTGAGGTTCTTTTACGTGCTGTAAATCTATGACACGGGGCCCATGGCTTTATTTCCCTTCCTAAAGATTTTTACTCCCAAAAAAATGCATCGTCCTCCGCCGGGTTTATACCCTCGACCTTGGGCGTATGAAATAAGCATGGTAACAATTAAACCACGGAGAGCGACTTTGCTCTCGACATAACTTCCACTCTGACAACTTAACACTTTTGGGAAAATGTTGAACTAATACCCTAATCGGAATATGTAATGAAGTACACGAGAGAAAACACAGTTAACTTGACGACTGTGGATAACCTTTACTTTTCTAATCTTCCAAAATGTTCCCAAATTCAGTATTACACTCTTCCATAGTTTTCTGATCTATAACAAATTCGGGCGACAAGGCGAAAAAAGGGTTAGCTTCAACTCCCCTCAAGGACTCACATTCAAAACCCAGATTGTTCCGGAAAGCCGGGCGAAAGGGAAGAATAAAAAAATATTGTTTCATCATCTTAATTCGGATGTTGTAAATCACCATGTGATATCGCAAAGCAACAACCAGCCGCAACGCAACGCGGCTATATTTGTCACTATAACTGGCTATATTTGTCACTATAACTTCTAATAACCACGAAAATTTAACGATGACGGTTACTGGACATAAGTACAATTATATTCTTAATACACACACACACACACACACACACACTCACACAAGCGCGCGCACGCACGCGCACACACACTCACACACACAAGCGCGCGTATAAAAGTGATGAATAATCTATCCAGACTTTTCAAAATATCGTTCTCACAAAACCCATGAATATGCAGAAGAAACTCCTTAGTAACCAGTTGTTTAGAAAGCCCTTGTAACAGATGACACCAGCACTTGTGCTAAAGATGCTATTTATTTACGTCACTAGCATAGTGTAGTATGTATGTATTCTCGCTGGTGTGCTGTTGTAAACCTGTTATTCTGTTTTTTTTTTTTTGTTTTTTTTTTTTTTGTTTTTTACTTTCTCTATACTACTATGTACATAGCGTATAGAGAAGGTATTGCACTCCTCCAAAAAATTCGATACCGAGATTTCACCGGAAATATACGAGTATGTTTTAGGGTCCCCTGTATCCAAAAAAAGTATTTTCAGAAAAAGGTCCGTGTGTGTGTCCGTGTGTCAGTGTGTCCGTGTATCTGTGAACACGATAACTCAAAAACGAAAAGTCGGTAAAATACCAAACTTGGTACTTAAGTTTAGTATCTTCCAGGGATGCGACACGAAGATTTTGAGAAAAATCTCCCCACCCCAAACTACCATTTACATGGAACTTTTTTCGAAAAGTTTTATTTTCTAAAAAATGACTAACGATTTTGATTAAAATATCATATATTAAAGATATTTACCTGGCAAATAAAATGTATATTTTGGATTTTCTGGGAATAGCCTCTGAAGACTATTTTATTCTGGATGAATTTTGCATAACTACTAAACCGTAAGAGATGGATAAAAACTTAACATACAAAAAATGTAGAGCACGTTAAATCACACGATTTGTGTTATATACATTTTTTTCGTGGAGTTGATCGTTTTTGAGATATTCCTTTTTCTTGGTTTCAGCTTTGAAAAATATACTTTTCTCATACAGGAATTTGTCAACCCCTGTCCATACAAACAAAGGAACATCAGTCACATAGCAACCAGCTTTTGGCTTTCACTTTAACTTATAGTACTCCCTTATTTCGCTTCTACTTAAAATAAAGCAAGAAATAAGACTATTTCTGCTAGTTTTTCTCGATTAGCATGAAATAAATAAAAGATAAGCTTATTAACAATAATTTGTTACAGAGATATAGAGAAAGTCATGTGAATGGTACACATCAGATTTTTTGTTGTTGCTCAGTTTGAGAATGATTGTATTACTATAGATACTTCCTATTTCAGATAAAAGTGAACCCGTATTATTGGTTTCTAAAATTTTTTCCGCTCCATATATCCAACTTTAAACATCTGGCGACCGCGACAGAACAACTATGGAGAAATTAAAGCGGGAAAGGATTTTAGTGCACAGTTTATTTACATGTTCACTGAACTCATTCAAATAGAAACTGAAAGTTCATCCACTCGTGAAAGAAGAGCTTAGGTAAGGTATCTGAAGATAAAGCTGAGCGGATTTTCACGATTGAAGAAAGTATACGGATCAATGGCTAAATGCTGAGGATTTAGCGAACTGGAACGCAAGAGAGAATACGAAACAACCGATACCTATAGAGAGGAATGTTTAGCAGCTAAAGCAAGCTATGAGCACTATTTTTATTCCAGTAGATATTATGCAGGGAAATAGCAGTGAAGCAGATTCCTCCTCATCCTCTCTACCTAAATTAGAACTGAAAGCGTTTGATGGTAATGTTAAAAAAAACGCCAAATTTTTTAGGTCAGCTACGCAAGATTAATGAGATGAGACACTTACTGATGAAAACAAGTTCCAATATCTAATACAAACAACAGAGCCAGGATTAAATGCAAGAGAACTTGTAGAGAAAATAAAATGAAGTGGGGCTTTGTTTATGGACGCCCTTTAACTAGAGTGGTTCTCAGCGTCCCATTCAATATTGGGCATGCAAGACGCTTAATTTTGCTTAGAGGTCCTTTTATCAAGCTTGAGGTTCTTTTACGACACGGTACCAATAGCTTTTCTTCCCTTCCGAAGGAAGCCATGCTGAGGATTTTTACGCCCGAAAAATCCATTCTCCTTTGCCGGGTTGAACCCGAGATATTGGGTTTATGATAACCTCTACACCACCGAGGGCGGCAACTTGCAGAGAACTTTCCCCGTTCAGGAATTATCTACGATTAAGGCCTTTGAACAACTGAAATAAAGATTTGTACGTCATAAATTGCTAATTGAATTATACGTTTGTAAGTTAATTGGTTTAGTACTGACGGAAGGAGATGAAGATGCAATGGCTTTGGGAACTCTGCACGATGGGTTATAAACACAACTACGAGCATTAGAGACCGCAGGAGTAACCAAGCTTCCATGCTCTCCGTTGGTAGAATCAGCGTTACCGGAATATATTCTAAAACCCTGGGTAAGAGGACATACTGCGAATAGACCAGAAATTAGTGATTCTAGTGGCTGTTTATCACATATACTACAGTTCTGGAAGCTAAGGTCAGAGTCTGTAGTAGGGAAGAATGGGGAGTCTCAAGCTCTCTTAACTAAAAATCAGGTCCTACAATTTTGCAAACTTTTCCGTTAAGCACAACGTTAACCAGAAAGATTGGTTGAAGACCAGCTTCTAGTCTTCGTATTTTTAGACTGGATAAGTATATCTTGAGTCATTACTGTTACATGATGCTTCAAACATAAAAGACATGCCACATGGTTTCTGCAGCTTTAGCACTGTGATCAATTTTGAAACATACAAAACAAAACCTCTTTTCTTGAGCAAAGCCTCTAATAACATCATCCTTCCTTTGAAATAATCGTCGTAGCATGTGAAATTTTATCACAATATATTACATCGTTTGCTTACCTTTTAGTGTCTCCAGAACAGATGCAGGCAGTAGTAGGTACATATAGTTCCTGAAAGTGAAGTTCGAGAGCACTATATGCCACATCCATCTGTCATTATGGCTTCTAGTAATACTACAGAATATACCGATTTTTGATGCATGAGCTAAGGAGTACAAAGGAAACTCATCGAATGGCTATATCGAAAAAGGGCTGAACTTAATTGAGCTAGTTCCTAAGATATTACCTTTTATATATATATATAGAAAGCATGTCATTGGCACATCTGCCGATATCAAGAAAGCTTTCTTGCAAATAAGTCTGTAACTAAGGGACAAGGATCTCCTAAAATTCCTATGATGCAGTCGGGTAGATATGCAGGAAATTATCACATTCAGACATTGTGGTGTAATATTTAATGTATCGCCTAGCCATTTCCTATTGGCAGCTACCATCATCCGTCATCTCGAACAGGCTCCACAAGAAATGAAACACATAAAACCTTTTTAAACATTCATTTTATGCAGACAACTACGTTACTAGCATTGAAAGTAAAGAATTGATGATCAAGTTGGTACAGGAATATTGTTGATGCCTTCGGGACAACTTGAACTATGAGGATGGAAAACTGATCCTATAGTTCCTGCGCTATTTGAGAAAGTTAAGAGTATTATTGCAGTTTTAAGTGTATCATTGAAAATTACACTCTGTTTTGTGAAATCTTGAATGACAAACATGCAACAAAGATAGTCCTACTATCTATAACTCAAAGAATATTTGATCCAGTGGAATATATATACGTCCAACTATTCTTATTCCAAAATTAATCTTAGAATAAACATGGAAGTGGAAGTGCGGTTAGGATACTGAGCTGTTTGTGGATATGTCAGCCATTGTTTACCTGGTTAAAACATTTGCATTATCTAAGCAGTTCTCGGATAGACTCGTTATAGACTGTGAAAATACTCTACATGTATTCTGTGATGCGAGGTAAAACATTATTCGCTGCCTGTATCTTTCTTCGGACAACGTTTGTCGGAAAACTTCAGTTGTCTGGTGCAATGCAAGGCAAAAGTTGTACCCTTAAACAGCTGACAGTACCTAGACTGGAGTTATTAGCAGCAGTTATAACTAGACGACTTGCATGTCATGTTAAAAGGGGGTCTCAATCGTAAGACCTACTTCTGGAGCGACTCAAGAGTTATATTGGCGTGGATACAAAGGCAGGGAATGGAATACATTTGTCGGCAACCGATTCAGAGAAATAATACTGTGAAGTAGTCCTATCGACTGGCATCATGCCCCTGGAACGCTGAACCCTGCAGACTTACCTTCCAGAGATATTAAAAGAAATCCAATGGTGGGAAGAACCACAGTGGTTATTGAAAGAATAAGGTGATTGGCTTATAGCAGAGGAGCTGGCTCCAGATGAAGAAGTAGATACTGAGAGAAATAAAATTACAGTCTCCTCTGCATATTGTGAGAAGATAAACTTCACATCAAAATTTGTATACTTTTTAAGTACTCCAAGATCATAGACTGATAGGATGGATATTCAGATTTTATAATAAGTTTCGCAAGATCGAGGACTTACGTCGAGAACTGACCTATGGAGAAACCTATAAGACAGAGAAGATGATACTGAAGCGCTTACAAGAAGAGATTTTTCGCACAAAAGAAATGCAGACTTTTGAAGATGAAGTGGGACTCATGCGAGCGAAGACAAAACTCTGGCGGATGAACCTGGATATTTCATGTGTCCCGTCAAATTCTCAGGCAAGCTAGTAATTGTGTAGAGATTGGTTCACCAAATGCATTGTCATTTACAACATGCTGGACTTCAAACACTGATCTCAAACATAATTGAGAATTATTGGATAATAGGCATAAGGAACTATTCAGAAAAGTAGTCTTTCAATGTGTTACGTATAAGAGGCATGGGGGAAAGTCTATTGAGCCTCCATTATCCGTGGATCGGATAAAATATGCTGCAGTCTTCCAGGTTACAGGCATCGACTTAGTTAGCCCATTATATCTGATTGGTGGTGAAACGGTTTGAGTGTTGCTTTTTATGTGTGACATATACAGAGCAATACATCTGGAACTTGCGAAATCCCTTAGTACTAATACTTTTATCATGGCTCTTAGAAAGTTTATTGCTCACAGAGAGAAAATCAAAATCATCTATACTATGAAACCAATTTCTCTGGTATAAATAATTCTTTGAGGAATGTAGGCTGGAATATACATTTTCCTCGGTGATTGCAATAAAGTGGAATTTAAACCCACCCACTGCTGCATGGTGGGGGCATCTAAAGAGCTAAAAGAGTTTCTGAGAAGAAACCTGGGAAGGCTAACGCTGACTTATGTGGAGTCTTCCCCTTCTGGTAGTAGTGACCACTCGGTCCAGCATCTGAAAGAATGACAGAGGCTTTGGACTATTGTGCAGTAACCCGCTCCAAGGGTAGCATGATGTCTGAGCTAGATGACACCTGCAAGGGATACAGTCGAGCATGTTGAAAATGTAATTTATTTTCGTCACTATAATAGTGTAAAATGTATATATTTTCTCTGAGATTCTGTTGTCAACACCGTTATCCTGTTGTTATTTATGGACGCTCTTTAACTGCTGCGTTTCTCAGCGTCCCATTCTATACTGAGCGTGAAAAACCGCTTAATTTTACTTAGAGGCTTGAGGTTCTTTTACGTGTCCTAAATCTTATTTCCTTCCGAAGGAAGCCATGCTAAAGCCCGAAAAAAATCCGCCGGATTTGAACCTCATATCAGGAGAGAAATCTCTGAAAACATGAACTATGTCACTGAAGGCGTCCTGCCAGGACTTTTTCTTGTACTTTTCATGTTCAAAACGAGTGACTCTAAATCAAGTTCAGGATATGTTTAACTTACTGGGAATTCCAAAGCTGTTTTTCTCGTGTAATTTTTTTTCCATATATTCCGCTTTTCTTTCTATAATCCTTCTTCGTCAAAACGTGCTTCTAACCCGATCAAAATCGGTTCGAGGACATTGAAATGCTCAATACGATAATATTCTTCACTACTTTTTGATGAAAATTGCTCAGCTGGACCACAAAATTAATTTATTCTGTTGAATTCCCTGGGAAGTTTGAATGGTTTCAAATTCAGTTCATCAGTCATATCCACGGCTTGTTTAAAACGTTCATGAAATTGATCTCTTCTGTGTCTAAAATTCCACATTTTATCAAGTTAACCGCCGACATCAATCCACTAATAGACACTGTCATCCCGAAGAGTTAACCGAGAAAATGGTATATCCAGATCATAAACCCATTGCAAGCAATGTCTCACATGTTTAGACTTATCACAGATATCCCTTATTATCAGATTAATGCAATGAGCTCCTTAATGATCAAACAGTGCCAGAGTCAATCGTTGCATTATTAGAGTCTGAACGCCTTTAAAATTTCCGCTCATGTTTGAAGTTCCGCCATAGACTTACCCTCATTTGTAATATCGGCCGTTGAAGCCTAGTGAGAACATCTAAAAGAATGTTACACAATAAAAGCTCAACTGTAGTGGAGGATACACCTACTGTATAAAACCTCAAAACTTTCATATGAATAAAAGTCTGTCTGCCCATCTGAAACAAACACTCAACGTTATTCATCACAAATATCCTTAGCTAAATTACAAATTACGGAGAATCCAGGAGGGTATTGGCTGTTAATGTCATTATGTATCTTGATTTTATTAGCCATAATACCAACATTTTCATTTTGAATTTTCCTATCCATATAATTTTCCCGCTGATTTTGCAGCCAGGGTAAATGTCCCGAGACATATTCAACTCCAAGTTCTGATAGTTTCATGAAGTTGCCTGGTTGACTATCTTGCCCACTAAATGCAAGTCCTAATTCTAGGTCTTTCATAGAGCTAGCAGTTTCTCGAGACATAGTTTAGCCTTGGTTTGCAAATTTTCAAGATAGCTATTCAATGGTTTTTTACAGACGAGGTTTCTTGCAACCATTTGGTGTGATGGCAACATTCATGCTGCCTGAACATTTCAATGACATTTTTTCAAAACGTAAAAGCAGTTTTAGAAAAAGAATATTCCATTTTTACCAGTATCATTTTCCTCTCAATTTTAAGCATTAAAAACAAAGTACACTAGGTGTGTATACAACCAATAATAACCTTTTAAACCGAGACCGTTGCAACAGACTAATTACTGTATCTATATATATTTGTATAAATCAATGTAACTTTAAATTGTAAAAAATTAACTTAAAAGCCCCAAATTAATTTAAGCGCTATATGTGCCAAAATTCTCAGTATACTAATTTTATATTAGTGTGGCACTGAGACATATATAATTTAATTTCGAATACTGTATGTACAAAACTTCTCCGTATAATATTTTGCTTCAGTATGTCATCGAAAGAGAGACAATTAATTTAAACACACATGCACAAAATGTTCAGCACATATTTTGCACTGCTATTACAATGAATTACTTAGAAGAGGGGTTAAACCTGAGAATCTTACTCTTCTGTTGATATACACTCGAAAGCGGAGAAACTGCGTTCCATTTTACATGAGATAGGAGGTACGAACTTTATTCACTATTTCCTGGGGTTCCAAATCAATGGTTCTTGAACTTTTACCCCACAGAGAACGTCGCCGATTTTTTGTACGGCCTAGAAATTTGGATTGCACACTAAAACCATTTCATTGTTTTCTCATCCGAAATATTTCACCAGATTTCAGATAAACATTATTTAACATTTTCCTTATTCGAACGGTCTCCTTTCGTATTGAAAAATATTCTTATAACACTATTTGCATAAACAGCCGGTTAGGTATTTTTAAGTTCTATCATGAAAAAGCTGATGTGTTCCATTCACATGACTTTCTCTACATCTCTGCAACAAATTATTATTAAAAAGCTTATGCTGCTATTTACTTCACGCTAATCGAGAAAAAATTAGCAGAAAAGTCTTATTACTTGCTTCCTTGTTATGTAGAAGCGAAATAAGGGAGTACCATAGGTTGCTGGTTGCTTGTGACTGAAGTTCCTTTGTATGCACAGGAGTTGACACGTTCATGTATGGGAAAAGTATAAACTTTTAAAGGTGAAACCAAAAACAAGGAATATCTCAAAAAAGATCAACTCCACGAAAAAAAATGCACATAACATAAATTGTGTGTTTTAAAGTGCTCTACGTTTTTTGAGTGGTAAGTTTTTATCCATCTTTTATGGTTTAGAAGTAATGCAAAACTCCGTAAAATTCATCCAGAATAAAGTAGTCTTCAGAGGCTATTCCCAGAAAATTCAAGTATGCATTTCATTTGTCAGGTAAATATCTTTAATATGCGACATTTTAATCAAAACGTTAGAGCCATTTTTGAGAAAATCAAAAATTTCGAAAAAAGTTCCATGTAAAGGGTAGTTTGGGGTGGGGGATTTTTCTGAAAATCTTCTTGTTGATCACAGGAAGATACTAACCTTAAATAGCAAGTTAAGTATTTTACCAACTTTTCGTTTTTGAGTTATCGTGTTCACATACACATGGACACATGGACCTTTTTCTGAAAAGGGTTTTTTTTTTATACAGGGGATCCTAAAACATATATTTCCGGTGAAATCTTGGTATCGAATTTTTGGGTGGAGTGCAATGCCTTCTCTATACACTATGTAAATAGTACGTATAGAGAAAGTAAAAATAGATAAAATTAGATCAATTTAGGCTCTATAAAATTGAATAATATTACTCGTTGATACCCGAAATATTAAAATAGATTGAAATTAGGAGAGTAAGAGGCCAGGAAAGCAGTCGGCCAGAATCTAAGATTCTAGGGCTTGCTATTACACACGCACAAAAGAAATAAACTTTATTTTGACTAAAGATCCGTAGTCCCCAACTAACGCCAGTGTTCTGCTTACAAGAGGATCGTCAACATAGCTAAAATGGAGTGTAGTGTGAACAAAACATGGGAAGAAAGTCTAAGATGGAGTTAAGTTTCTAACAGACAACTTTCGCCTTTGTTGTGCGAGTCATACCTAACAAGGCTGATTTAATTTATTTTGCTTACAACAAATCTCTAAACAACAGTTTAGCAAATAGCAGTTGACTGAGTTTCAATGGAAAATTTGTAACGAGCTGTAGTAGTCGTTGCCGCAGGAACGTCGAAAGCAAACCAGACCGCAATTTGTTACGAAAGAATTG
Source organism: Hymenopus coronatus (assembly GCA_030762935.1). Classification (NCBI taxonomy): domain Eukaryota; kingdom Metazoa; phylum Arthropoda; class Insecta; order Mantodea; family Hymenopodidae; genus Hymenopus; species Hymenopus coronatus. The sequence continues at coordinate 132,354,330 of CM060897.1, read as the reverse complement.
AAGACAGCTATTTGTCAGCAGATTCTGATTGTAGGATGGTTTGTTGGTTCAAAAACAATATTTTTTGTTACACTTGTGTCAGGAGTGGGACACAGCCTACTATAGCAAGATACTGTCTAAGGCAGAAAAGAACTACTGCATTACTCGGCGAGAGCTCCTGGCAGTAGGGAAGGCGCTAGACACTTCCACAAATATTTTTACCGTCAGCCATTCCACCTGAGGTCTGACCATTCCGCTCTGACCAGGCTTTTGAGCTTCAAGACCTGGAGGGTCAGAGCTCTCGATGGTTCCAGATGCTCCAAGAGTACAACTTCACATCAGAACATTGGAAAGGAAGGAGCCACAACAATGTGGATATCATATCACGACGACTTTGTCCAGAGGAATGCGACCACTGCATCAAGGTTGAGGAGAAAGAGGGCGGCGCAATTGTCCGTGTCATTTCGGCGTTACTTGAAATTGGACGAGATAGTGTAGGTCTGAGTATGGAGCAGCTGGCAGACGCCGACTTAGGTTCTCTCCTGAGAGAGGGATTAGACCGATCTGAGAAGACATCGCACCCACAAGTAGTGAGTGCAAGTCCTGTGGGACTCAATGAAGGTTGGAATGTTGTTCGGTTATCTGATGGAAAGACCCAGAGAGAGCAGCTCACCCTTCCACGGGAGTTCTGGAGGAAGTAAATGCGGGTACTTCGGGAGGACATTTGAGATCCAACCGAACCGTCGAAAAGCTCCTCCATGGCACTACTGGCTGAGACTTCGAGCAGACGCTGAGAGGTGGTGCCCTGAGTGTGGGTAAGGGTGTGTGTGTGTGTGTGTGTGTGTGTGTGTGTGTGTGTGTGTGTGTGTGTGTGTGTGTGTATGTGTGTGTGTGTTTGTGTGTGCGGCAAGTTGTGACCACACGCCAGCAATATAATGTGGGAAGACAATCAAATGCGTAGCCATTGATGTAGCTGGACCACTCCCTGTGTCAGAGGCAATAAGTATCTGTTGCTTGCCATGGATTACTTCACCAAGTGACCGGAGTTGTACGCCATCTGTAACAAGGAGGCTATGGGGTCCATTAGAGCTGCACAGTGATCAGGGCACCAAATTTGAGGCTAACCTGATGAGGGAGACATTTGAGCGACTCTGAATCACAAGACGTGCACAATGCGTCTCCACCCGCAGTCAGGTGGCATGGTTGAGCAGCACATCAAGACTCTAAAAGAACATTTCAGGAAGGCTTAGGACTATCACCACAGAGATTAGGATATGAGGGTGCCGCTTTTCTTGTTGGCCTGCCGCTCAACCCACGATACCACTGGGTTGAAACCAGCCAGTTTGGTAGGGGAGGGAGATGCGGCTATCACGCGACTTGGAATCCCTTTTGGACCAGAACAGCCTATATGGAGAATTTCGCAGACCAACTTCATTACATGCATGAGATGGCGCGTAAACACAGCCAGATAGCGAGCGACCGGTTGAAGACTCATTATGGCCGGGAAACCAACAGCCGAGGTTTCTAACAGGGTGTTTATGTGTATCTATATCTATCGTCTTAACCGGACAAAATGAGGCTACCCCAAGTTTCAATAACCATCGTAAGGGCCGTGTGGTGAAGAGGATAAATAATGACGTAAACCGCATCCAGAGGCCCCGAAGAGGCAGCAGTGTGACTATGCCCTGAGGCTGTAATGCGGCTAGCTTCATAAGTCATTGCTGAGGCTTGGCATCCATTGTTACACCTGCGTTAGTGGATACGTATTCCGGCGTTAAGTTGTTTTGACATCAAAGCTGTGATTATTACATTTGAGAGTGGACACATGTGCTGCAGGACGGCTCTTTGACGTAGAATTCCGCATTGTTACACGTGAGTGAGGTTGGGGTACCTGCAGTGGTTTTACACATACGACTGATTCTGGAAATTCCCTGCCACCTGAACAAGAAGAATAAAAAGTAGAATGAAGCCATGCACAGAATTTAGCTTCAAATGGGAGTTCGTAGAAAACTGAAACAAGCCATAATAGTCATTGCCACAGCGAGCGTTGAAAGGAAACTGGATGGCAAAATTGTTACATATGCATTGGAGAAAGTTATTTGTGAGCAGATTCTGGTTATAATTAGTTTAGAGATGAAACAAAGAGTTGTTTGATGGAATTTATTTAAATGTTACACGAAATATAATTAGAGCAAAGATGTAACAGTGAAAATATTCAGTATAGCCTCATTTACTATGGAAATCAAGAGCATATAGTGGTCATACAGACAGTCTCTTTCTTTACACTCACAAAATGTCAAGGCTGAGATACAGCAGCAGTACCTACATACTAAACAATGCTACAGAAGAGAAATGAAACATCTTTATTCTACACAGAACAATAAAGCTCTACTTATTTAAGACTAAAAAGACCTTTGCAAGTATTGCTGCCATAAAAATATATGTACCCAGTGTAATAATTGGAAACTCTAGATGGCAGAAGCTATAAGCTAAGAATTGGTCGAGAGGGGAGGGGGTTCATAACCCCCAACAAAGCATACCAAGTGTCAATGTGGCTATGCCAAGTATCAATGTTTTTTTTTCCAAATTATGAGAGCCGCTAATTGTTGCTAGGATATCAACAGATTTCTGAGATGCTGTGACGCATCCTGTAATGTCCTATTACTGAAACTCATGTTTATATGAGATTACTCATGATATACAAAGTTTTTCTAATTCAATGAAGTTTTGGCATGTCTGAGAAAGTTTAATAGATGGAAGTTTAATAGATGGTAGCTGATATGTGACATACAACCGGAAATAGATGCAACTCATTATTGCTGCTCAGGTGTTGGCACTGATTCTATCTTACTATTGCAATTACCAAACCTTTACATTGCTTGACATAAAGGCATACCCTTTTCCTTCTAATGTTAGCATTTACACTCACTACTATGGCCACATCTTTTTCTGGCCACTAGTTTTATGGGGAAGGGAGGATCAGGAGGAAGAAGAAAGTGCTTGCTCTGTCTGCAGTATTATCAATCAAAGAAAGTTTCTTTAGCATTGAAGACACTAGATATCAGGGTTAGAGCATATTTGATGTCACAATAATGTCATTCTGCTCTGCCTCCTAAATTGGCCTAAGCCTACCCAATGAAGACAAGGAAGTCAAAAGTATCCAAAAAAAAAAGTATGCACATACTATTTTTGGCATGATCAGATTGACTCTCAGCTCAAGGGTGGCTGGATTGATTTGTCTCTTTACTTCCTCTTTGACTTCAGAATCTTTTCAGATCATCTTCTCGAATGGCTCCAAAGCTCATCATGGCGTCAGTTCCAACATTTATATTTGGAATAATCTATCTCTATCTATACTGCAGAGGCTATAACCATTATGAAGCATTGACATTAATACAACCGCTATCTCTCTTTCGGAGTGTTAATTTTTTTGGACCATCTTGATCTTTAGTTAAACCTCAATCGCACCCACCATCATCTAGAATGAAAAAAACTGAGATTCTTAATCTACTTCACCTCTTGCCCCATGAGTTTATCTGGACCCAGTCATGTTGGTATCTCATGTAATGTGATTGTCAATACCACTGCTGGTGAGGTGATCACTGCTCCCTTTATTACATCTGATTTGTTGACACTCCAATGTAATATACTGCTACCTGATGCTTTCTGGCAATTAATCATGGGCACCTTTCCACACAACACATCTGCAATTTCTTATTCATTATTAAATGCAGCAATGACACCTGCCTACGTACAGAGGATTCAATTCTGTGATTCTAACACATGTGCATTGGATCTCAGCCATATTTTCTTTGCTTGTGCACTACACTAGGTGAAAATACAATCTTTTTATTAACCTTATATCAGATCCATCCTACTGGCTCTTTTTATACCCTTCTTCATACCTATTTGTAAGGGTTTATTTCAATTTACAATATGTACCTGTATGAAATAGTTCTTCTCATTTTTCCCTCCATTTTGTGTATACTTTATTTCTTCTTCTTTTTACACCATTTGATAGATGTAGTACCCAACTGTAATGATTGGCAGTCACGTCTATAAAATTTAATATGCATAGCACAAGACAAGAAGTTATGACACAAATAATTCTGAAAAATACAAATCCCTTTTTCAACTTAAAAGCAATTTATTCTAATATCACCTCCCCCCCACCAAAAAATAAAATTGGGACCAGCGCATGCGCACACACACAAACCCAATGCACGCACACACACACACCTTTAGAGGACTTTAAAAATAGCATTTGTTATGAAATTGCTGCCATTTCTCAGAAGGAACTGGAGTGTGTAATGACCAATTTCCTAAGCAGATGCCAGAAATGCTTGAACCATGAACAAATGTTGAAAACACTTCCAACATTTCTTGGCTTAATATATGTGAGTAGTCCTATTTTTAAGTGTTTAATTTTTGTTTCTTTATTAGAGATAACGTATGATAAACCATAGTATGTTTACTACAAATGTACTGACTCCCGCTTAGTGCACATAGCAAGCAGCACTGCCAACTGTCTAAAAGGTGCAAAACATGTTCTGTTCTGTGTTGAGCGCCCAGTATTTTATATGTTCAATTTTTTCTAACAATAATTTCATATTTATCTATGCATCTTTGATACCTATAAGTAACATTGCACCACAGATATTGGTGGTAACTCGTTGCCAATATGTAGGAGTATAGTTTTAAAACTATACTTTTGATAAGTCTATAGAGTAATCACCACTCATCTGCCTGGTGTTGAGTCTAAGAGCCTCCATTACTGAGCAAAATATATTATTCCAAAGAAAACTACACTTAACTATAGTTCTGGAATGTATAAGTCTTTGAAATCATGATGGCAACTTCTAATGGCACACCTTCGTATCATTTTGGAGTAGCTTACAACCTTTGAATCTGCAACTTAAAAGCTCAGCCAACTGTTAATTAGAATCCTGTGTAAGATTATTAAAATAACCTCAAGTTATAAAGAAAAGTTATGATGAACAATTTGCTTCAAGTGCAGGATCTCTTCTATTGTTTGTTTCACGACACTCTTCACTGTGGTATGGGTTTGATTGCTGATGCTAAATTAAGAAAATAGTCAGGTATATATGTATGTTGAACTTGAAATTTAGTCTTGAATGCCTTCATGAGAAAAAACTGAACAGTGACTTAATAAAATCTAATGTGGCCATTCACATGCCTTTCTCTTCATCTCTGTAACATATTCTTGTTGGAAAGCTTATTCTTCTATCTAATTCATGCTTATTCGAAACAGACATTAGCAGAAATGGTCTTATTATTTGCTTCCTTATAAGCAGTAGGGAAACAAGGGATTACAGCGATAGTCAAATCATTTAAAAGACAGTTGACATGTGACTGAAGTCCCTTGCATGGCCAGGAGTTAACAAATTTCCATATGAGAAAAGTTTTAAGTTCTTTAAAACTGAAACCAATAACAAGAAATACCTCAGAAATGGTCAATTCCACAAAAAAAAGTACATAACATAAATTATGTGTTATATCTAGACCTACATCTTTTGTGAAGTAAGTTTTTTACTATCTGTTATGGTTAACCAGTTATGGAAAATTCATCCAGATGAACAGCTCTTCAGTGGCTGTTCCCATAAAATTCAAAATATACATTTTATTTGTCATGTAAATAGCTTTAATATATGGTATTTTAATCAAAGTTGTTAGAGCCATTTTTGAGAAAATCAAAAATGTTCCATCTACAGGGTAGTTTGGAGAGTGGGGGTGGGATTTTTTTCTCAAAATCTTTGTGCTGCATCCTTGGAAGATACTAAATACCAAGTTTAGTATTTTACCAACTCTTCGTTTTTGAGTTATCACAGTCTCTCTCTCTCTCTCTCTCTCTCTCTCTCTCTCTCTCTCTCTCTCTCTCTCTCTCTCTCTCTCTCTCTCTCCCTCTCACACCTTTGTCTAAAAATGCTATTTTTGGTTACAGGGGGCTCTAAAATATGTATTTCTAGTAAAATCTTGGTATTGAACTTTTGGGTAGAGTAGTTCTATGTACCTCTATGCAGAGCAAGTAAAAAACTGATGTTTTCCATTCATGACTTTCTGTACCTATCGTGCACCAAACTATTCTTACAAAAGCTTATTCATCTATCTACTTCATGCTAATCAAGATAAACATTAGTAGAAATCGTCTTAATATCATATTCCTTGTAATTACCAGGTTAACAAGAGACTTCATCAAGCTAAAGCAATAATAAAATCTTTTAAAAGATGGTTGTTATGCGATGCAATTGAAATTCCATTCTCTCTGCATGACCAGGATGAAAAAATGAATAAGGCTTCTCATTTGAGAAAAGTTTAAGATTTGCTAATTTTAAAACATACAACAAGAAATATCTTGAAAATTGTTCAATCCACAAAAATGCATTTGATATAAACTATGTGTTTTAATGAGATCTACATTTTTTCTGTACCTAGATACTGTCTATCTCTTACGGTTGCCTGTTATGCAAAACACATCCAAAATGAACGGGTCTTCAGAGGCTATTTCTAGAATATTCGAGATATGTTTTATTTCTCTTTAAATCTCTTTAATATATGACATTTTAATCAAAATGTTAAAGTGATTTTTGAAAAAAATACAACAATTTGAAAAATCTTCTATGTAAAGGATATTTTGGGGTGGTAGAATTTTTCTGGAAATTTTTGTACCATATCCTTAGAAGATATTGAACATAAATGCCAGGGGATATTTAACCAACTTTTTGATTTTGAGTTATACTATTCACATGCATGCAAACACAAACTTTTTTCTGTAAAAATTCCTTTTTGGATTCAGCGTTCATTGAAACATGTATTTCTAGTCAAACAACAACAACAACGACGACGACGATGATAATACTAATAAATAAATAAATTGATAAATTAATAAATGATAAATAAATAAATAAATGATTAATTGATTAAATAAATGATTAACTAAATGATTAAATAATTAAAATAAATAATTAAATTAAATAATAAATAAATAATTAAAATAATAATAATAGTAGTAATAATAATAGTAGTAATAATAATAGTAGTAATAGTAATAGTAGTAATAGTAATAATAATAATAATAATAATAATAATAATAATAATAACAATAACAATAATAATAACAATAATAACAATAATAATGATGATGATAATAATAATAATAATAATAATAATAATAATAATAATAATAATAATAATAATAATAATAATAATAATAATAATAATAATAATAATAATAATAATAAAAATAATAATAATAGGTGTCTTGGAATTAACTGATGCCACAAAAATGATTATGAAAGTAATTTTGCAATTTCAAAGATATCTACAGTTTTGCTATAGTAAGCTTTTATCTGACTTTTATGGTTTGCTCATTATACAAAATTGCATCCCAATTGGACAGAATTTATAAGCTATTCCCAGAAAATTCTACATAACTGTATGTTACATTTTTACTTTCTCTACATGTACTATGTACATAGTGGATAGAGAAGGTATTGTATTACACCCAAAAATTTGATACCGAGATTTCACCAGAAAAATATGTTTTGGGTTCCCCTGAATAAAAGAAAAGCATTTTCAGAAAAATGTGTGTGGGTGTGGGTGTGGGTGTGTGTGTGTGTGTGTGTGTGTGTGTGTGTGTGTGTGTGTGTGTGTGTGTGTGTGTGTGTGTGTGTCTCTGTGGGCAGCATAGATCAAAAACGAAAAGAGAGTTAAAACCAAACTTGGAATTTAAGGATGCAACACAAAGATTTCAAGAAAATCCCCCAACCCCAAAAAGATAGCTGTAACGATTTTTAATAAAATATACTATATTAAAGATAATTACCTGACAAATAAAATGTATATCTTGAATTTTCTGGGAATAGCCTCTGAAGAGCTCTTTATTCTGATTGAGTTTTGTAGAATTTTGCATAACAGTTAAACCATAAGAAATAAGAGAAAAACTTATGACATATAAAATGTAGTTCACGTTAAAGCATTTAATTTATGTCTTATACGTTTTTCTTGTAAAGTTGACCATTTTTGAGATATTCATTATTAATTTACCTTTCTCAAATGGGACCATGCAAAGCGAACCAAACATCAAACATCAATTTTTTCACATAGCAATCAGCTTTTAAAAGATTTGACTTTCACTTTAGCCTAATGTATTCCCTTATTTTCCTTTTACTTATAAGAAAGCAAGCAATAAGACCAATTCTGCTTATGTTTATCTAGATTGGAATGACGTACATAAAAGGATAATCTTTTATAAGAAAAATTGTTTGAGGAACATCTAGAGAAAGTTATGTGAATGGAAACATCAGACTTTTTAGATGAGGAATAAATTGTAATAGGCAAAATGGGACATAATAAATACTTTTTCTTAAAACCAAAAGAATACAATCTCTTAATAAAGCATGATGAAATAAGCTTATGTTTGTACTTTGTCCTTAGCTGTTGAACAACAATGTATACCTTCTGTGAAATGATATCAAAACTATTTTTCCCAACTGATAATTATTTCCTGCTGTTCAAGCTACAATGAACGTCCTTTGAAGAGCACATTGATAAGCTACACTGTGGTTCAACTTACCTACATACATATTAGCACTATAGATTCCCCTTATGTGTTACAGATGTGTTTTGTGGTATCAAATATATTTATCTGAAATGCTTACTTAAGCATTATAGAGGTGACCTATCATTGTTCACATAATAAAATAGCAAATTTTTCTTCCTAACGCATGCTCAATTTTCATTTATTTGTTTTGTCATAATGTAATCAAATAGTAGATTGGCATAAAGAAATTTGAAGCAGAATTCTACACTGGATTTTTTTTCTTTCTGAGATCAGATTTTTCTATTACTATGATACTGCTGAAAGTGTTAATCTTTATGTCAAAAGTTTCAAGAAAAGCAAAGTTAAAGTGTGAAGGCAACCATGAAAATAAAAAAGGATGAGATGCCTAATTTAGGATTCAATTGAAACCACAATGCAAAAGAAATTCCTTGTGGCAAAGTAAAGGCATTGAGCTCTTTCTCAGAAACTACTTATTTGAAACATGTGGATGAATCAGTGCAAACACCAATGGAATGCTCTAATCAAGGAACGAAACGTGAGATATCTACAAATCTGCTTATAGATACTTATGGTAATCCTCTTTTAAACAATAGTAAAGGTTTTTAACCTATAAAAATGAGAGATTTGATAGATATGAATTTTTGAAGTGAACAGTGCCAAAGTTTGTTTAAAGGCATTTAAATGGCTTAAGCAGCCACTACTCAATATTTTAATATTTAATCCAATGCAGTCCTTAATGACAAAAGTAAATGAAAACATAGATGGATGGAGGTATTTTGTGCTATTTGGCATGTTTTTAATTTAACAGATGTTTTAATAAAAAGTATATTCTGAGATGGTTCTTAGTTTGATTTATATAAATTGATTGTAAAATAAACAAGATAAACGTTGAAATTCAACAAAGATGAGGCAAAAATTAGAGGCCTGAAATGGCAAAATTGTGTTCTCTTGTTTTTTGTAATGTTTATAATTGTTTATTTATCATAGATTTCTCATAATTTATCTTGGAAATGTTAACGCTGGTATTAATTAAGTAGTGTATAGTGAAGCTGATTTGTGAACTCTTAAGAGCCCTGTAACCAATACAAATAATATAACAACCTTAAAAGGCTGCTCACAAATAGTTCATTATCAAAGCTAAAAAGGTATTTTATAAACTGTCTGGAAATACTGGAACAGCATGAATGAAAGGTAGTAAAAGTAAACATCCCTTAACAAGTGAAATAATGATATAAATTTGAGATTTAGCATTTATGATAAATGTATGTAGGGTTCATAAAGTAGAAATAATATTTCCTAATTTATATTGATATATACATCTTCATAATAATACTTTTATATTTTCAGTCATGAACAGCCCATTCAATTTTTAAATGTGATTATATCATTAACAACTATGCACCATCATACTTCTGTACATCATCTGTATCTATAATTCTGTCAGCTATACAACAATATAATTAGTAATCTCTATTGTGAATAGCATTTTTCGTTCCTCACATATACAACTTAGAAGGACACATAAGAAAGTAGAAAATGGCACAGGCCAGAGCATATATACAAACATACAGACTAATTAAGTGTAGGAGAATAGTATGTTAAGTAGGCAATCAATGGACCACCAAAGCTGCAACAGTTTGTTCTAATCTCAACGTGCATACAATTACTATTTATTATTATTGTTATTATTAAAAATAAAATTTTCTCAACTTTCCCTATAAGTATTTACGTAAATTACAGTTTTGCTAATAGAAAACTGAACCAATCAGTTTTTCCTAAAGATCACTGAGAGAAGAAGTGTCCCTCAGGTTTTTGAGGCAGGAAATATAAATCAATGACAAACATGACCAACTCTTGAAATAGACAATCATATAAATAAAACTGAAATGGGAAAACAATATTTTAAAAACAACTAAAACTATTGGCTAAAAGAAAAAAGAATCTGAACCACTGGACAGCATAATTTTGCTGAGCCCTAGTACTATTCAAGTTACAAAGCTAATGGTTTGTTAGATTTCATTAATGGTATAACAATGCAGAAAGTTTAACTATCAAATGCAATTTTGCTTTACATTAAAACAAAATGTGAAGAAATTTTCTTTCTTTATTTTTGAACTGTTTGGATCCAAAACTGCATCTAGTCAATGTTACTATTCTGCCCACTGCCAAAAGGTTCATTTGTTCAGAAAAAAAAAAGGAGGGGATAGAAATGAGAGGAAAACCTGAACTAAATTAGTATTACACAATAAATGTGACATATTCTTTGTAATAACATTGTTTCCTTCTAGTAAATTATCATATAAAGTGTGTGTCTAATAATAATAATAATAATAATAATAATAATAATAATAATAATAATAATATTTATGATATGTGCACATAACAAAGAAGCTCCACAAAAAGAAAGTATAGCTTATTACACACTCTCACTGGTAATTTGTAGGTACAAATGTATCATTCTGTTTTTCACACATTTAACAATTATAATAGCAAACAAAGTTCTTATCTTACAGACCTTTCTTCAGTTTCTTTTTGTTCACTGTGCATTCAAGGAGATATTTTGACTCGTTCATCAACATACAAAACGAAACCAAAAAAGTAATGACGATATGCACATCAAAAGCTTCATTTACAATTTAGTTTTTATCTACATGTATTAACATACATTCTGTAATTTGCATTACGTAGTCGTACAATAATCATAAATCAGGTTTTGTATTTTTAAATTAATGGCAAGTACCTTTGAAATGTAATTAAAACAAAAATATAATACTGTTTTGAAAGTGACTGTGCCAAAAGTTGTTCCTAATAAGGATTTTAAACTCGTTAAATTAATTGGTAATGCAATTAGTAGAATATATACCTTATGCTAACACAAAACTAAATACTCCTCTATTATTTGGGGAATACATATCAACAAAACTGCAACAAAGTGCAATATTTTTAAAGCATTTTAAATTAAAAAAGTAAAAGCAACAGAATGATCTGTTTAACTACAATTAATACCAAAACTGCTTAAGTTTATAAAATGATTAATTATAGAATATCTAATAGACATTAAATCATAGGACATCAGTTATAATTACAAATTATTAAAAAATTAATTTTACATATTTTGTATTATTTGTTTTCTTTTAAAAAGTAAAAGATGAGTTTTGGTCAATTTTAGGATAGGTAGATGTTTCCTTTAAGCTTTGGCAAGATTATCTTAGTGCCAAATATTTCTGAAAGGAAATATAAAGAAAATTTGAATGTGTGCAGATGTCTTGTTTATAAACTATTATTGTGACAGTTTTTATTGTAAAATTAAATTATAAAATTTTGCTTTCTTTACATTTGACTAACACCATCTAAGGTGATAAACAATGCTATTGAATACTTATTTTCCCATAATACTGTGATCTGATTTTTTAACTTTAATCATTGATTCATTGTTTCTTTTCAAATGAACTATACCTTTTTAAATCTGTTAAGGACTAGATGAAACACTTTAGAAAATAGGAAGAGGAATCAAGAGTTGAAGGAGACTATGCAGCGGCATAGTCAGGAGGAGGGGTTGTAACCCCCTTGCTAAAAAATGTATAAAGTAATAGAAAAATATAATTTTAATTATAATTGCTGCATCTTAATATAAGAATTTAAAATCAATTTTTAAAAATATTTCAACTCAGGATCAATTAATATATTTTATTTAATTTTATGCAACTTGTTTAAAAATGTCAAGTCAGCTTTCAATCTTGCCAATTTCTTGCTGCCGCTTAGTATGCCTTTGGTAGCTGAATACATAGCTGCCACTAGAGAGGTTGACCAACAAGCGTACAAGAGTCTCGATTCTTGCAAGACTCATAAGTCTTGTTAATAGCAAGACTGTAGTGTAATGCATGGAAACTTGCATAATCAGTCCTGAAAGTTATATTATTCCACATGTTTAAATGAATTAAGATTTAAATAGTCTAGCAGGGTAAATAACCTAGGCTAGGCAAAGGTAACCCTTGAAATGTGGTATCACAGAGCTTGCAGATATGTGTACGTGGTCTCCATTTTTGTTACAAATAAGTGTGCACATATTTTATTACTCTTAAGATATTTATGTTGCAGAAGTAATTCTATTTTTGGTTGTAATCTGAACATGTTTATACATTGCAGCCCGAAGTATACATATGTCATTAACGATTAATATTGCTGATTCAAACCGTTTACTGTGAACATGTTTGGATATATGTTCTGTTAAACGATGTGTCATCTTGTGTTATTACTATGGCCCGGATTTTTAGCTTTTTATAAAGGCATTTTTAGCCTTTTAGTACCTTATTAACCTCTAAAGATTTTTAAACAATCGTCCTAGCTTTCTAACAATGTTTCTAGTTTTTTTTTAGATTTTAAACAATTTTCCTATTTATTTAACAAAGTTACGACAGATGCCTTTTATATCATAATATATATAACAATATAAAAACTATTTTACTTCACAGAAGCATGCTATTAATATGTAGTGTAATTTAAGGCAATTTATTATACAGTATACTTGTGCTTGAACATTTTAACTAAAAAGTTTAGGATGTATTTTTAATATATAGCACTCACTTAAAACCAACTTCCTATTTTAGTAGTTTTGGTGCACACACTAACCACATTTGCAAATTTTCTGTTTTTTTTAAATATATTCTTATAGGCAGAAAATATCTTTCAACATCACAAGATGTCACTGGGATATATTTCATACATGCAATTTCTATACCAAGATAAAAATTGCGATAAATTCTTTCACTGGCTAACCCCACATGTACACTCAAAACAAAACTAAACAAATTATTAAACAAAAATTGTAATTGAAATGAATTGAAGAAAAAAATTGGTATATTTTCTACCAACGTTAAAAAAAATAAATAAAAAATAAAACTTAAGTTTAGCAAGTTTTAAGTCTTAATGTCCCAATTAGCTTTTTTTTTAGGTTGCGTAAAATTCGCAAATTAACATCCAAATGATTTGAAAACTAAAAGTACTTTGAAGCTTTTTAACTTACTTATAAGGGAAAAATAGGTTAAAACCTAAACATCTGGACCCTAATTATTATGTAACCAGTTTATACAATGGATCATACCTGAACCTACTCCATCTGAGTTACAAGAATACTTGAGTCACCTCGCTCATGAGCACTAGTTCTCGATACTCGATGTTCTCGTTGCTACACTCTCCAGAAATGGCGTGGCTTACAAGTAATGAGCGAGAGTGGCACAGGTTTTGACTGCCTCTACCCCCTCCTTAATATTTTTTTGGATACACTACTGAAACCATAAATCTTTGGCTTTCTACTAACTACTGCAACTGTTATCCATAATTATATATGTCTAAAACAAGTGTCATACCAGCTTAGTAGAAGATTGTTAGTGAAGAAAGGTAACATTTTGTGATTGGAAAAATGCTCATTACATTGAAATTTTCAACTTTCCTTTGGTCTACACAGATTGATAAGAGTTTCTTATATTTTAGAAAATACTATTTCTGATAAGTCAGCACTATGGATACTTATCTAATAGGTTGTCTGAAATATCCATGGTAATTAAGGTGTTATTGCGAGCCTAAATGATTCATATGGAGAAGAAGTTTGCTGGGTAGAATAGAAACCAGTCATCATTCTTGAACTTTAATAAACAAAGTGCTACAAAAAACTGTTGGACCTTCTGTAGCTCTAAAACTAATACCCACCAAAACAAAGAGAAGAAATAATATTTGGAGTTATACAACAAGGAAAATAGAGAAACAAAGATATCAGAGTAGTGGCTCCATATGCAAGGATATAATTTATTTATCAGCAAAATTTATAGTGTTTAATATTTACTACTTTTGTTAGCATAATCAGTATATATTATGTCATGTATTTCTTTATACTTAAATAAATGAAATACTACTGTAGATAGATTTTAATATCAAATGATTAAACAAAGCAAAAAAATAAAAAAAAATATATATATAAAACCACTCAGTTCATAATAAATATTTAATAAAATAAAAATAACCATTTAAGGCTAAGCTAACAAACATTTTAACTTAAGAATAATTGCATTCTCATATAACCCTAAGAAGCATTTTGTGCAGACACCACTATTATTTTTTCTTTCTTTTTTTATTGTTTGATTTATATAGCCCCCTTTAACATAGGTCATATCTGAGGCTTTGTATTAGAAACAACTCATTTGTAGGTTGTTTACGTTGGGTTTAACTTGTTTTATTTTCCTCAAACACACACATTAACTCTCACATACATACTTCCAAACTCTGTGGGGATAGGGAATAATTCTGGTTAAAGAAAAATTCCCTGTCCCAGCCGGGAATTGAACCTGGGACCTCTGGGTGAGAAGTCAGCTTGCTGACCACTTGACCAAGGAGGCAGTCACCGCTATCTTTGCTAGTAACTGGAAATGCATTTAATTAAATTTCAACCAGACAATAGTTCACTTCTCTAGAGATTTTGTGCATTACAGTCAATAAATGTTATCCTAAGTGTTTGCCATTTCATATATTGTTTTATGGCAATATTAAGAAATTGTGGATTATATGTTACAGAAAGTGCAACAAGCACCTGGTACACAATCTCATACAGAGAGATACTTGATATTAGATGAAATTAATGTATGTCAGAAAGTGAATAAATCATCAATCATAAAATTGCATCAAAATACATTACATTCTTTCAATAAAATGAAAGCTGAATGTACAGATTTTGTGGACAGAAATATATGATTTCTAATAAGTGAATAGAGAACAAGATATATGGGAGGGGGTGTGGAAAACACCACCAGATTTATCATTTCAAAATGTTAACCCTTCCACCCCTAATTTATATGTTATTTTTCATCATTGCCAGCACTTCCATTTTGACAATTAAAAATTGTCTTTTAATTTGTAACTTCTTTTACGTTTGTATTTGATGCAATTCCATTATCCATATGCGATTGAAGCATCCATGGTCAACAATACTGAAACTGTATACAGCTCTCTCACTCTTAGAGCTGCAGTGGCAGACAGATTCTAGTAGTTGCATACATGGGTTGACAAAGAGATAAGGGTTAGGTAAGGCACTCACACCTTATTGCACCCATAATGGCTGTATTAAGTTAAATTGATTCTATGCTTAAAACTAAGTACAATAATTGGTTCCGATTTCAGATATGGAAAATTGCTAAGTTTGTGTAATCCAGTTAATGTTCTTTAATGCCTTACTATGATAGGTCTATTTGAATATAATTTCTCTTTATTGAATATGATTATAGAAATATTTTATATGATCAATTTTGAATGTATCTAGCATATAAAATATGAAGAGATCTGTCCATTTTACAATATTTCTACACATCCATCTGTCACATACCTATGCATTTCTTTGGTATGCTTAAATTACTTGGTGCAAACATGATTAATGTGAAGTTAAAAGTTATCAAATTAAAAGTGCATCTCTAAATAAGTTTTAACAATGAATTAATGGCCACTATCCCTTGTCTCTTCTGTAGCGGTGACTTCATTTTGAATATTATTTTTTCTAAATTTTGAAATTGCAAAATCTACTGCAGCACCACCAGTTCATAAATATTGGCTGAATTGAACAGTTATTCAAACATGATGATATATCATAACTGTATGTAGTCCTAAAATGTTATTAAATATTCCCAAGTTAGCAGGTAATTTGGTGACAAGTATTTCCACGTTGTAGATTAGCTAAATATCTTTTTCTTATTTTTTAATTCATAAACAAAGTTAAATTTCACAAAATATGTGATAAAAGTATAAAAATACATAGCAGTATAGCGCTGTCCAGATTGAAAAGTTTTTTGCAGAAAACTGATTTGTTAATAGAGTCATTTTAATGGATAGTCGATAAGAAAGTGAAGCAAATTAATATAAGGCCTGGAAGTTGCTCTAAGTAGTATTTTGAAAATGACATTAAAAATACAGAATCATTCTGTGGAGTTGTAAAATGTTCACTAAGTTGAGAAAGAACCAAGCTACATATTTATCAAGTTAAATACATAACTTTACAAAAGACACAGCAAAAAAAATAAATATGGACACCAACTTTGTAAGAAACAACAAAGATAACTCAAAGAATTAGACAAATATATGGCGTATCATCCACACTTTTAATGCCAATTCATGCATTTACTTAAAGATGTTGCTATATGTTGATGATAGAATAATAAAAGTGAATATAAAAACAGTATATAAATTACATGACACTGGAAAAGTATATAAAATGCTATATGTTAAAAAACAAGTCTGATATGTTGCATGCAGCTTTCTCTGTCTACTATCCTTTATTTTTTATATAGTTTCTGTAAACTATTCATAAAGATGTTTATTTTTCTAGTTATTTCATGTTAATTAAATAAGCATTTACAGAAATAATTTAACACATTTTATTATACATACAAGAGAGAAAGAGAAAACTAATTGATAGTAAAATGTTTAAAAGTAAGACACAATTTGCTGGCTTTAAAGTTGTAATGTCTTTCCATGACATTGTGAGCAATAATTGAATAGCAACAGCACTTTAAAAAATGACAAAGCAATGATAGATTTAAACCCTAAAACTGGATATCTTTGAAATTGTTAATGCAACAAAAGAAACAATTTTAAAGAATGTGTTTTAAAGAGATTTACATTGTTTGTATATTATGTTTTTGTCTATATCTTTATGGTTTACCCGTTATACAAAATTCCTTTCAAATGAAGGGGAATTCGCAGGCTATTTATTTCTAAAAGATATATATTATTTTGTCATACAAATATCTTAAATATGTGGTAGTTAAATCAAAATTGGTAGAGCCATTTTTAAGAAAACTAAAAATTCTGAACACTTTTCCACATAAAAGGTAGTTTGGTATGGAGGGGTTTTCTTGAAATTCTTAAAGTCCATCTTTGGAAGATACCGAACATATACACCAAATTTGGTATTTATCAAATTTTTGATTGAGTTCTGCTATTCACAGGCACGAGTAGGTACATGTACAAACACAAATAGATCTTCCTCTAAGAATGTCTTCAAATTCAGGGGGCCATGACATGGAGTTTAACTATGCCTGCTAGCCTATAGTCACTGCACAGGTGTTAGTGGATTGCTTTGGAAAGCTTATAGCCTATTATTACACTGTTTGGTTGCCTTCGTTTAAGTAGCTGCACTCATTGTCACAGGTGCTTGATAAATTAACTCATGAAGAGTGAGAGTAATACCTCAAAGTTTTGGAATGTGACACTTGGACTCAGTGAACACATCCCAAAATGTTAACTTTTCTGGAAATTTCTATTGACATTAACAGTTATAAAAGGAAGAGCTGCAAGCCAGGTGAGTCAGTTTTCTACTGGAGTTCTAGTATGTGGTTGCAAGAGTGAGCAGTCAACTGTCTATGCATTGAAATGACAATAGAAAATTGTACTGCAGAATTGTTAGAAAGCAGAGGTATGAAAATGATTATTTGTAAACAGATTTGAGTAGGAAAGCAGTTTTGTTACACTGGTGTCAGAAGTGGGATTTAATGCGAAGATGGAGGAGATGATGAAAGCTTTACTTGCAGAAATCCAGAACATGAAATCTAAAATGAAGTCCAGCATGAAAATAATATGCAGGATATGAAGATGGAAATGAAATCCGAAATGAATGAAATGAAATGAAGTTCAAAATGGAGAAGGTAATGGAGGAGAAGATGGAATATAGAATGGAGAAGATAAGAACCTAAATAACAATTGTAAATTGCACAATGAAGAAGATGAAGACTGAGATACCAAACAAAATTGATGAATAACTGGCTGGCATGAAGAAGGTAATGAAAGAACTTGGTGGAAAAGTTGAAGAGCTTGGTGGAGTGGTGAAAGACCATGACCAAACCATGCTGAAAACACTGGTTCTTGTCCGATCACTGAAGTTAAGCGAACATTCGGCACATGTCCATTGTGACCAGATGTTGTATTATAAGGCTTTGAGATAGTACTGCCATTCTTCATGTGTTAATTTCTTGAAAAGCTGTGTCAATGAGTGTGGTTACAAAGGAAGCCAACCAAACATGTGCAACAATATGCTATAAGCTTTCCAAAGCGAACTGCTAACATACGTTGACAATTAAGGACCAGCAAGGCATATTCATAATACAGGGTGCCCACAAAGTCACCATACACTTTCCAGGAAAACGTACATTTGGATTATTTCTGTTACAGGTATAGTGAAGATACATCACAATGTTGTCTATTGAGGAATATCGTTTAGGTGGCAACACCTATGATGAGCTCAGAGACATACCTGAATATGCTGCAGTTGTTCCTGGAGCCACAGTTATGGGAGGATGGTATCCTTGTCTGTCATTTTTCAACAAGATGGGACTCCACCCCACTAAGACACATTGTGTGGGTCTGTCTGAATGAGACCTTTTGTAACTGGTGGATCGGACAAGCGGCAGATTCCATGTGGGCTCCCTTGATATTTTTTGCATGGGTATTCAACAAGAACTGAGTGTACGCTACAAGGGTGCTAGATGTGAATCAGCTACGAATAAGAGTGTTATGTTTACTCATAACTCCTCACACCTTACGATGCATGTTCCAGGCAACCATAAGACTAATGCAGTTCCATATGTCTGCCTTCATTATCAACAGTGTGCTGATAATGAAGGCAGACATATTGAACTGCATTAGGCTTTATAAGGTCCTATTCTATACTAATATAATATTTGTGTTGTAACAGGCCAAGAACATTAAAATAAAGGTAACTTTGTGGGCACCCTGTATGTTCCCAGGGAATTCTCAACATATATTTTTGTATGTAATACAATACTTCTCCTTGCCTACCATAGATGCCACATGAAAGGCAAAAATGAGAAAGTATTGACGAGTTTAAACCAATAACAGGTAGCTTGGAAATGGCTGGTGCTATAAAAATTTATTTGAAATACACTGTGTGTATGTGTACATTTTGTGTAGTATGTATTGGTCTATCTTGTAAGATTAAACAAAATTATATAAAACGTTCTGAAAGAAGATACTTCATAGGCTTTTTCTGGAAAATCTAGGATATACATTTTTTTGATATTTAAATATATGTCATTTTATTGAAAATTGTTATAACCATTATTAAACAAGTAAACAGTTTTGAAAAATGTTTCATATAAAGGTAAGTTTGGGTTGAGGAGGATTTTCATGAAAATCTTGTTGGATCTTTGGAAAATACTGAACCTAATTAACCTGATATTCATTTTTAGTAATGTTGTTCACAAACACACATATGTATCCCTTTCCTAAAAATTCTTCTTTTTGGATTCAAGGAATCTTAAAACATATATTTATGGTGAACTCTTGATATACATTTTTGGGTGGAATTATATGGGTAATTTCTTCATCTACTACAAAAAACATGGTAGAGCAAGTAATAAAAGTGATGGCATTCAAAGGAAAATGAGCAGTGAGAACTACAATTTTGATAAATAGCCAGGTGTAGAAATTAATATATTTCAATACTTAGGGTGTAATATTACTTGTGAATACAATTAGTACACTAAGCTAAAACTAAGTAAATTCCCAGTATTAATGGGTATTATAAGAACCTTTGTCAAATTTTATCTTTTAAACTTTCTGTCCTCTAAGCTGACTTATGACTGTAGATTTACAAATGATTGGAAAATTAAGAAAGAAACTTGGGTGAAAATTGCATCACAGGGCTAGGGAAAACTTATCTTACAATACCACCAGAAATGCATTACAGAAAAACACATTAAGAGAAATAAAGGCAAAGTTTTATGAAATGATAGCACTTTAAGCTTTGTTTTATGGCTCAGAAGCTTGGGTACAGACTAAATTTTAATAAGATTCTGTGCTCTGAAATGCAATTTTTAAATCATATCTAAGGTTGAGATCACTTAAGGAATGTTAATAAGAGGGTTGAATGAAAAGTAATGCCTCCACCTTTGTAACTCTTCACCAGATGGCAGCATTGGTATGCGGCAGGTACTGGCTTGTTCCATAACCTATTCTCTACAGCTCCAGTTGGCATTGAACGGTTGTGTTGTTACAGTGTAAAATATGGAACCCTGCGCAGACAGTTGGTCAATGCGATTTAAGCAATATGCAGTCATTGAATTCTTGACAGCAGAAGGTGTCACCCCAAAGGAGATTCATCAGAGGATGAAAGCAGTTTATGGTAATTGTGTTGATGTGAGTACTGTGTGTCATTGGGCGAGTAAGTTTAAAGGTGTTGAGGTGGGAACATCTGATTTGCTTGACAAACAAAGAGTTGGACATCCTGTGATAGCAATCACCGAGTTTCACAAGCAAAATGTTGACAGATTGATTCAGGACGATCGTTATATCGCTCAGAGAGAAATTGCAAGCACAACCGGCATTTCACAGAACATGTGGGTCACATTATTGCTTTGCTTGGCTATCGGAAGATCTGTGCACAATGGGTAACCTGGATGCTGACTCCTGAAATGAAAGCGCACAGACTTGAAATTTGCCAGGAACTCCTCTTGCATTACAAAAATGAAGGTAACACCTTTCTCCATTCAAATGTGACAGGAGACGAAACACAGGTACACCATTATGACCCAGAGACAAAATGTCAGTCTATGGAATATCGACACAAAGACTCGCCCCAGAAAATGAAGTTCAAGACGCAACCCTCAGCTGGAAAAATCATGGCCACAGTGTTCTGGGATGCAGATGGTGTTATCCATGTTGATTTCCTGACCGTGGAATAATAATATATTCAGAGCATTACATCATAATGCTGCAAACTCTGAAACGACGGCTAACAAGGGTCTGAAAGGAAAAGGGAAATGTTTTCCTACAGAATGACAATGCCAAACCGCACACTTCATGTGCCATCACAGCAGAACTTCAGCGACTGAATCTCACCACCATATGACATCCTCCAAACAGTCCAGATTTAGCACTGTTCCCGATAATGAAAGATGATCTGCGGGGATATCATTTTGCTTCTGATGAAAACGAGAGAACTGTGAGATTGTGGTTGCGGAAACAGAGTGTTGATTTCTTCCGTGATGGCTTCAGAAAACTTGTTCATTGTTGGCAGAAATGTATCCAATTGGCTGGTAAATGAAATGGCATTTTATTTATGGATGCTCTTTAACTACTGCGATTCCATTCTATACTGGCTGGTAAGTATGTGTAAAAGTGAATATTGGTAACTAAAGATCACATTCTAAGGTTTATTTCTGCATTTGATTTATTAAAATATTCCCATCCAAACCCAATTAACAAAGGTGGAGGCATTACTTTTCATTCAACCCTCATATTTTATCAGATTTAGATGTTAACCCAAAAAGAATTATGGGGAAATAGCTGGAAGATCATTTGGGATTTTGGAAGTTAATGTACCTAAATGATGATTTGATGATGATTTCTATAATGGTTATGTAAGTATACATGCAATATTGAACTTATAGATAAAATATTAATACAACTATTGAATCTTTGTATATTCTGCTTTGTTAATGCGCCTCTTAAATCTATGTGATAGATGAGTATTTTAACTGTTATGCAAATTATAGATCATTAAATTATTGCAGGTCAGTAAGAGGATAATCAGTTTGAGCAATGAAATGCCTAACTTTGTTACTTTAATTGAAACTACACATTTTCCAACACATTGAAACCAAATTATTTCAAAGCAACGGATATATACAGTGTGTGTTTCTCCGTATATTATGCTGCTTTTACAATGATACTGTAAGCAGACTGTTTCAATATTTGATTCCTTATGTTTTATGTCCCCAAAAAAATCAGCAAGCAAATTTGAAAGGATGGGATCATATGAAGTATTTCCAATGAATAATACTTATTATATAAAATTAATTAAAGATGGGATGGTATTTATAAAGTATACTTCTGAACACCATAATAGGGATAGAAGGGACTGGATGAGAATAGTTATGGAGGATTTTTGACAAGTGGTATATTCCCTGTTATGTAATAATTGATTGTTTTTTTTGTGTGGTCTCATGTCTTACCAAATTGATAATTCATAATTAAGAAGAAGAGATTGAATGATAATTTTACTCCACAAGTGGAACTTAGCAATAAAACTCTTTGACTTTAGTACAATAGTCTATACAAGATGTGTTAACATCACTCCATCAGCATCATCTTTTAATCAGATTTGGTGGACCAAAACCTAGAAAGATGGAAGTTGGTTTTTCATTGTTTACATGGATACTCCTTTTTGCATAAGTCAAGCACTCTTTTTTAAAATTTAAGTAACAATTTTAGGATATTTTACTTTTAAATTTCTTCATTCATGACTATTTTAGTATATTTTCCCTACTGTAATACTTTTTGTTTAGCAGTTCAAAATATAATATTATTATTTACACCAGTTATAGGTATGATTTATTTTGCCTCATTTAGATATGCTCTTCTAAGTTCTACTTTCTCTATGTACTATGAACATATTAGATAGAGAGGGGAATCAAAAAATTTGATATCAGGTTTTCATCAGAAACATATCTTTTTAGATACCTTGAATCCAAAAATGGCATGTGCGTGTGCGCATGTGTGTGTGTCTATGTGTACACAATAATTCAAGAATGGAAAGGCAGTAAAATATCAAACTTGACATTTGAATTCAACATCTTCCAAGAATAAAACACAAAAGTTTTCAAGAAAATCCTCTCATCCTCAAACAACCCTTTACAAGGAAGGTTTTTCAAAAATTTTGATTTTCTCAAAAATAACTCATGATTTTGATTAAAACACCACAGTTTACGATATTTTTATGACAAATGAAATGTATATCTTAAATTTTTTGGGTATAGCCTCTGAAGATCTCTTCATTCTGGATGACTTTTGCTAGTAAGCCATAAGAGAGAGACAAAAACTTACTACACAGAAAATGTAGATGTCATTAAAGCACACAATTTATGTGATATACATTATTTTTTTAGATATAATATTTTCAAAATATTCCTTTATATTGGTTTCAATTTTAAAATACTTAAACTTTTCTCAAATGGGAAATCGATATTTGTTTCATATATCTTGTGTTTTAATCCTGGCCATGCAAAGATAACCAAATTTCAATTCTGTCACATAGCAACCAGCTTTCAAACATTCTATCGCTTTAGCCTAGTGTGTTCCCTTATTTCCTTTATCTTGGTTTGCATTATGTAGATAAAAGAATAATCTTTTGTAAGAACAGTTTTTTTTTTTATAGAACAGGTAGAGAAAGTCATATGAATGCAACACATCAAATTTTTTCCTACCTCAAAGTTTAAATTTTCCAAGCAATTTTTTTTTTTAAATAGAGGACCCCATTACCACCCAGTGCATTCCTCCATTGCAGAAAAACCTAGAACTGCCCTGCTTGAGAGTTTGTCTTTAGCTGTAAACAGTGGTTAAAGAAAAGCATAGATTTTTGTGATAAATTTGGTTTAAACTGGTTTGCTTTAACTAAAACAGAAACAGTAGTTGGGAATTTAAGTGAGAGGAGACCAGAGTACATGTTTATGATGTGACTTCATAATGATTTTCATGGCATACTTATATTACTGTAAGTACACTAGGATGTGGATAGTTTTGTGAATAAAGTTGAAATAACTTAGAAGAAGAGAATATAATACCTAACGAGTAAGTTTCCTAAGAATTAAAAGGGATGAAACATAAAAAAACAGATTTTGTGGTTTTGAAGGAACACTTAGTAATGACAACACATGGGAAAACATGGAAGGATTTAGAAGGCAGTAAATGGATATCTTCAGTGTGACTTCTAAAGATTTAGTTGGGAGAAATGTAAGAGGATGGTGTCTATGGAAAACTAGGGATATTGAATCTATATTCCAAGGATGTTTATACAGAAATCCAGATACTAATAAGTAAAGAGTTTTCAGCAAAGGCCTCATTATGGAAAGAGCCATAAAATATCAATCAAAATTCCAAAATTATGGAGAGAGAAATTGTATATTAAAAGAGTGTTTGAAATATCAACATGGCAGGGGGTGAGATTGATAGACATTTGAGTACCTATCTTAAAATTATTGATTTAGCAAACTTATAGATGCTAAGGGAGAGTGACACCGAGGGTTTCTAGAAAGAAGTAAGAAGTGTTTGGAAGACAAAAAATAAAAACACTAATGGCCACCTAACAGGATTAGTTTCATTAACCTAATATGTTTCAATAGTGAAACAAAACTGAGAGAGGAAGATACACATAGGAAAGAGAAGGATTGATATAGGTAACAGTTGGGAACTGAAAGAATTAAGGAAGAGTTTGAAGAAGGGGGTTATACATTATATGGGAAAAAGAAGATGCAGAGTTCAAATACTTGAATGCACTGAAATGAAGACCTGGAGGAAAACCTTTATTGAGATAAAATAGAAAAATACCAACCAAAGAGCTGCAATAGTGGGAAGCTAAAAAAGTTTATAATAAACTGAGATCATTTTTATACAAAATAGAAAGCTAACGGATATGGGCAGTCAGAACGAAATATGGAAAGAGGATAAGATTGGAGCCACTGCTCAAAAAATATCAAAACTTACAATTAATATAGGCTCTACATTTTTATACACAATTACAAATATTTAAGGCAATTTTATACAAAATTTCAAATATTTAAAGGACTAAAATTCAGGGCAGAAAAGAATCTTAGTGAAAGAAAAAAACAACATCTGCTTTAACCATGTTAAAAATTTCATAAAGAAACTCAAGTTATGAATTATTAGCACCCAAAACCTCCGAGAGGTTTTATAAAATGTTAAAAGGATGGGAATATTTAGATCACACTAAGGTAAAAGCTAATAGGACAAAGGAGTTTCTCTGCCTTAGTTTGTTTATTTATGGGGATTCTCATTGTTTGACTATTTATTATTAATTTATATTATAAAACTGATGTATTCATAATTATTATTAATAAATTAATACTCATTAATTTATATAAAATGTGTAAACAGCATGAGATATATATTCCTGATATGATATAATGTTACAGTAAACAATTACTTTAAAGAACTTGGAGTACAGTAAGCTGAAACATAGTTTATTAAATATATTATATTTTCCTTCTCTTAGAATTAATATGGTTTTGCAACATGTTTTTCAATGGCTCAGTTCACTATCAAAGCTAAACAGTATAAACAAAATATAAAATTATATTGTTACTAGATTTCCAAAGCAACAGTACTTCAGATTTCAAATAAACAACAAGTACTTCAGAATTATAATTATTAAACAACGTTGCTCACCTGCATCAGCCACAAACATGCACTCCTTACACCAAAGGCTGCTTGTCTTATAGTTACACGTTCAATGATAGCAATACTTCCTATTTTGCTAACATACTGTAAAATGTTTATTGAATTTTAAACACATATCCATCAACATTAAATGTAGTGCAAAAATCAGATACATGACATCTTAAAAATGTAATTCTTTAAGAACCCCATTCCAAATGTTCCTGTTTGCTCCTCTCCTTGAATAGTAACATTTTAAAGCTCTAATATAGGGCAGTGATAAAAATGAACTTATTTTTTCATGGTGACAAAGTTTGCACCATTCACTGACAAATTCTTCTGTTGTGTATTTTGTAAGTACAAAGTTGTATCAATTTCACACACCTTTTTAGTTTAATATGCATTTTTTTTCCTCCTGGCACAATTTAACATTCACTCTTTTCTGCAAACAAACTAGTTACTACTAACCCTTATCCCAGATAGGTGCACTGTTATTTACTATGAAATGTCTACTTTTTTGATTAGACCACGCACAACCACACACACTAAGAACCCTTCCAAAAAGATCTTGTGCTTTGACTTACATACATGAACACATGTAGACCATTTTGCTTTGGAAGTTTAAAAAAAGGTTTACCAGAAGTGGCCTCAGTCTTCTGGTAAATAATTTAACTTAAAATATATAGATTACATTTTAATATACACATATGTACATATACATAAATTAATTCATTATATATGTCAGCCTAACAACTATTCTTTTCTTCCAATGCAATATAATAGTGAGCATATATATATAAACTACTTAGATGGAATCAAGAAAAGTATACTTTTAAAGAGGAAACTCCTATAATGTAACATTATGCATTTTTTAAAATAAAATTTACTATATTTGTTTAAAATAGCATGTTTTACACCAATACTATTAATGATGTAGTTTCAGTTCACGTTCCTATTCATGGATTGAAGTATTACTGTCTTTGTAAATTAAAAACAACAGAGTTTTGTAAAAAAATGTTTCTGTATTACTTGGTACTATCATAGTTTCTTATAACTTACATTAGAGCTTTCCTTTATTTCAGTGTATTTACTAAGTGTATGGTATGTTTGCAATATGATTAGAAAGATGCCTGACATTATTATTAATAAATGATTAGGTAAAGATGATTATGCTAATGATAGAAATATAATGAAGTAATAAAACAATTGAAAATCAAGATGAAAAATATATGTAAAAATGTGATTTATCTACTTTTAGAGATGAAAGAGACAAATATTGTGCACAACTTTCACAAAATATTGTATAGTAAATACAATTTATAAATAATGATGTAATAAAACAGCAAGAAACATTTTTTTATAAACTTATTACTTTTTATGTGACTTGTAAAAACATCTGAGTTACCTGAAAATTTTAAAGGCATGGTTTATGTCAGAATTTAACTGTAAAATACGTTTTATACAACTGTTAGTAGACAGCAGCTGACACTGTGAACTTATGAAGCATGTGATACAATTTTTTTTTTTGAAGTTTAACATCCTTTAACCTGGTCATATTGGACGAAGAATAAAATTGGTGAAATATGGCTCAAATGATCTCGGGGTCCATAGACCTTAAAGTTACTTGACATTCATCTTCTCAGGATAAGGGAAAACCCCGAAAGAAACCTTATCTGGGTAACTCATCCTGAGCAAGATTTGAACTCATGACCTTTTGAATGTGAGGCAGACATGCTAATACCACACCACCCAGGCAGGCTTTGTGATACAATTAAACTATCAATTAAGTGCTAAAGTGTGTTCCTTCAACTTTATCATATTTCGTTTTAGTTAGAATACCTTACATTTGTGAAATTATTTTTTATAAACACAGATTTAATTAAACAAAACTATTTTTAAAAAAAGGCAATCATTTATAGATGAGAAGCCCAATGAAAATATTTGTTCACTATGTTCTCATAAAGTATACAGTGCATGGAAAGATTATGAAAAAAATCTTAGGAGTAGAATGAAACATGGAATATTTTGCATTAATTTATTAACCAAAATATGTACAATCAACCTTGGGACCTCTGCTGGGTAATACCTATATACATATTTAAAATATCTATGATTTTTATAATCATGTTTAGTAAAACTGTAAATGATAATCTTTACCTACTTTACGTTTAATCTGATCATTTTCAAGGTACATTTGCCCCATTGAATACAATACAGTGTACAAATGATGAAAAGAAACTTAATTTATAACAAAACTATTTGACAACCTTGCAGTAAGGTGAAAGAATTGGCATTTGAGTCAAATAAGGCTGCCCCAACTCAGAAAGTGTGTTTACTTATGAAGGCAGCTTTAATTGCGCTGGAATGATGTTAACTTTTATCAGTGGTTCCTATTAAACTTCCAAGATAAATTAGTTCTTTCAGTAAAACTTTTAATGTTTAATGATTGCAATTAAATACTTGGAACACTTGCTTTAAAGCTTGAATGAAAGAAAATAAATATTTTATATAAAACATTCATTTATTCATATTTATGCAAAAATCAAATACATGCAGTGGCTTTTAACTGTTAGATACTGAAACATGTAGTTCCCATGCTTACCTCAGCATTAGAAGAGAGCAAGTATAAGTGAAATTGGTACTTTTGTTTAGGAATTTGTCAAACTAAAATAAATTAATAGAAGAGATTAAGAAATAACCCAGCTTATTTTTATTTCAACTCACGAATGACTTACAATATTCGTAATATTGCCTATATACTAGTGCATGACACCATAAGCCTTCAGTGCCTAGAAGTAATCTCTCACTTCTAAATAAAATGCTACTTTATGTAAAATAAAAATATTAAACTGTGGTGAAACTGTGCACTTAGAAGAATGTAGAATATAAACAAAATTTTGGCTTCTCCAGCTGTTCTGTCATAGTATGATTTGATCGATTATTGGTGTTACAATTAGGATGCCATGAAAACAGCAAAAAATTTATTTTATGTTGAAATAAATGCTCAAAATCTTGTATGTTTTCAATCATCTCGGTGCATAGAAACACTTTCTAAGCAGATCCCAAATGCTATACACATATCAGAAGTGCATTATCTTTCCATTTGTTTTTCTGGAATTATTGCAGTTGTAAGAAATTCTCTCCCATAGGAATCTTAAAGATGATTGGTGTCTTCTTTATCAGGCATTCACATCATATATTAAGACAGTTTTTAGTCCTGTCTAATCCAATTGGCTTCCATTACAGCTTCCCAGAGATTTATACATGTTCCTTTTTTTGGAGCCTATTGCCTCAGAGGTCTATTTTACATCTCCCCAGAGACATAAGTATTTTCTTTCTTTAGAAGTCTATCACACAAGTGGTCTGTTATACAGCTCTGCAGAGACCTACATATTTTCTTTCTTTAGGCATCTAATTCATGTCATACTGGATGCCATTGATTTTTAAAGTAATGATAATGTGTGTTCGCTCTATGCCAGTATTCATTGGAGCAATTATAAATGTTAAGTTTTTACTTCTTCAGTAGATTCAAAAATTATTTTTTTGAGTCAAATTTGTCACATAACTTCACTTAGGTACCCTATTATATTTGGACATATTTCAAGAGCCATTACTCTCATCTTCAGCTGAATGTTGATGGTAGCATCCATAGGATAGGCTATGGTAATAAGCATTAAGATGGCAGTATCTGTGGGGCTTGAGTTTGAAGTAGGCATGAAAAATCTCTGAATCGTCTGATGGCAGGATTTCAAAATTCATAATCTGGTGTTTGTATTTGGTGATGAAGATTTTCTAGTGAATGGCTGACATATTTTACAGGAGTTATGTTTGCAGAAATGTGCAGCAACAGCAGATTTTTCTATCTGTTTGTACATGCAGAAAGTGTTCACTGCTGTGGGTTTTGACGTTCCTTTTTCTTTTGCCTATGTATACTTTGTGACCTTTTCATTTGATTCTGTATATTCCAGATTTGCATATTTGTGGTATCTGCTTTTTTGCTGGTGTTCTAAAGAGATTCTGTAGACTGTTCTTAGGGGCTAGAGTGATGTTGTGTTACTGAAAAAAATTTTGGTAATTGTTGTGAAGCCATAAGTGGTAGGAGAATTTTCTGAAATTCTTTCTTTCTCTCAGAGTTTCCAGGGTGGACAAGTTCTTTATTTCTTTTAGCCTTTTGTACTTGTTAACCTTTTTTGTCAATTATCTGTGGATTGTAGCAACTGATGAGAGCCATATTGAATATATTGATATTCATTATTGTATTCTTCTTTGTCCACTGGTATGTTGATCAGGCAGTGAACCAAACTGTTGAAGGTTGCATGCACTTGAGGAACAGGATTGGATGATTTATTATTGTTTTTTGTATAGTTATCAGTGTAGGTTGGTTTTCTAAAGATGCCAAAAGGTAGCTGGTTATTGTGTCTTTTGCCGTTTATATCTTAAAATGGTAGGCAACTATCTTCTTCCATTTCTAGGGTAAATTTTATGTTATGTCTTGTATGTTTAGCAGAGTTAAGGCATCTTAAGCTAGTTTCTTAGACATTATTGCAAAAGCATCATCTACATAATTGTGACAAGTTTTGAAGATGGTTGGGAAGATTTTGTAATGCTATTTTCAGTCTTCCATGAATAGGTCTACTAGAAAACCTTCTAGGACAAACTAGGTAAAATTGCATATTGTCATGGTACATGGTACACTGGTCTATAATCATTCATTGAGATGTGTACTAACTCAGTGCTTATAAAGTCCTTTTGTTTCTATTCCTTTAAAGTGTGTGACTAAAATTAATCTTTTCTTTAATAAATTTGTCTCCTTTCTTCAGGTATATGAGATTAAGATATGTTATCTTAACTGATAAGGGAAGTACCCTAACTAGATAGCCCTGATTTCTTTCTAAATCAATATACAGTAGAGTTTGGTTGACTAAAATATTTAAAAATGATTCTGCTAATTGTTATGGTTATTGCAAGACATTGTAAATCAAAATTTGAATTCACTTATTATACAGCTCTGGTTAGAGGAGATATCCAACATTCACACTATCATATTAATGTGGTAGACTTTTTATAACCTTTACTCATAGATGCATAGTTAGGACCATCATTATCACTGACCTTATTGGGGTAATGCAGATTTGAAAAATATAATATAGACCTAGAATCCTATAACATACTCGTACTTTAGGATTGCTGCATTTTCACTTTCATCATCACACACAATCACAACACATAATAAGAAGCATTGTTTAAAGGGAATTTAAAAGAGTTTGTGTTTGTTTTTCAATAGTTCATTCACACTTTTGCCATGCATATATATATTTCAAGATTAGTGAACTGAAGTTGGTGTACAACAGAATGTAATTTAATTATACAATTCCTATCATGTCATTTTAAATTAGTTCTGTGGCTAATAATTTATTTCTGAACAGTTCCTCAGATTATAAAACTATATACATATAGGGGTTGCACAAGCCTTACTGTTTCTTGAGGAATAGTTTGGTACAATTCTCTTGTTGGGTAACATCCTTGTTGTTTCCTTAGCTTTGAAGAGAGTGTTATTAGCTTTATATT
The DNA here is from genome assembly GCA_030762935.1 of Hymenopus coronatus. Lineage (NCBI taxonomy): Eukaryota > Metazoa > Arthropoda > Insecta > Mantodea > Hymenopodidae > Hymenopus > Hymenopus coronatus. The sequence continues at coordinate 132,322,979 of CM060897.1, read as the reverse complement.
ACAGGACTTAAAGCTTTCACAGTGATGGTTATTGATAAGCGCTTCATGGGTTATCAGCCATGTTAATTCAATGGGTTATCAGCCATCCTTGCTCTGTGGCCTTTTACAGGATAAATTTTAGCCAAAACTTGGCATGTATTAGGATGAGGGCTAAATGATGCTTGCTGGCCAAGGAGAGCAGGTCATCTCTAATTGGCTGGTTGAGATGTGTTGATAAGGTTATAAAGGTGACCAGTTGCTGCATCACCATATTTTAAGGTCCTTGTACAAGATGCGGTCAGCCATAGGCCATTGTCACTAATAAAATTGTTGGATTCAAGCTTAATTTCAACTGCCTCTTTCATCAGCTTGTTATATCAGCTTGTCATATAAAACTTTGTGGTCATTTTTGAAGCTGATTTTTCTGGTTGAAGTAATCGAGTGTTACACTTATTTTATGAACAAACTGATGGAGTAGTATGGGTTCATTCCTCTTTCCTGCTGTGGCCAACTTTTGATTGGAACATTTTGAACAAACAGCTCTCCAGTCTGTGCTATTTAACCCGAATCGCTTTATCGATATGATGATGATACATTTGTTGTTTGGCCCCATAGTATGGATATACTGCCAGTTCTACTAACACACCTCAATGGCCTTCACCAAAATATAAAATTTACTATGAAGATTGAAAACCAAGGCTGACTTCCATTTCTGGATGTTTTAATTAACAAAAAGGATGACACGTTAGAGCACAGTTTCTACCAGAAAATTACACATACAGACTGGTATCTCGATGCAAGTAATCACTATCATTCAACTCAGAAGAAAACTGTTCTCACCACTTTGTTCCATCAGGCTTATGAAATTGCAGACAAAGAACATATCGTCCAAGAACTACAACAACCCTAGCAACTTCATAAAGTCCACATAATTATAAACAAATGACAAAGTACTATGACAGCTATTGATAATCTGTAGGCCTATAATGTGGTCATATATGTGTTCTTTTAAAAAGTGCATACATGTATTAATACCTGATTATTTAATTATTGAGTAATAATTATTTATTAATATGAATGTCAAGTATTAATGTCTTAAATGAGTATCTTGCAGATTTGTTGTATGACACATTTAAAAGAGAAGTTTGGATGTGTTATTAATTTTCAATGTTGTTAGTATTCTGCATTTTGAATTTCTTTACTTTGGTATCTTTAATATTTGAGAAGTTTAAGTGTAATGCCAATTGGTGTTCTATTGGCAAGATAGATAAATAATTCAGCTTCTATAAATTGGTATATAGAAGTTACAAACCGTAATGTGTATTGAATTAAATATTTTTTTGGAAAAAAATAATTTTATCTGGACATGTTTTGAGGTTTGTTCACCCCATCCTCCAACTCTGCTGACAATGAAGTGAAAAAATCTTGAAACATGTCCAGGTAAAATTATCTTTTAGTGATGTTTTAGTGCTGTAAATTCCAACTCACAACAATATCTGATTCAAATTCTCATCTTCCAAAGTGGATCCTAAGTGGTTCTTTATGAGAGACAGTTCTCTAAAGCTTCGCTTGCCAGAAGCAACACTGACTGGAAAAGTGTAAAATAATCTTAGCGCAATACAGAGTTCTGAAAATACTGACAGAAACTTGATTTTATAAATGGAATTTAAGAGACCAAGTGCTCTATGTCCAGAGTTGCTGTCAAGTTTTGGAAACAGCACCTTAAAAATATACGGGAAGTGTTTAGATTTTTTGTTCAAATCTTAAAGGTATTTTGAAGTGAGATTTCTGGTGAAGCTATCCAAAACATCTTCTGATATTTTTTTTGGTATGTCATGAATCAGGTCAAAAGTTTCACACAAATCTTGAGCTTTTATAGTATGAACATTTAATGGGGATATATTTTCAGCGAGACTAATAAAATAATAATAGTAATAACAACAACAACAATAATAATAATAACAACAATAATCACCATCATCATATTCTTCTTCTTCCTGTGCCATGCTGTACTTCATCTTCATTGGTATTAATCTTATTTTTCATTTCGTTTTCCTCAAATTCTGTGCCTGGGTATAGCTCAGGTGCAATTATTCTAGCTTTTTCAAGGAAGGTAGACCAATAAACATTCAGTTCTGCATGACTTCTTTAAGTATGTTTATATTTTGCTTTTCTTGAAGAGAAGTTATATCCTGGGTTAAATAAGTCACAAAATTCACATTTTAAAGGATATTTGCCTAAATTATTGATAGATCAATTATCCATAAAATTTAGTGAAATAACCAATCTGTCCTGTTACTTCTGCTACAACTTCTTTGGACAGGTTACAGTATCTATTAATACAATGAAGAGCTGATGTTATTTGTGACAATCTTTCAGCTAAAGGTTTCACAGCATCTTCTCTTGAACTTTGTTCAATTTATGAATGTTTGTGAAGTGACCTTCTTGTGTTCTTAATATAAATATGTCATCTCCCATTAAAAAAAAATACAATTCTTACACAATTAAAATATATTACAAATTCTGTAAAAATTCTGGGAGCCTACAAGATTGAGTGATGAGCACAGTGTAAGCAGATATGACACATATAGAAAAATCTCCTTAATGAATACTTTAACTTCTTGACGTGGCCAGACATGTTGAAATTTGTTATCAACATTATTTCAGCAGTCCTGTATTTTAAATTTTCTTTAACATTGGATATCTCTTTGCCTGAACAATTTAAAACTCTTTTATGTATTTTCAATTCATTTTCCTCTTCACAATATAAAACATGGCTTATTATTAAAACATTCTGCTCTGTTATTGTTGGTCCAGATGTTGCATCACAAATGAATGAAAAATACCCAGCATTCTTTCTTGCTTGTAGTGTGTATTATAGTATTTTGTTTGCACACATGAGAGAAATTCATTTTGTGCTTTCCAGAATAAACAAAGGACAATATTTTTCTTTCATCTTGCCACTGTTGATGAAAAGTTTTTCCAAGAGTTAAGTCACACTTAAGTTTATAACAATAACAACTTCTTATCTGTTACTTATTGCCACTAGATGCAAAGAAGAGAGGAACATTCAGTAGCATTTTCAGAAACTCTTTCATAATTTTTTTTCTTAATGCATTTATCTTTGAAAGTGTTAAATTCTGTTCCGCATTTTTCCAACACACAAAAACTTTTCATGGTTATGACTATATTAAGTTGGGAAATACTAACACTATATCACTAATATATGACTACATATCACAGTCTGTTCTCCAACATGGCTAACTGTTCTCTTTAATAAGATAAATAAAGTTCCTGCATATTTATTGTTTTTGATTCATTCATTATGAGCATTCCCTCGAATAAATAATATAAGCTTTTGACTTTTACCTCCCTCTATTGTCTATATAAATTAAGAGAAGAAAGATGAATAATAATTTATGGAATGTTAGGATTAATAATTTTTGCAATTTTTGGAGGCAATCTTTGCAAGCTTTCAATATCCATTTCAGGCAAACCTTTCTAATAATTATTTCCCCCACAAGATTTGTAATCTTTGGTAGCCACTGCTCAGAATTCTGGACTTTCCCAAGTATATTGAAATAGACGAATCTGATACTTGTTACACATCAATTTTTACTTTACTTTGAGTTGATGGCAATGGTAAATAGAGCACCTTGTATTCAAGAGAGTTACAGATGTACATATTCATCTGCATTATTTTCTGCTTCTGTATAAGATTGTGTGTTAGAATTTGATAGGCCTGTTGGTGTTGAAAGAAAAGTGGCTATTGATTTACATTTCTTCCTGATATTTCTCTTCTTTTGTTTTGCAGCTTTTATTTAGCACATCATTTTTAATAGCTTATTATAGTTAGCTTAACATATTTGATATCTTCTTAACTAGTCCATGATAAATTATAACTGCATTGAATTAATTTAAATTTTTTTACAAATAATTTGCTGCCACTAACTCACTGGTAATCATGAACTTATACCAAATTTTACTCTGGTCACTCCCTTTCTTGCTGGTAGCATGCACCTTTGTCATTGTTGCTGATAATCAAATTTAGGAAATTGGATGTATATTTCAAGATGCTATTGCTAGCTTACAGTGTGGAGTTTGACAAACTAATGTTTACAAGGCATTGATTGTATGAAAACCATGGCAGTCTGGAAATGGTGCCTGAAAAATAAATTTTGAAAGAAATTTAATAAGAATTTAGTGGATCTGTTATCTAAGAGTCATACCCAATATTTTAACTTTTATTTTGATATCTACTTTAGTATGCACAGTTTGGCATTAAGATGAAAATATACATCTTTTCTGTATAGTGCATTGAGTGTAGTTATCTTTTGTTAACATTTTGCTAATAGCAGGTGCTACAGAACTATATGGTGCTAAATCACTGAAACTCATTATTGCCAATGCTGTCTATGAACTTGAGTGTGCATGCATGAGTTGCTATGACGCAACCCTGATCATGGTGCAATGAGCGTATTTTAAATGTAGAACTAGGCCAGAATTAAGATGAAATTGAAAACAAAAATATGGAAACTTGGTGGTCTGGCAAATTGGCCAAAGGAGAAATAGCAAACACATATGCATTTTGAAGTGTTGATTAAAAATAGCCAACAAATGTGTGGTTGCTCAGACTCCAAATAAGTCAATTAGTGTTGAAGATTGAGTATGTTTGTGCTGTGACATTAATTGCAAATGTATTTAGTCAGTCTGTGGCTGATTAAGCTCAACATATTATATGTCAGCTAAAGATGGATGTGTAACATAAATTTAAATTTATTTTTCAAATTGGACATGAACCTGTAGTTGTAGCACATTGCACATCTCAAGACTTTTAGTCCAACAAAACATAACATAAATAAGATACATACATAGAATCAAAGAAAAAAGTTAGCAAAGAGTATTTATTCATCTCTTCTGGGTTGGAGAAGGCCAGTCTATTCAAACAACATAATCCTGAAGGTAGCTTGTCTGTGATGCGCCCATTCACTGTAGCAATGTACTGGAGGAGTTGCAGATGAAGCTACCTCCTCAGCAGATAGAGGCATGATGGGTGTTTCAGAAACAGGCAAACCAAGAATCACAATTTTACAATTAGTGTTACATTCAAATACAGGAGATAAGTGTTTAGCTTCCAAGAAAAATTACATATTTTTAAGAAAAATATGCTTGGGATCTCATTCAAGCTCCAGAAAATGTAAAGGTGATTTGGAATTCTTGGGTGCCAAGGAAAAAATGTAGTAAAAATCAGTTTTAATTATTTAATAAGATAGTGGTGGTAATAATAATAATAACAATAATAATAACAACAACAACAATAATAATAATAATAATAATAATAATAATAACAATAATAATAATGATAGTAGTAGTAGTAATAATAATAGTAATAATAATAATAATAATAATAATAATAATAATAATAATAATTTGTTCATTCAGAAGGAATGTTATTATTACTGGTTTGAATTTTTCAATAAGTACTTCAAATTTTTTTTTAAAATACTGTTGGTAATAATTGATTTATAATCAGTGTCTGATCAGTAATAAATTTAAAAATAACATCATTTAGAAGGAATTTTATTATTATTGGTTTGAATTTTTCAATAAGTACCTATTTCATAGTTTTTAATAATGCTGATAATAGCTGATTTATAATCAGTTTCTGATCACTACTCAGTTACTAAAAGGAATGTCAAGCTAGTCTTGACAAAGGAAAACTAGAATAATAAAATATGACCTTTAGTTATGTTACAAGGGGGTGTTTCAGCACATTGAAGGCTGTGCTCACCGTGACTGCTGAAGAATCTTTATATTGCATCAGTGTGATCTGAAGGCTGCTTTTTACATTATTCTATTGTGGAGGATATATACAGAGTGTCCTAGGATTCAACTGCATAAATTGGCAGGATTGTAGAGGAGTCCAGAGCAAACCTTTTGAGATAGGGAACCTATGGGCTATGGGTTCTAAATTCTTTGCTACAGCTTAACATGTATTAAAGGTTAGTATGCCACTGACCAAACTGCACTGAGGACCGTGACCTAAACACCCGATTTCAGAGATCATGGTTATAGTGCCATTATTAGCACTATGGTTAGCATGTGGGCTTCAGTTTAAGATGTTGGGGGGAGTGAAGGTATGCAATATGATTTTATTGTACTGATGAATAAAATAAACATAATGCACGATTAGCATGTAGGTGCAACAGAGAGCATTTTATTTACAATTGCATTTAACAACTGAATGGGTACACTTCTCTGTACCCCTTGTAGGAGTTTCTAAAATACAGTGTATCATACATTGATGTGATATGTACATATACTTTACAATTGTAGGCACAGTTCACAATTTACAAATCAATATTATCATTATGTCGAATGAGCTTTAAATGAAATAAAAATGAACAACTATAACTGAACAAGTACCTACATAAAACTAAATAAGAACTATGTATGAGTCAGGAAAGGGCATTCTACCATTGGATGCGCTTGTTCTGCATGAAAGGCAATAGAAGGCTACTTCGACAAATAATGCAATACCTGAAGCAAAAAATACAACAGGTCACCAGAGGAACTGTTCGATTTGATGACCTGGAACATCCTGGCAGAGATTACACCTAAAAAATGAACCTCATTTCCTGTCAAAAATTCCAGGAGTGTTGTGAACCTCATCACAAGCAGCTAAAGTTCATGTCAGTACTTGTTCATCTGGTAAGACAGGTTCTTCAATATGCGTAAAGGTACCACGTAGCACCAAAAAGCACACGAGCAGCTTAGATATCTTAGGATGTTAGTCTATGTGAACTTTGTTTCACTCCTCGTTGAAACAATTTATATCCTTATACTTAATGTGTATACTTTTGCAAAACAAGCACAAAGTTTAGCAATTCATGGGTCTCACAGCAGTCACGTGTAGCTATTATACAAGATTTTCAGAAGCACAGTTTCGTGGACTACAATAACTCAAGTGGCTAAAATGGCATAATACCTACATACAGATGAAATGTAAGTACCACTGTTTGAATCCTAGCAATAACCCAGGTCTTTTTATTCCATCACTAAAATCATAGTTCAGTTACAATGTCTCAAACCACACATTACATAAATGTTTTCAACAAACCTAATTGTTCTGTTGCATTAATTTATGCCGGTAACTTGAAAATTACTGCATTTAATAATTGAACTTTTTGTAAATATCATTTACAGTCTTCTGAAAGTAATTTGTACTGGAGAGTATATCGTTATTTATTCTTCAGAAAGTGGTGCGATCTATGTATCGTCGGATATGCTATACCAACTCATCCACCAGTATGCTACAGCAGAGTGCTCTAGCTAAGTTCATAAGATCTGAAATCTACTGAACTATTAACAGTGGTGTGCACACCTTCAAAGAACACTACTGGCATATAAATAGGTATTCTGAATGAAAATCGGACATATACATCCACATTCTTTTAATTTACAGCTATTGATGTGCACTCCTGAAAACATGCCATAACTTTGGCATTTGGCAAAAGGGACAAGAGGTTGCCTATCTCAAACATTTATATAGGATCCCTCTACAATCCTGCCAATTTTCATGGTTAAATTATAGGATATCCTATATAATAAATATATAAACAGATAGAAGGATCTAGAACAATTCATGAAAAATCAAGAGTTCAAAAATGGGACCAAACTGATACTTGAAGTGTATTTCTTCAGGCTGATAATAAATCTATCTATCTACCTAATATAAAAGATGGACTTGTAGCCAGCTCTAGTCATAAAGATATTGAAAGGTATATATGAACCAACTCTGCAATTCAAAATTACATAAGGGCTCTTGGATAGATTTCTGGTAATGTGGAGTGAGATGCCTTAGACGGAAGTTTCTTAAATGCTGAAGCAATCTGAAGCAATTCAATCTGAATTGGTCTAGTAAAAGCTCCTTCAGAGGAGGTGGTGCGCATGAGTTTCTTGGTGAGGTAACAAACTATGAAAAACTGCATTTAAACTAGGTTAAATATAGGAATTAATACTATGAGTAAGCAAGGTTGAAGTGTTTAAGTACCATTAAATGGTGCAAATTCTTCACTTATGTGAAATAACTCACTGACCATGTGTCTTTTTAATTCAGCTCCCCTCTTGCAGGAATCCTTTGCCCCATATGGGACATTAACTACAGGTTCATTCATTCACTCATTAATGTTTGTTAACTACTTGAAAAATCTAACAGTATTTGTTTCCAATAGATGTAGACATAAAGAACCTTAGAGGAGTTTCAGTTAGCCAACAATTCCCCAGATGGAATAGATGTACCATTCTTATGGAATTGTGAGACAAGGACTTTCATTCTAGATGCAGTCTCACAAAGGAAAGGGAATAATTTTTACAGGGAATTTAAACCAGGTAATAATTGATTAGCTAGACTAAATATACTGACCAGCAGTGAAAGAAAGAATGTCATTAAGAAGACCACCAATATATGTCTACAATATATGTAGGTCTCATAATGGAACATATGCATTCATTGCTCCAATGGAAAAGAAATTCCTGAGCTCTATTCTCATTGAAAACTCCTGAGGTACACTTGCCTCACAAGATTAGTTCCATCATAGCAGTAGCCCTATAAGCTAAAAATAATCAACTGGAATAAAACACCTTAGTTAGTCTGCAAATGGGTCTCCAAGGTCAATTGACATCATGTTCCAGTAAGATCCATAATCAGTTTTATTACTGAACCAGTGTCCTGATGGAAACTATGAGCTGCAGCTTCCTGAGGTGCATCAGGAAATAAGTTTATAATTCTACTATCTCCTACTCCAACAGAAATAACATAAGATACATAGGAATCATTGACTTACTAATAGGCACTGATGGAACTCTAATCAAATGTTTGCAAATGTTTGTAAAAGGTTTGGCTAATATCAGAACATCATCAATAATATTCCTTTGTGTAGTGAACAAATCCCAGAACATACTGAGAAACATTCTATTTTGAACAGCTTCAAATTTAGAAATAATATTTTCATTTGCAATTCATATAGTTTCCATGAAACAATTTTAATAATAATAATAATAATAATAATAATAATAATAATAATAATAATTAATACCATTATTTAAAATTATTGGTTTATAAATTTTATTGTTTAGACAGCCTCCAAGTGGAAAGTGGAGCATTAAAATTGTTATTCTATTAATTATTTATAGTTCCAGTTTTTTTTATTATTATAACAATGTAACATTAATGAATTAGCTTAACTCTTCTCTCTCCCCATAGTATGTCAAACACTTTTTCATAATGATCTCTTCTATAATCCTTACAAGTCCATAAAAAGTATGAAGAGCATAATTTCAAACTTCATTATATTAACACAAAAAATGGAATTTAAAATAAGAACTGAAGCTTTCCTGGCGACGTATTAATTCAAAATCTTCTCGGGCTTCTAGCCAGGTAAAAACTTGGCTTGATACCTGGTTAGAAGCCCGAGAAGATTTTGAAACAAAAAATGGAGTTTTATATGATTTTGTGATGTGAACTTTCACCTGCACTCAGATTATACCAAAATGCATTTTATTAAAATGTGAATATATAAATATGATGATTATTTAATAATACGTCATGGTCTTATTTCTAATCAGCATTGTCATAATTTCTTAATTGCTTATACTGTTGCCCTAGCCTGGACTTTTAAAATTCTCTGTTGGTTACACTACAGCATTTACTAGAATTGTTTAAATGAAGAATGAGATTTGCTACTGCAGTAATGATTAGTTTTACTGAATAAATGCACCATACTATATCATAATTACATTTAAACAAAGATGTTGATTGTGTTTTCAATTTTGAAAGTTATCAATTTCATAATAGTGTCCTGTAATTGTTGTAGTAGTACTGTGATTTTATTTCTCAATAAAAGTATGACTTTGTTAAATCAATGTTTCATTTACTTTACATGATAACTTTTCATATAGCCATATCAGGCCCTATTACACCCATAACAATAACCTAAATTCATGAGAATTAAAGTTTGAAGTCCTTTCATTATTTACATTTTCCCCATTTGAGATAGCAGGTACCAAATCATATTCATCATTTCTGTAAAATTTTGAGTTTTAGAGACCATATTACCTGAAATAGCACTACTCATTTAGAGAAGGACAAAGCACAACAAATCTCAGTTTACAAGGCATAAGAGATATCTACCATAATACTGTTCATTATGAGACCAAATGGCTTTTAAATAAGAGTTTGTGCAATATTTTCTGTAAATATCTTATCAATTTATAATCACTTGTATTTAACTGCCTAAAAAAGAATTAGACACAAGGTTAGATAGATATGCAACAACAATAACAAATTTTATACATTCACAGTTTTGTGTGTGTAAAATAATGAGACACATGGTTAGGTAGAATTATACTCTTTCATGTGTTTCTCATTAAAAAAAAAACTTGCACAGAGCAAAATGGTATTTTATACACATTATATAATTTGTTTTTAGTTTATTATGCATCTCAAAGAATATTGAAATACTATCAAGAAATGATAGAGAGTTTTGAATCATTAAGGACTTTGCATTGTTGTAGAAGCATATTTTTGGAGTACAATATGTTTTATATTAACTATTATTTTCTATGATGGTTTAGTCTAGCCCAGGTTTAATTTAACTATATATGGAATATTCTATAAACCTCTTAATTCAATTAATTAAATTACTCATAATTTATGAAGTAATGAATATGCAATAAAGAGGAACAAATACCTACGTGTTTAGTGATTCATAATACAGAATCTAGACTTGGAGGATCTAAATCATGAATGGAAGCTTACCATTGCTGCTCATGATGGCATAGATGGAAGAAAAGAATAATTGATTTTTGCAGTACATAAACTTCTTCAATCACACTCATACCACAATCTTTATACAGTAGCTTCTTACTATTACAGGCAAATGCTTTTGGTTAATTTAGCACCATTTTTAATTAGCATGCCCCTCATTAATTTTATTAATTTTACTACAAATTTATTTCACAATACCTGATTATATGAACTACTGTAGCGGAAGATAAGTTTGAGGAAATTAAGTTGAGGATTGCATTATTCTAACCTTGAAGGTTAAATTTGTTTAAATAAATGTTATTACTTTTTTGTAATTGTTTGTGACTAACAATATTATAGTACTTCTAATACTGTATATTTGTATATGCAGACATATAATATATTTGACTTAGTTGTCTTTGGTTGCTTGGATTCATTTTAATAAAATTTATTCACAGGAACCTATTAATAAAATGCATATATTATTTATTTAATATAATAACATGTGGAAGTTCTGGTAAGGGTGGGTATAAGATAAAATAGTTTTTTATGGTTCAATGCACAGATTAGTCTTCTATGGTAAAACTGGTACATGAGCAGGAACATGCAGCATCATTTCAAAATACAAGAAAAATAATTTAAAAACATGTTAAGAAAAATATAATCAGCATTGCTTCTTTACTGCTGTCTGTGAAGAAATTGAAATATATGTACAAATATCTCTATATCATATAATGAGAATTATATTAAGAGATAGTCATTCCCTCCACATTTTCTCCCTTTCTGGATGGTTAATATTTAATACAGGTCATTTGGTTATTGCTTAAATAATTAAATTTTAAATAGTCTTAAAGGAACGCCCAGAAATATGATCTGTATACATACTTGTCGCCTCAATGTCTATAGGGGTAGGGTCAATTAAATGAGTATTATACTTGAGTAATAACATATTGTAAATATTTGTTTATTAGCACCTAAATTTTCTAAATATGTGCACAACATTTTCCTAAGCTTTTGCATAAATAAATAAGTAAACAAATAATGACACTTTTATGAATGTATAATTGTTTCATTCATGTTTAGGACTAACTTTTGATAGTAGTCAGAGCAGAGGAAGAATAATGCTAGGATAACACTTTTCTGCAAGTATGCAAGATTGCTTTGATCTGAAGTGAACGCAGTGATTGCTTGATGTCAGTCAGTTGCATAACAAAGGCAATCTAAATGAATTCTGTTGATTTTAGATTATGTTCAAAGACTGTTAGAAGATATTATCTGGAATGTTTAGACAAATAGCTAGCTTGTATATTCTTTTTTGTAACCTTCCATAATGGAACTTAATTTTTTTTTATCAACATTTTTTGTATTTATATTTTTGATGTTGGCTGCCAAAAAATCTAAAAGTTCACTATAATAAAATTAGTGGGCAAGACAATATTTTTTTTAGATTCAAAGTTTTTCCATCACTGTTGTGCAGAAATACACAAAAATTTACATGCATACAGTAAAGGAATGTAACATGAAAAAAATTACTGTCTCATACTGAAAAGTCTGTACCTACCCAAATGCAATGCTCTTTAGTATTGTAAATTGCTATACTAGATAAAATATATGAAAAAAATCCAAAATTCATTAAACAGCTGCCTTAATTGTTATAATGATGGGTTATCTTTAGTTTAACCAAAAAAGTTTATAAAATAAGAGAAGAAATACTAAACATTAACAAATAGAGTAAGAAAAGGTAACACGGTTACAAAACACCAATAAATGTGTGGGCAGAAAGGAAACTATTACAATTAACATTAGACTAATTTTCTAGTTGATTTTATTTTAAAAATTTGTTTTTTATTTTAAGTTATAGATATATACTTACAACAAAAGTGGCTGAATATGATAATGAATTGACAGTAATCACTGTCTGATGGTGTTCCATTGTTATTAAGGTGTTAAGACAACTATGAAAAGTTTCAATTTTCACATTGTGAGACTAACAAAAATAATGATAAAATAAGAATAAATTTGTTTAAGTAGGTACCTATTTTTTTCCTTACCCTTTACAACTACATTAATATGTTATTTCCAAAAATATTGTCTCGAAATACTGTATAGAATAAAAGCATATTATAATCTAATATTGGAAAAAAAGCTTTATGAAGAACTAGGCTTTTATTTCTTTATCAATTTTGCTTTTTAATAAATGACTTTAGCATATTCTTCTGTAATAATAAATCTGAGCTCTTTTTCGAAGCTTTCCAATCAATCTTTGCCTAATATCCATTGTAATGCTACCAATTTAAGAGACTTTATAACTTGAACAAGGGTTATTCTGATGCTTAAGCTGCTGAGAGATTATCAGACCATATAAGGGGTGGATAATAGAGGTATTACTTATAGAATAAATCAATGGTACACAATTCATCCACTGTATTCAAGTATAAGCATACTATTAAATGAATTTATAAGCTGAGGAGGATCATACTGTAAAGATTACAGTTAACTGAAAAGAAAATATTCAAATGCCACATTTTTTTTCAAAAAACAAAAGGATTTCTGGCAATTGATTTCATATAAGTGTCAAACCATAGATGACGTGGTAAGATAATAATTATTATTTTATATGGGCCTCTTTTTGATGAGAAAAACAAAAGAAGCATAACTCATTACTTTGGAAGGTATCTTTTTAATTACATATCAGTATCAGAATAACTGAACCAGTCTTTATGCTGCAATTAAAAATTACATGAAAAAAATATTAAATTAAGTAGATGGATACTGATGTGCAACATGAAGTATTTTTAAATGAGCATAAAATAATATTAACATATTCACAATAGAAGGAAGAAACAAATAACAACAAAATAAATGTTAAAGAAATAGAGCGTGAACATATTATTTATCTTGCTAACAACTTTCTTCCCCATTATGATACAACTCAGAATTTAAATTATAAATTAATTTTGGCTTTTGTTTCAAGGGGTTCTTTGATACTTAAATTTATTTGGTCTTTATTGCTAGTCAATCTGAACAAATGACAGAATCTTTGGTAACTGCATCTTATTTGATGGAGTACAAACTTTCTGAAATGTCACCTGCAGGTGGTCCCAGCATTTAAATTATTACCCTTGAACCTACAGCTAATAAAATTCTTATGTATTATTTAGGCAATGTATTTATCTGGGCTTTACATAAAAAGAATTGTGTTTACATTGTGAAAAATTATTATTTCTCCTCTATTAGGTACTTATGATTATACTGATTCCAAATGTAACTCTTTCAGTTGCATAAGCTATATATCGTTATGATAATGCACAATGAGTTTGGAGTTCTAAAATGTTAAAACTGTCCAATATTTATGTGGGAACTGAAGGAAAACCCTCTGCTTGGCAGCTTGATCCTACTATATTTTTAAAGTAAGTATGCATTGTGTTAGGAAAAAAACATCCATATCACTTTAGCATGCATGCATATTCTTCACATAATGACTTTAGTCTAAATCACTTATGCAAACCTTGTAATCATACAGTAGTTTAGATTTTCTCTCACTGGAGCAAAGCCTAGTTGAAGACAGGTTATACTAACTTAAAATGCTCCTTGATAGTGTTGTCATCCATTCAGATTGAAGGGGTAAAGTGCATACAAATCTGATTATTTTGCATACAAAGTGTTTTTTAATAATCAATATCCTTCTTCAAAAGGGCAACAACCCACACATTTTATTTTTAGTTTGATACATTATACTGATACTCTATCGGATAGGTAGAGTCAGACTGAAAAATTCAATGCCATAGCCAGGTTTTGAACCACGGATCTCCCGGTCTCTAGTCAGTTGCTCTAAAACTGGCAACATGCCGGCATAGCATTGAATTTCTCAACTGACTCGCATGTTTCCCGGTAAACCACAAGGTCATCTCAAATTATTTTGAGATGACAATCCCAATAGTGACTTACAATGTTGAAAGTACTTTTTATTTGTTGCCTTTTGGAATTAGGCTGTTCATAGAGGAAATCTCTGTGGAATTATTACATCTCAAATTTTGTGAATATTTTATATTATGTCTGTGATTTACTGATTATAGAGAGGGCTGAATAATTGGATTATCATCAGGGGCACTACAATTTTGGAATTATTGAAGATTAATTAATAGATAGTTTGTGTGCAATTTTATATTCTAACTGTCTGATTTGTAAATAAGTGCAATAATATTTAGCAATATTTTTTCAGTTTTGTTAGAAATTGTAATGTGCAACAGTATTCAATGAAAATTTAAACATACATAATTTAATTAATAACACAGTAGAAAGTTAGTATGTAATTTAGCAATAAATAAGGAAAGATTTGGCCATAATTTATTATTGTTATTGTTCCATTTATAAGTCACCTTTAATATCTAAGTCTTATCGGCAGCTTCTTCTGTAGAACAATTGCTCATAGCAATGGTGTTCACTCATTTACTATAGATGTTTATCTCTGGTGAATTATCTTTAACTTTTTACTTGCACACATTCACACTCTCATTTATACCTCCAGACTCTGGGGAAGTTAGAGCTAGACAAAAATTTCCACCCTCCAGTCACAAAATGAACTTAAGGCTCTTTACATAGCAGGCAGTGCTCTAGTGACTGAGCTACGGGGCCAGCCTATTATGTCTTGATGAAGCAAGCAGACAAAGTCGCAATAAATGGTGTTAAGAAAATTATAACTACAATGCAAGACACTCTATTGCTAGATGTATGATTCTGGTTTACTACTTACTGATAAGCAGGCATAGGAATTCTTAAGCGTCAGCTTAGTTATCTACACTGAAGCAATTATGTCAGTATAAGCAATGTAAATAAAAGGGACTGAGAGCCAATGACACCAGGTATGTAAACACTCTGGTGGTTGGTGTCTACAATTCCAACACACTGTACAAGGAATTAGGGTGATTTGTAACCTGCAATATCACTGCATGAAGCCTATCAGCAGTTCAACTTCATTTCTTTTCATTTTGGCTTTAATGCTTAGAAATTCCTATGCTAATGGTGATCTAGCAATTGGTGCTTTCAATTCTTTACAAATATCACATGACATCTACTACAATTACTATTCCATGTATCAAATTTACCTTAAGAAAAGTAAAGCCTTATTGAAACTAACTCTCCAAAACAGGTTCAGTAAGTAAGCAATAAATGTTTCCTTTATTTTACATAAGATCTTTACTGGAGTACCATAGCATTACATTTCAAGTGTTTTAAGCCAAGAAGTTTCATTAAATTGAATTCTTCGTAAAAACTTAATACATATTCAGCTTCACTTAATTTTTTTCATGCTAATTGGATCCCTAATTATTAAATTTTTCTTTCTTCTTAGTTCAACCCTTTACATTTATGGTAACTTTAGTCTTCTGAATTCCATAAAAGTGAGAATTCCTTAAGCAAGAATGTTGACGGATGTACAGATTCTAACATATGGAGAGAGCAAAATTCGGTTTGGTATTGGGAAACCTGTATGTTATCTGCATTATATTAGCATTTTCTAAAAACTGATACATAAAAACAATAAGTGTACCTACTTAACTAAAAAAGCAAAGCAAAAATAAACCTATAAATACTTTGTGTGAATTTTGGGCTGCTAATTAATGCCCCAGAGATTTTCTGTATGTTTAGTAACAAAACCTGTATTGCAAGCAAAAATTGCTAGCTGTATATTGTGGAAGAATACTGCATTTGATTCTACATGTAAATCTTTGAAAATAATCTTTAATGTATCTAGTAACTGCATTGTATTTGAATAAGCCAAGAGCTTAACATAATGTCTGACTTCTATTTTGGAGTTAATTTGTAAGCAGCCTTTTTTTTTTTAATTATAATGTTATGCCTACATATATATGTAAATATAACTAAATGTTAATATTTACTGGAAATGAAAATATTAGGAGACCTGTGTGATAGTTGACTGCTAAATCTATATAAAAAAGTGTTTTTCCCTCATTCCTATTCTAAACACACACTAAGAATGAACAAATAAATAAATGAGTGCTATAGGATATGGAGTGCATATTTGATTCATTTAACTGATTAACAATTACTTAAATTTAAAAAAAAATGGTTTTACAAACCATTATCTCGAATTCATAATATATTAAAAAGTTTATTGGTTAACAAACTGTAACAAAATCTTGAAGCAATGCTTAAAATATTTTTATCTTCTTTTAAAACAGCTATTATTTATAGGTTGTCATTATTATTCAAAGAAACCTTTTCCCTTGTTTTCATTTCACTGTGAGCATAGAGTTTTAACATAGTCATTTTGTTTGACTCTTTAAAGCTGGTTTAAAATTTTAAAATGGTATTACCATTCCAATCAGACGTATTCATACATATGTACAAGATTAGTAGCACACATTAAAAAATTATTCTAATAATTGACTTGCAATTATTATTGGTTCTGCTTAGCCTTGTAAGGACATTATATTCTTTTCAATTTCAGAATCCCTCTATGTACATCATTTTGTAATTTCTCATATAACATGAATATCTTCAGAGATGTTTTATTTAAAAAATACATTCACAAGCTATTAAATTTTGTTAACAAAATCATATTATCTAAGTAAACAAATGCAAATATGTATTTATTATTTTTGGTAACTCCAGAGAATTTAAATTATTCCACCACTCATTAAATTTATTTAAATTTATATATAAGCTATCTATTGCACTGAACCACAGAAGGGTACTGGGAACATGGAAGAAACAGTTGAGAATACTCTAAGATGGAATTGTGTTTAACAACTTTTATTTATATCAGCTTGCTATTTTCCTGGACCAGTATATATATTTTTAATTGTTTTTTTTTTTTTTTTAAGATTTCTTAATTATGGCAGTGATGTTGCATATGAACCCAGCTACATAAGCAGGTAATGTACATACTATCATATCCAAAGTCTCACCAAACACAAAGCATTGTAAACATTAATAGTAAAATGAAACAATATTTTTCTGGCAGTGTAGAAGTATACATTCACCTCAATGAGGTTGGCAGTAAATTATTTCATAACCAATTTTGCACGTTAGCTTGACATTTTAATGTGCAAATAAATTCAATTTGAAATATATCCTTTACATTTACAAGGGATAAAGTAATGACATATCGTTATTTGAGCAAATTGTGACTATAGAGCAGGAAGCTCTTTTATTTGATGGCACACTTCTGGAAGAAAAGTAACCAAGCTTTCTTCCACCCCAGTCCTGAGAAGCTTGCTTTGTAGAAACCCCAATTGAATGAGAGGAGGAGGAGGAGGAGGAGGAGGAGGAGGAGGAGGAGGAGGAGGAGGAGGAGGAGGTGATTTCCTTTAAAGTAACATTAATTTAAATAAACATTCAATAAGATGAGCAGTTACAGCTAGTAAAGTATTAAACTACAGGAAGTGCCTTTATATAATTTATTCACTTTTCATGAAACAGCAGAATATACCAGGGAAGTCTTATTCAGTGAGGCTGATGTTACTTTATCATGCAATATGAAGTGATTGCTCCTGTAAAATTACATTCAGCATTTAATGAGAAATATATATATATATATATATATATATATATATATATATATAAATAAGTTTCTTTGATAATTGAATATATTTTCATTGAGAAATAATCCAAAATAGGCAATAATTTCTTTTGTTTCTGTAGGAAGAATTTTATATCCTAGAAGAAGTTAGTGCCAGATTATTTTACATCAATGTAACATTTTATTTATTATTTGCTGGCTTCCATTTTTTAATGTAATAGTTAAAATATTTTATATATAATCCACAACTAGCACAACGTTTGTATTGGCAACAATTTGATTAAGATGTCTAATATTTTTTTCAGTCACACAGAAAATTTAAGCTTTATATAATTCAGTCACCCTTTCCTTGCAGCGATATAAGAATAATCAGTAATGAAATAACATGAAGATGAATGTAGAATAAACAAAACTACTAAATGAAACTTTACAAAATTAATGGATAATTGCACACTAATCTTTATTCAAGTGATAAGGTCATCTATTCAGGATACTGTAATGCACGGTAAACTTAATGGTCATTAAGGAACTCAATTAAAAGACTTAATGATGATAAAGATGATGATAAATGACCATCATGTGATGCTGTTATTTTTATGTGAACCAAAGGTATAAATATTTATGTTTGCTAGGATCCTTATTGTTTTTACTCATCCTTACATCTGTTGAAAGTTATTCTAACAGCTTTGTACATCTATAGAGACATAACGATTGCTCATGGATATTTCTGTTACCTTGTATTTTTAACTTTGTAAATTTGTGCAAATGAGTGGATATGGTGCAACAGAAGGAATATTACAGAAACAAAAATTTGGATTCTAATCTGATACTATTTATGATGTTAATGATAAGAGATGTGAGCATCGTTTAGAAACATTTTAAACTATGAAATCATTTTAAATTGAGTTAATGTGAGCAAATACCTCAAATTGCACATATCTCAACAAATATATCAGATAGGAACCTAAAGCGTGTGTATTTAGAGTAAGTATATATCAAATATTAACTTTTGCAATATAATTAAGCATTATATTTATTTTTACAGAAATTATTAGTTAGCACAAAAATCTTGATGTGTTTGATTCACATTACTTTCTCTAGTTGCTCTGCAAACAAACTTTCTTACAAATTATTATTTTTTAGGTGATAATGCAAATCAATATTACCAGAAATGGTTTTATTACTTAGTTCCTGATAAGTAGAAGGGAAAGTAGGTTAAAGCAACAGCCAAATCTTTTAAAAACTGTCATTATGCAATTCGTTGAAATTTGATTCTCTTTCCATGGCTAGGAGAAAATGAAAAAAGATATTAAACAGATGAGGGATTCCTGTTTGAGAAAAAAATTTAAGTATTTTAAAATTAAAACCACTAACAGGGAATATCCATATAATATAATTGTTGTTTCAATGAGTTCTAAATTTTTCATGCAAGTTTTTGTCTCTCTCTTATAGTTTGCCAGTTCAAAATGAAGAGGACTTCAGGTACTATTCCTAAGAAATTCAGGATATACATTTTATTTGACATTTAACATCTTCAATCGAAATCATTAGAGTTATTTTTCAGAGGATTGAAAATTTAAAAAAAAAAATGTTCCATATAAAGGGTAGTGCGGGTTGGGGGAATTTTTCTGAAGATCTTTGTGTCACATCTTGGAAGATACTAAATTTAAATACCCAGTTTGGTGTTTAACTCTCTTTTCATTTTTGATTTATGCTGTCTGCACACACAACTGGAAATAGGATCTTAAGTCCTCTTCATTCAGAAGAAATATAAGAGATAACATTAAAACTTAGTGCAGAATAAATGCTGATCTCTGTAAAACCCATTTATTTCAATAGCTCTTTTATGTCATCAGCCATTTCAAAAATATCTATTATTAGTTTAAATTTTTCAACATTTTGTAGTTTTTTTCCAAGCATTGTTACTATTTTGTGTGATATAATGGAAAATGTATGTAATTTTGAGTGACCTGCTTTTGAACATTTGATTATCACTTTGGTTCCCTGAAATTCCATCCTACCAATAACAAAATGTGTAATGAAACTAATTCTGAAATGATGTTTGATGAACATGAAGCAAAGAGAAAAATACAAATTTTTTTGTGAATGGTTTGTGGAAGCTATAAGACAAAATAAGACAAATTCTGATGTGCTACATCCATGGACCTTCTCCACTCACTCTTCTTCTATCTTCTATCACTCTATCTGTTTCTTGTTATATGAGACAAACTTTCATTACATATTTACACATTTCACTGTAGTTGTACCACAGGCAAAAGAGATGTAGATATGTTTTAAAAAGGGGGTCACTATTTCATGGATTTCAAATTCAATGCTGTTTGTGTGGTCATGAGAAACAACAAACAGTGATTTATCACTTAGAACAATTGTAAATATTTGAAATTTCAAACCAATAACAAAGAATGTTTCAGAAGTGGTTAATGACACAAAAAATGTTTTTTGATCTAAAACTGTGCTTTGATGAGATCTGCTTCTTTTTACTAAGGTTTTATTTATTTTTTATGATTTACCAAATATACAACATTTATTCAAAATGTGATGATTTCACAGGCTATTCCTAGAAAATTCAAGATATCCATTTCATTTGCCATGCAAATTTCTTGATAAGGTATTTTTATGTAAATTGTCATACAATTTGAGAAATAAAAATAACAAACATTTTTTTATGTTATGGGTAGTTTGGGACAGGGAGGGGATTTTCTTGAAAATCTTTGTGTTTTCCCTTCGGAGCCAGTGAAATTAAATACCACATTTTGGACTTAACCAACTTTTCACTTCTAAATCTCTCTTTCCCTCTTTCTCTATGTACACATGCACACACATTTCTATAAATATGCCTTCATGGTACAGTGTACTCAAAACATGCATTTCTGGTGAAGTCTTGGTATCAAATTTTTGTGTGGAATACAATACTTCCTCTACTTATTATAGATTAATAGAGAAAGTAATACATGACAGTAGGTAGAGAATGTGAATGTAACACATCAGATTTTTAAATAAATGATTTAAGTCTAATCAAAGAAAGCGTTTCCAGACAAGAATTATGAGTCATTGCTTAACACTTCTGCGTATTCATTATAGTACTGTAAAATTATCATCAAATTCAGACTGAAACTGTTTGTATATCAACATTTAAATGATAGGTTAATTTTGATAGTTTCATTAATTAATATATTAGTATCCAGTAGGCTTTTAACTGCTGTCTAAAAAAGATGTATCACAAGGCTAAAAGCTACATTTATGGACAAATAGCTTTTATTATCTACTTAGTAATTAGGTTAATTCATCTTTAATAAAACCATAAATCATATTTTGTCATTTAAACAATATATGAAATTGCACTGTATTCTATTTTCAGATACATTCCTTCATTGGTTTTTTTATTATATTTAATTAACTTCGAAGCATTGGTCATTGAAGCTTTTTGTGTCTGAGTTGCTTGAAGGGTATATTTGTGCTCAAAGAAGGGACGATGATGATAGTGGTGATGATGATGATGCTGATATTGTTGATGTATGAGGTATGTGGAAGGATGTTCAACTTAGTAGTCATTAGCCCCCTTCTCAGAGAACTGAATGTGTATTTCACAAAGCTGAGACTTGCCCCTTTGCTATGAAGTTTAATAGTAAAACTAATGTTATAAAGTTATCATTAAAAACTACATTTTCAGTAGCTATTTTGTAGTTAATAAATTTAATAAAACAACATGTTAAACTGTTATTATAAAAGAGAAACATAGTACAATTTCAGAGATTCATTTTGGAAATATATTGAAACGTAATCTTTTAAGTGCATATTTGACAATTATGTCTAATTATGAACATTTTGAAATTAAAATCATTTTTAATATTTAATATATTGGCTCTTTGTATTTGAAGTATATTCATAAAGTTTTGAGCTTGTTTCTGTGTGCAATATTGTAATATGCAGCATAGTGTGTGAGTGATCAATTGACATATTTCTTTATAAAACACCATAAATGAAACTTGAGTATAAGAGTTTTGAAAAATATAGAACAGTACATAGTTGAGTGGACCAAGTCTCCTTAAAACCATTATCTAAAATATTGCAATCTAAAATGCAGTTCAGTTCTTAACTGGAGATACAATAATGTTGGTAAAAACAGAAACCTCTCTTAAAAGACAATGCAGAAACCAAATCATGTTATTAAATTAAAAAAAAGGTAAATGGACGGAAATGAAACTGTTTCACCTCAGGGAGTGTTCTAACATAGTGCATAATTTGGGGAGTCTTAGAGGTTATGAGGTGAGACAAGAGCAAAACATTACGTGTGTGGTGATAACTCTTTACAGGAAGGGCTGATGGTGTGAGAAGTTGCACCAACATTATGTGCAGAATTCATAACGTTTCTGTCCATGAAGGAGTGAAGTATGCAAGTACTAGTTTTGTGCAGAATTCTGTAGTGTTTATGCAAATAAACACTAGCCGATTGTTGTTAACTTGAAAGAAGACAGAGATGCAAATGATATCAATAGCAATGCTGGTTATGAGAACAATGATGATGGAGCATTGAGCAGGATTGAGGAGCTGTAGAAATAGTGGTGAGTACAGTAATATTGAGCATATTCATTGTTGCTAACCCATTGTGTGATAAGCTGGATCGCAACCAAAAATAAACATACTAACAATCTTTCAAACAAAATATTCCAACTCATGCTCTGCATATTGCTATATTATATATATTATAATTTGTGTTACAAATTAGCTTTATAACAGACAACGTGATTTCACTGCAACTATGAATATGTGGCAACAATTACTTTCATGTGAACTGCAATAATTGTTTAATGCTGCATGCTGTTGTGGTTCTTATTTGTGCCATCTCTTTTACCCTTCCCAGCCTTTACAGTGAGAGAGGAAAGGAAAGGAAATTCCTCTATGCGCAAGATTTATTCATGTCTCACCTCACGACCTATACCTTCCTATCTTTGAGCACTAGAGTGAATCTTAAGAGTTTGACATTGAAATTTCTTTGTGGTCATTGAACTTTTTCTCATGAATATGCAGCTTCTGACTCCTGAACAAACTGGCATTATAGCTGTGAGAAATGCTATTGTGTTACATATCTAAATTTAATCTCTGTTATGATTAAATTATGTGAGAAAAACAAAGTAAACCATATGCACATAAGTGGCAAAACTATAAAAACATAACTGAAATAAAATTACTCTTTATTACAAGAAAATAATCATATAATTGTTGAGTGATATAATCATTGAACAAAAGATGCATAAAACGTACTTCATACAAAAGCAATTGATTACTTGAACTGCTGAATTGAGTGGAAGATTATGACAAGAAAATTACAGTTGTTGGGAGAATTTTTCAGGGTACTACATATGCTATAAGGTAAGTTTTTAAGAATAATTGCTACTGGAACAACAATTAGAAGGTTTCATTTAGTTCATAAGTTGATAGTCACAGCTGTGATTTAATGCTATGAAATGTCATTGAAACAAATTAATAATATTAAATTCAAGAATATTTAAAATAGCATTGCTATAAAGCTACAAATGTCTGTTAAAATACAGTTGGAGATAAAATGAACAAGGTGCTCATAATCTTCTGAAATTATTATGCAGATTCAGTAGTCATTTTAGTCTTTTAATTTTATAGTTTAACTTGGCAGCCTTGAACACTCTTGTTGGAAAACAAGCTTGTGTTTATGTTGAGGTGATCAGGATATTTTATTTCTATGACTTTTTGAAGTGGAGAAAAAAACAACAAAAAACATAAAAGCATCGGTAAGAAGTAAAGAGAAAAAAAAAAAAAAAAAACTAAAAAAAAAAAAAAAAAAAAACTAAAAAAAAAAAAACTAAAAAACAAAAACAAAAAACAAAAAAAAAAACTAAACTGTAGAAGAATAGATGCTTCTGAACATCAGAAAGGATTTTTGAGAATAAATGAACAAGCCATTCACATTCTTGACTAAAGCATATTAAAATTATTTAACTACTGATGGACAAACAGCACCTAATAGATCAAACATTCAGAGGGGGAGAAATATTCTACAGTGCCAGAAAAATAGACTTGTTTCATCTTGCAAATATATATGTATATATATTTTTAATGGTCTTACCATTGAAATTTTAAACTGCAGTAACTTTATACCTCTTGAAGCATTGTTGGAATTCTTCATCAAATAATTTTCACCATTGTCCCGCTTTTGTGCACCACTCACAATCAGAGTATTGTTTTATTGCTTATGATCAATTCTTACATATACTTCATTCTGCCTTTTAACATTTTTATAATCACACTTGTAGATATGCTAGGCTTCCTTACACACTTCCTCTTGCTTCAGCTATGAACTATGTCACTTTTTTATTTTGTTTTTGTAGAGCTACCACAGCACCTTTCACTTTCACATGTACAGGGCCTCTTGAGCTTTTGAATGTATATGTGCAGTACTTGCTCAGGAAAGGGCTTGTTACTAGAGGCTCTGAATAAAACATGTTTCCAAATTAATTTTTGTCACAGCTATGGAAAAAATAAAACAAAATAAAAACATTTCATTACTTACCCCTTAAGATATTTTTTCATTACGGTTTAGTTAGCTGGAACACTATCACTTAATGCCATCATAGTTTTCCTTCACTTATGTTATTGCCCACAACATTAATTAACAATTTAAGCCATATGTTAACAAATATTAAAAGCTTCCTCTTCATAGGTCATACATAACCTATATTTCCATTTCCGTATCTTACTTTCTGTTTTGGTTTAACATGATAACCATAGTTGTCCAACCCAAGGCACTTCCGTCTATCAATAAGCCCATAGAGTTTCCTTGTGTTGAAAATTATTTCAACTTGGTATTTTTTTTTTTTTTTTTTCATTCAGTATTTAAATAATTTACATTATGTTTTTAAAATGAAGTTTTTGCTATAACAAAGAACAAACTTACAGTTTAAGCTATTACGTTGCAGACCCACTTAACAAAAAGCCATCTTCTAACATAAGAAATAGTTTTGCATTTACATTTCTTGATTCATTTTAAAATTCCTAATATCAGCAAATAACACTCAAGTGTCTTTCGTTACCTTTTTACCGGACGTACGCTATATTAAATGCTTTTTCTAATGTTTTCTTTGCACATCGGACGAACAGTAGTTTTTTTTAGTTAATTGAAGGACTATTTGAGGATGAGGTATTTTGTGCACTAAATTGGTGGCTGAGACAGTTTTCTTCTTTGGATACCTCACAGCATCTCACTTCATTGGCATGATATCCATTTCTCACTCTCTTTCTTTCTTTCTTTCTTTCTGTGTATGTGTGTGTATTTTGTGTGTTTGTGTGTGTATGTGTGTGTATTTATGTCTATGTTTGTATAAATTTTTGTTTTCTCAGTATGTGCATGTATGTTGTGTCTATGTATCTTCCTTATGTCTTTACATACATGAATGTTTACTTTACGAGGAGATGTTGCCATTTCAAAGTGGAGTTTCCATTCCTTGATAGCTGATTCCAGTGGTGTTTATGCTGAAACATTTATACAAATAATAAAGTACAAATGAGACAATTTTAGAACAAAACAAAGAATATAAGAGTTACATATAAACAGAATAGTGATTATGAAATATTATTTTCATCAAATTTAGCATTTACGTGTATAGCAACTTCCATAAATCTAGGAAGAGAACCCTTAATTTTTAGAGGTCAGCTTCGTTTTGTTTTTATAGCCATAACACTAGTCCCTCAGAAATCAAAAGGGTAAGTGACACAGTGTTACAAAAAAAAAAAAGATGACTACACAAATATATTCCTACTTTTACAAAGAGAGTCTTCTATCTACTTCTTGTTAATATAAACATTCATTAAACATTTATGCATTTTGTTGTAGATTCAAGAGGAAAGCAGTGAGCAAGTGATAGTCTCTCACACTCACTCACACACTCTCTCACTCACCCACATCCTCACCCTCACCCTAACACTCTCACTCTCACTCACCCACCCACCCACTCACCCACACACTCACCCACCCATCCACTCACTCTCACTCACTCACCCAAAAGATAACTCAGTAGAAACCAAAAAATAATTAATATTTCAACAAAGAATGTCATTAATTCAATACATCAACAGCTTTCTTCTTGTCTTGTTGTCAGCATACACAATTATTACTTTCTCCAAGTCTAGTTTACAGTCAGATCATTTTCTATTGCTACTGCAGCCAGGTGATTCAAATGCTTCCGAGTCTGAAAAGCACACATGTAGTTCTTAACTCTTAGAAGAACTGAAAAGGACCATTAGGCAGTTTGTTGCTGGTGTGCTCAAATAAATTTGATGTTCGGATAAAAATCAAAGAGATATTTCCCTCTTAGCATTTTATTTAAGACAGGCAAAGAAGAACTTTGCTGCTCTGTGGCCGAGTGGTTAGACCATTTGCCTCTCACCTAGGTGGCCCAGGTTCGAACCCAAGCAACAGCATGTGGAATTTGTGATGGGCAAAGCAGGGGTGGGTTTTCTCCGGGTTCTCCAGTTTCCCCTGTCATCACATTCCACTGGTACTCCATCTTCAGTCCATGTATCATCAGTGTCGCCACCTGTGGTGCCATTCATGAGACTTCTAGAGCTGTGTGGATAATCTGTCCAATATAAATAAAAATTTGGTCTTCAATATGTCGTCGTCAGATTTACAAACCATAGTTTCATTTTCTGACTCAAGAGTCATAGTCATCAAAATATTTCTTTCATTTCATCACACATTTTTCTTTTGTTTCACTGACTCATACAAGTTGTGCACTCTCAAGTTTTCTTTCCCCCAAATGTTTGTATATTTCAAAAGACTCGGTCATCTCATCTGTGAAAGAAGTGAAGTATAAAGTTTCACTACAGCAGAAAGTCAACTTCTTCTGCAGTGTTGAACTCACTGCATTGATATATTCCAAAATACTCTCCCACACTGTAGCCATGAATGCAGCTTCTTCAGAGTTAAGCTTTTGCAATATCCCAGTTGTTCTGATTTAATTACAGCTTTCTGTGAGCAATGTAGTTGAGAGCTTTATTGCTGTAACCCAATTAGCATTTATGCTTTTGCAGGCATCTTCTCAAACTGACCATTTTGTGATGCAAAGAGACTTTAAACTCAAGTTTCCATCTTCAAAACTTGACTGTAGAATTTTCCAGCATTCTGTAGATGTGGAAAAAAATTGTAAATTGTTTGCAGCAAGTCAAAAAATGTTGTAGTCATTTTATAGCATATGGCTGCACTTGATCCTACCAGATTCAGGGAATGAATGGAGCAAGGGATGAAAAATGCCATGGGATTGAAGGACTTGATTCGGGGTTGTAGGCCAGAATAGGTTCCTGCCATATTTGCAGCATTATATAACTCTGGCCATGGCAATCCTTTATATCTAATTTGTGGGAGTTGAGGAACTTAAGTACTGCATCTGTCAATTCTTTCCTGGTAAGCCCAGCATTTCTCATAAACTCTATAAATTGCTCTTGGGGTACACCATCTTTATTCAATGACTTATAAAGAAACTTAACTGATCACAGTGTGACATCCACAATTATGGAGAAATACTTTGTACTAACTATCTCCTTCATAATCTTATCTATGATAGTCTTTCCCATAATATTTAGAATTTATTCATAAGTGCTAAAATATATATGTATATATATATGACCTGCTAAGAATGGATCAAATTCAGCTATCAACTCTAAACACATCATAAAATTACCATTCCTTAAAGAACCAAACTGTTCATCTCCACGAAAAGGCAATCCCTTTGAAGAAAGTTTTTTTCACTACAGCCACTATCCTCTGTAGCACAATTCTCTAATATTTTACTTCTTCTTCTAACTGAGTAATATATGGTTTATCAACTCTACATAGAGTATTTCCCCTTTCTTTGAGACTTACAACACAATCACGATGGCACTGGAATTTTCATGTTCAGCTACCCTTTGACTAACGTGTATCTAATCACTAAAGTTACTTGAACCAAACTGAGAACAATCCCCAAACAGTTTACACAGTGCACAGTAAAGTGATTCCTGACTTGGAGAGTAAATCAAGTAATCCTGTTGCATGATATCTCCATTCAACAATTTCCTTTCAAACTAATCCTTGGAAAGGAATCTTCGTTTATCAGGATATGCTTGCTCTGACTTTACAAAATTGCAGATTCTATTCTAGCTAATTCCAATATGTACTAAGTAATCTTGTGTTTTTTCACTGATTTCCCAAAAGAAAGGAGCTTCTTCAGCTACAAAGTTTGACAAAACTTCCCCTAGGCCTAACTCTGGTTCACTTACTGTAGAATTGTTCGTATGCTGGTTATCAATTTCAGATTCACTAACGTTAAACTTTTCACCACAATTGTTGCTGCACTGTGAATCATTTGTAGGTTTCAAGTTTCGAGGAGAAGAAGAACTTGCAGCTGCAAAATCTAGTTCTTTGTTGACAAAAAATGTGTGTAACTTTTACATTTGATCTAACGCTTCCTTTTCACTTCTTCTCTTTTGATCAACTAATTTTCTGTAGCCTGCCCCACTCAGACATTTCCTACCATCCATATTGACGTTTATGTTATATCAGAACTTCACCACATTAATAAAACAGGGGGAAATTAATACAAACAATAAGATAAGCACCAACACTTAAAGCCTCTGTTTCTACATCGGACTCATCCATGCCCAGCCACACAAAAATACCACAGAACCAGTGTGCCAGTTGCATGATGTGCACATCTCTAACCATCTATTTACGATTTACCTCTTACTAATAAAAATTCCCGCTATTATTGCTGCTATTTTTTTCTATTTTTGCCACATTTGTTTTTCTAAGAATTTGCCCCCTGGGCCCAGGCCCATGCAGCTCTTGTGTAAATACAGGGCAGCCTGAGATATTAAGTGCAATAAAAACTTGTTATCCCAGTCATTAATAAAAATATTCTATTCTTAAATGTTTTGGCAGTCACTGCTACCTGCCTCATATGTGGTTACACCCTGAACCTTCTTTAGGCAACCACTGTCTGCAGATGAAAGATGGAAGCATGGGAGTGGAAACTGCTCTCATCCACGGAGGGGAAGACCTCTGTGTAGCCGGTAATTGCTAAACCCTTGATTTACTATTGCTTACTTAGAAACTATAATATTTATTACTTTGGCTATCTGAATAGTCACCGCAGGCCACTGAGCAGTTACAACCTAGTAGTTTAGACAAGTAAAATTGTTGAAATCAGTAATAGGATCAAATTTAATCTGGTTTCAATGATGTAGATGCTAGGTTAAAATCAGTCATGGTGAAGTACTTGAGTATTTCATCAATTACTTTATTGATATAAAAAGAGTTATTTATTTTTATTTCTAATCCTTATTCCCAAGAAATTACTTACTCCCCAAAAATCCTTTAGTTTGAATTTTACTCCTAAGTTCAATCTCAAGCTCTTTCTTTCTTCTGAATCATTAATAGCTAGACGAAGATCAACATTTAAGATTATTATTGGCATTATTTTTCTTGAAAAACGAACAATATTGTTGTGCAGAAAATTCATAACCAATATATATTTCTTTTATCACAACAAAATTCCAGCATTTAGATGACTGTATATATTAATTTCTATAACAAGCACAGCTTGTTTTCCTGTCCCTATACTTCATTCTTCTCACAGGCTGTATCATTGAGCTTTCCATTTAAGAATACAATACAAACATCATGTCTGTTCTCTTAACACAAATGTAGTGTGCCTGCCTCTAGCAATTGGTATTTACTCTTCCTCTGGGAGCACTGGGTGTATTCTTTCATCACCACCTCGTGGAAGGGAAATTGCAACATCAGTGCAGTATCATCCACAGTCAGGTTATGGTCTTACCCAAAAATCCATTCCAGCCATTGACTGACCTTTGGGTTGAATACTCCTCCTCCTCCTCCTCCTCCTCCTCCTCCTCCTCCTCCTCCTCCTCCTCCTCCTCCTCCTCCTCCTCATCATCATCATCGTAATAAAGATGTAGATAATGCAAACAAAAATCTGATTCCAGAGCCACCAATACAGATGAGAATGTCTCCTGAAATTCAACTCCTCGGTTTTGTGTAATTTAGCTTTGACATTTCTTGGTCACTTTGTTTTCTTTTGTTTTGTAAAGCCACTTACAGCTGACCAGCTTCTTGCTAGAAAATAAATAAAATAATTTCCAAGTTTCATTTTCAATTAAAGCACTATACTCTTCTTTCATGGCTTTTTCCCATTTATTTTGCGTTCGTCTGTGCTGTGAATAGAAGTTCAGATTTTCTTCATAATCAGCAGGAAACATAAGAAAATTTAATTTAAAATATTTGTACTTGTTAGACAAGTCTAACAAGTACAATTATCAGTAGATCTATTGTTTGAAAACTTTTACTCATAGGTTAACAGTTGGAAAGGAGGGTCAGACTGAAAAATTCAATGCCATAGCCAGGATTTGAACCATGCACAGTCTCCATCTAATTGCTCTATTCACTGAGCTACCATGGCATTCTGACGACACATTACATTCCTCAACTGATGTGCAATTTTTCCAGTAAACCACAAGAAGGTTTAATATTATTTTGAGATGACATAGGTACCCCAAAGATGACTTTTAATATCTTAAGTACTCTCAAGTCCAAGGTTCCATAGTTTAACCAACCTGACACAATTTGACCTAATGATCTATAAATCTGTATTGGCAACACTTTAATCAGTGTGTGTAGCAACCATGTGCTTTTATTATGAGAAAAGTTTATTTTGCTGCAAGTACATTGTAACTTGTTCCTCAAAATTTAAATAAATATCATTATCATTAACAGGTTATGGGCTCAGACTGCATTTAAACTGGTGCATAAGCATGCTTGCTCACAATTAACTGACATGAATTTTCGACAAAACAAAGAAGACTCTGCAAATGACAAAAATGGCAAACCATAACAGTGACTATAAAATGAATTCATGGATAAACTTGAAGGTCCCACAGACTGGACAAAAATGGAAATGATATGTGTTTATGTTGTTGCGGGTGTAAACACTTGAAGAGATGTTAACAGTGTCCAGAACTTGCAGAAAGTGCAACAGAACAAGCAGTGCATCAGAAGTGGTGGAAAAATGGTGCATGAAAGGAGTATGACCATTTTAAGCATTTGTGGGATACAATTCCATTGGAAAATCAAAGGTGAACTTGTTGACTGAAAACTGTGCATAACTGAAATGTGTGATCAAGATATGGTGAAATATGCTACATTTGTACCTCTGTGAACAAAAATCAAAAGTAAAAGTAGTGAAGAAGTACAAAAAATTAAAAGTAGTGAATATTGAAAAAGAATTAAAAACACAAAATCCATATCATAAATGTCAGCAGCTAGAACAATAGGCAGCAGAGTGCCTGTTGAAAACGACAGATGAAAGCACTAGGCAAATCAGTCTGAAAAGAATGCTGTATTTTTTATATGTGGCTTTAATGCCTCAGTTGATAATCTTATTGAAGCGACAGATAGTACTGCAAGTGTGCCAATATGTCACTGCAAGTAAATAATATTTTGTCTTATACAAAATTTGTTATTTGTGAAAAGAAAACTTGAAAAACAAGAGTAAGCATGCTGGCTGATGGATAGGGAATTGTGAAAATTCAAATGCATTTGATCAACTCCTGGAAAAATGTTGAATTGAAAAATGTGTTTTATGTTCCTGAAATAAGTGCTTAAAGATAAGCTCACTGGACAAACAATGACTGAACATGTCAGCTGTGGTTTGCATATGTTTGTATATGCATATAAACATTGTTAAACTGGCATAACTTGTGCAAGTGAGTGTAATGGTAGACTTGCAGCATATCTACTATCATTAAAGATTTAGCCTTCAGCCAACATGTGAAGAGAGTCTTGAGGCATATAGTAATAGGGAAGGATGCAATGAAGGATTCTGCGATGGATGTGCATTAGGAAAAATGAATTGACAGCCAAGTGAATTGAGCAAAGTAACAGGTGAACCAATACATGCTGGAGTGAATGTCTATTGAAGGACTTGGTAAAGCATGCAACTGCATGTGTCTTTTAAAGATGATTTTAGCAAGTTTCTTGCGTTTTCTTCTTGAAACAGAAAGGGAAGTCAGCACCACTTTGGAACAGTTCCTGAAGTAAGCAGCAGCAGCAGCAGCAGCAGCAGCAACAGTAGTAGTAGGTGATACATAGTATCACAATGTAGATGTGATAGAGCAAGAAAGTTTGATAATGTTTATGGATTACTTGCAGTCAAAGGCATAGAGCACTGAATTACTCCTCCCTATATCCCACAGCAAAATGGTATTGCAGAACGAAAAGATTGCACCATTATTGAGTGCACACATTTTAAACCAAATCCAAGTAAATCAACATATAAATTCTATAGGCAGAAGCCTGCAATACTGCCTTATATTCTTTAATTACATTGAGAAATCCTCTGTTGAAAACAAATTTATGAGCTATGTTATGAATATCCAGTACTAAGCCTAAATTATCTGAAGAATTTTGGAAATGAATGCTACATACATGTAAACAAGAATTTTCACTTGAAGTTTGAAGACAAACCTGTTCATAGACATTCGGTTGGGTACATGAATGATGCGGAATTCTAGCATCTGGATTCCATCTCTGAGGATGGTTGTTTTAAGACACAATGTAAAATTCAAGCTGAAAGTTGTTTGCAATCTGTGTACCTACACTGCTGAACTTCCAGCTCTAGACATAAATCACGAGAGCACAGAAGATGTACAAGAAGAATAATTCAATATAGTAGTTAGTTTCAAAGGAAAGAAAGAGTAAATTGGCAAAAAGAAAGAAAAAAATAATAGAAAAGTTTGAAAAGAAACATGAAAGAAAGAAACCAAGTTGGATGACCAGCGAAGATACCTTGTTGGATACCTTGCTGAACTATCTAAAGAAAAGTTCAGTTTGGTCTGAAAATGAAGATCAGTGGCTCAAGGTAATTAATGCAAGAACTGAAGTCTTTGAAGGAAAACTATACCTGAGATTGTGACCATCCAAAAAATCAATAGATCTTCACCAGTAAGCTGCAGATAAAGAGAAAGTCCAATTAAAGGCTCTACTAGTAGCTAAAGGATATGTACAAAAGCAAGGAATCAATTATGAAGAAACATTCAGTCCCGTTGCACTTTATGATACCATTTTGACCTTGTTAGCAGTGGTTGGTGTCGAGAATCTAGAGCTTATCAGTCTGACATCAAAACAGCTTTTCTAAATGGCATACTTGAAAAAGATGTGTACGGGAACAGCTGTAAGGGTTTGGAGATAACACTGGATGAGTATGTCTACTGAAGTGATCTCAAACACCATGTCGCTACTACAATCATTTCAAGGAATTTGTAAAAAAAAAAAAAAAAAAAAGCAGGATTTAAAAACAGTGATGCTGATCCATATCCTTTCTATTGCAGGAGAAACAAAACATCTTATAAGCTATGTAGATGATGGTCTAGTAGTGTTAAGTGACAGAACAGGAATTGAAGCGTTTTTTAGGAATTTCACATGAAGAAGATTATACAAGAAAAATTCTGAGGATAGTTAGAATAGTCAAGCCGAATGGAGTCTGCACTCCAACTAGACCGAAGAAAGTGATGTCAGAAAGAATACCACAGCAAAGAGGCAGTAGGCTGTCTTCTGCATTTGATGAGTCTCACATGCTTATTGCTTTTGCAGTGAACAAAGTAGATCGAACCATGGAATATCCTACAACTCAAGACTGGAATTCGGTGAAACACATTTTCAAATTCTTGAAGAGTACAGCAGACTATGGAATTATCTATAAGAAAAAGGAAACTATGTAAGTCTACAGTGATGCCAACTACGCTGTTGACACGTGATGGTCAATGATAGGTGTCGTTGCAACTCTCCCTCATGGAGTTACATCATGGTTTAGTCTGCTGCAAAAATCAGCAGCAAATTCCATCACGGAAGCAGAAATGGTAGCAGAAAGTGAAGGAGTGAAGGAATTGGTCTGGTTGTAAAGGTTGCTATTTGAATTATCTGAAACTGCCAATCAAGACAAACTTCCTACCCTTACATTGACTATGTGAAACTGCTGTGAAGCTGTCCAAAAATATAGCAAATCATTGAAAATCAAAGCATATAGAAGTTTGAAGATTCTATGTCAGGGAACAATTTCTCGATGGAGTTCTTGAACAGGAACATATTGAAAGAGCAAACCAGTTGATTTGCTGATCAAGCCATTGGAGAGATCTTAGATTCAAGATGCTACATGACCAGATTGAAGTGGAGAGGATTAAATCTGTATAAAACTGTGCAATCTTTTTGTTTTTCTTTTTCTTTTGGAGCTGAAATTAAAAGAAAAGCAGAATATGTGTCACCTTGTCTATGGAAAATCTTCTAACTATAAATCTGTGTTGGCAACACCGTGTGTGTGTTTGGTATGCTTTTGTTACAAACATCTGAACGTTCTTTTGCTGCAAGTACATTGTAATTTGTTTTTTAAAAGCTAAATAAATATCATTAATTATCTCAAAATAATTTGAGGTCTTCTTGTGGTTTACCAGGAAAAATGTGAGACAGTTGAGGAATTTAATGTTGTTGGCATGTTGCCAGATAATTCAGTAGTTAGAACAACCAGACTGAGATCTGTGGTTCAAATCCTGGCTATGGTATTGAAGTTTTCAATGTGACACTACCTTTCCAACTCCTACACACCTGGCCAGACACTGTCTAAATAATTTGTAGCAACAGATTCACTATTGCTAATAGAATTATCTGTATTTTCAATGTTTTTGAAATGTCATTATCTAACAGATCATTGGTTCATGATAAGGTAGACTCATACTTTCGGTGATATGACCATGTACATTGTTAATAACATATTTTTCATTACAGATTCTCTTAATAAACTCTACACAATTTAGAGGAGATTGATCTTTACAATTCAGATCTATTTCTAAGGACATTCCACTTTCTGTAAAATCCTGCTACTGTCTCTTCCTCCATATCTCTTACTCTACCTCTCTATATAACATGTATACAATGTTATGTTTTGAAAACTGGTAATGTACGTTTATTCTGGGTTTATAGAACTACACTGTTTCCCAGTATGGTGAGCTGGTTTATATGTATATGCAATGATAGCAACAAAATCAATTATGATTAAACAATAATTCTCACAACTTCAAAAGCATATTATCAAGTTGTATCAAAATAGCAATTTGCAAATATTTTGATTTATAATAATAGGAAGAAGTGCAGTCATGAGTAAGATTTTTGAAATATGTAAATTATGGATTCAACAATTTAGTAAAAGATGAATCAATATTAGCATTAAAATAAAAACAAAATGCAAAGCAAGTTGAAATAAGATATACTAATAAATTAATGATTCAAAACATATATTTATTCATAGTCAGTCCTATTTTAAATTTTGTTGGCTCTACAGGCTAACGCCACGAATAATTATGCAGCCACAAAGATATCAAACAAAATAAAATGAGAACTGAAGCTTTCCTGGCGACGTATTAATTCAAAATGGGTTTATCATTGATTTCTTTATTTTTTGTTGCTCCACCTTAAAACACACATCAGATTTTCTGCCAATAAACATTACACTCACATTCATTAAATAGAGTCAAGAAAAAAGTTGTGTGTTATTACTGAGTGAAATGAGTTGGAAATTTGAACTTAACATCTTTTAAGATAAATACATTGAACATATTTCAGTAACTGTACCCTTTCTCAGTAAGTGTCCACACTGTGGTCAGGCAAAAGAGTTTATGATGGAATTAACCAAGCCATTAAGAACTCTCACAGTGATTTGGTAGCAAAATATCTAAATTTATTAGACTATTCTCGTTTTTAGCTTGTGTTAAATTATCCATGGATGTAATCCACCTGGGTATATGGCATCTGGTAGCCTTTAAGAGGAGTTAGGTGTGATTTTTGGTTGGATGACAAAAATGATGGGCTACCACAGATTTATCTAGTTGCATTCTGTAGCTCTCATGTATTATTTCAATGTTATATTCAGGACTATTCTTTTTGTTTACCCAATGTAGATTTTCTACAGTATAAATAGTTTATTTTCTGTAAATCAAATTCATTCATGTTGGAAACCAAGTCTTTTATGTTTATGTAAAATAATTTCATTTTATGGGGTAAGTTTATGTTGCATTTATTGAAAATTCTGCTGAATTTATGCTAAGTCCTTTTTGCTTACTCAGTTTTTTGATGTTTAAACCTATTTTTTTGCGGTTTGAAATTTTCTCCCTTTTCATCCAGGCTTTATTTTAACCAGCTGCTATGGCAAATGGTACCTACTCATATTCTTCATTATGATCTTGCAGTTTCATGGGAATGTTGACAACTTGGCAAGTTAAGCTGTTGAAAGCTGTTTATGTGATGTGGCATTGAAACTATTGCTCAACACAAAAACCAAATAACATAACCTAAAACATGTACAAAATATCAAACATTTTCTCAATCTTTCCACAGAGATTTCACAAAACCAGAATTATAGATGCTAACTCAAGTCTCAAAACCTGTGAATATAAGACTTGATTGCAAATAGATATAGCTCCTGTCAATCCGAAAAAAAACACAGTGAATAATTGTTGCTAATAAAAGAATGCAAACAATATTGTAAGACATAGAAACCACTGCAGCACAACAGCCCAAAGTTGCGCCAAGGCTGACTATGCACCCCCTATCTCTGCCCATTAGAGGCATAATGAGCGTGGTGCAGACTGGAGGGCAAGATGTAGTTAGCAATAAACCAATTCTTTCTAGAAGTTGCAGCCCAATCAAATAATCAAATAAGCCCATCCAAATTCTACTTAAGGGAAATCTATCCATCCTTTTTTATTAATCTGTTACGAGCACTGAAATAATAAACATAATAAATGGGTTACTAAACAAAGCTACTTGTGGGTTGGATGAAATAAGTACACTAGTCCTTAAGCAATGTAAAGATGTTCTCGCTGGTCTTCTTGAGCATTTCATCAATTATTCAATAACAAGAAGGCAATTTCCAGATTGCCTAAAAGTATCTATTGTTAGACCTATACATAAGCGGGGTGATACTAAGAATATATATAATTAAGGCCAGTTACACTAACATCAGAATTAGCTAACATTTTTGAAAGGGTTATATTGCAGAGACTGATAGCCTTCCTGGAAAAAATAACACTATTACGAATTCACAACATGGTTTTAGGAAATATTACTCAACAATCTCAGTGATTTTGGAATGCACAAATAATATAGCAAAGCACTTAGAAAACAAAGAAAGAACTGCAACATTATTTTTTGACCTTACAAAAGCATTTGACTGTGTTGATCACATTATTCTTCTAAGTAAGTTAGAAGCATGTGGAATTAGGGGTTTAGCAAAAGATTTAATTAGTTCATACCTTATTGGCAGGAAACAAGCAACACAAACTACAAACCAGGGAATCTAACAACAAAAACTACATCAAGCTTCAAAACAGTAAATTAGGGGGTTCTGCAGGGTTCTGTGATGGGTTCTCTCTTATTTATACTGAATGCAAATGATATACCCAACAATAGGAATAGTAAAGCAATCTCATATGCAGATGATACAACAGCTATATGCTGGGGTGCTTCAATTGGAGACTTGAATAACACAATGATGCAAACTATTGAAACACTCTTTGAATACTTTAGGGAGAACAATTTAAAATGTAACATGTTTAAAACAAAGTTAATACAATATAATTTAGGGAATTCAAGTAATGAATCAGATTCTATACAATTATCAGATTACAACACACACTATGAAAATGAACATACATTTCTGGGCATTATAATAGATCGAAAGCTTACATGGTCAGAACACATTCAATATATCAGTGGAAGAATCAGTAGATCCTTATAGTTACTTAGGCACTTCTCCAATCTTCTTGAAAAGAAAGAATTAAAAATGATCTATTATGGTGCCATATATCTTTATTTGCTGTATGGGATTGAGATTTGGAGGTGCAGTGCAAAATCAAATATGGAGAGAGTATTAAAATTTCAAAAGAAAGCAATTAGAATAATATATCATCTAAACTATAGGGATTCATGTAGACAATACTTTAGGGAAAAAGCAAATCTTTACAGTGTTTTCACTATATATATATATATATATATGATAATAATTTATGTGATGGGGAAGGATAATTTAAGATATAGTGACATACATCATTATAATACATGACACAACAGTGATTTTTTTCAGATGAGGTTTTAGGATAAATAGGAGCATTAAGGATCCAAATGTAATGGGAATAATACTCTACAACAAGTTACCAAATTCTGATAAGCAAATTAAGTCAAAAAAATGCTTTCAACAAGGAACTCAAAAATTATTTAATAAACAAGCCTTTGTATAACATTGATGAATTGTAATTTTAGTTAATAAGGTATTACTTTATGTGTAATTTATAAATATTAGAATGATATAAATGTAAGCTGTATATGTGTAAATCAATGTAATTGAACTGACAATGTCAGAAACTGCTCTGCAGTCTATTGACAATAAATGCATTATTATTATTATTATTAGCAAACCAGTCCCTCCTGGCAGTTAATGGGGTCTTCGCAATCTGGAGCTGCTACTTTTCCCTCAATTGGGCTCCCAGGGACTTCGCAAGGCTGAGTGGGCGAAAATCCTCATGCCGGTACCTGGGATTGAACCCAGGCTCCCACTTGGCAAACAGATACATGCTAAGGAGATGATGACAAACACATAAATAGCACAATTTTATTACAAGCAGTTTATGCCCAACCCAGTTGTGCACAAAATCTGATAAAGAAATAAAATAATCATGAATAAATCAGAGTATGTAACTACGGTGGAAAGTTTGCTATTGTTTATGGAATATAAAGAAATAAAGGCAAGCCCTATAAATTCATGTGCAAAAATACGTAAACATTTGAAGAAATAAAAAATCCCAAATTAAAAGCCAAAGATCAAATCAAACAAACCATATTAACCTGTCTATATGCACTTCCAAGATCCTTAAGACAGGAAAAACATGATATCACTAGTGAACAATGTAAATGCTCCCACACACAAATTAGAAAAATGGCTACTACAGAATTTCATATCTCTACCAAAATAGTAAAGCTTCAGCAGCAACAGTTCTTGGATTTAATTAACAGTACTTCAATCCACACCTTCTCTCTTTATAAAACCTATTTCTCTGATGTACTTTGTTTTCCAGCATCTCAACAAAGTATTAAAAAAGTCAGAAGGATTACTCATTCAAATGGCAATTTAGTGACAATTAGAAGTCTATAAAATTGACAAAATCCTTGTATAGATCAAACAAAATATTCTTAAGTTTAATGATATCA
This sequence comes from Hymenopus coronatus, assembly GCA_030762935.1. Lineage (NCBI taxonomy): Eukaryota > Metazoa > Arthropoda > Insecta > Mantodea > Hymenopodidae > Hymenopus > Hymenopus coronatus. The sequence continues at coordinate 132,283,298 of CM060897.1, read as the reverse complement.
TTAAACTTAAGCAGTAAGAATGGGCAACCTGGCAAATCCTTTTTTACAAGTCATTTTAAAACCTGAGTCACTTAAAACTTTCCACACAATTTTAAGACCTGGCAGCAATATGTGGGTGATGTGTCTGCAAAATATTCTTTTATAAAAAGAAAAGTATAAAAATATAAAAGGTTTTTATACTGTTCAACCAGCAAAAATAATCTATTCATTTTAAGATGGAACCAGTAAGACAAGGATATTTGACAGTCCTTGACATCAAAATAAAAAGGTTGTTTTCAACAGCTTAACTTACCACTTATCAAAATCCCCATGAAAGTGGAAAACTATACAAAGAAGAGTATGAGTACATCAGCCAATAGCCTCTACAAAAGGTTATAAAACAAAACACAGATAAAAGGGTAATAAAATTAATGAGCGAAACAGATATTGAATATCACAAAATATAACAACCAGAAAAAAGCTTAAGCAATACTGAAAACTAAGTGCATAATGAGTTCAGCAGCATTTTCAACAAATACAAAATATTTTTAGCTTTAAATAATACATTTAATATACAGAAATTACTAAGCATAAACATAAAATGCCTGGTCTCCAGGTTGTATAAAATTAACTGTTCTGACTGGAGCAAAATATACATTGGGCTAGCAAAATGAGACCCAAATACAGACTAAAAGAACACAAGAGGGTCATAAAACACAACAGTAGACAAATCTACTGTAGCCACTATTTCTAGTCAACCCTGTTGAGAGCTAGATGGGCTGCTATATAAGATAGACACCAGCCTAATGGAAAACGTAATTTGTTACCCAATGGCCTGAGTAGTCAGGTCTCGCGGCGTGGTCTTATTTCTGGTCAACCAATCATGAGATCATACCCAACTGATTCTAAGGGTGCCAGTTAACCAGTTGAATTAAATGCATGGAAAAAATACACATATTAAAAACCAAGGAACACCTGATCAATTTAATTTTCTGCCACTAAACTGCTTCTAGATGTTTGTAATATCACCAATAATGTCACTCTTTTGGAATTTCTACTGGGTGATTGGTATAGAGCAGAACTAGTTTCCAGCTCTTAGCTGGCTGGTAGTGCTGCTTTCTATACACACTAAGTGGGTGACTGCACATTATAGTAAATATACTATAGTTTGTGATGCAAGTTATTTCTAACAAAGAAACATAGAGTAAATCTTAATAATAAAAATATGTGCATACATCAGGCCAGGAGATGTTGGAACTGCCTCCCTTCATTGTTCAAGCACCTCTGGCACCTGCTTAGGAAACTGGTTATTACACCCTGCAATTCCTTCTGAGAAATGGCTGCAATTTCTTGACAAATATTATTTTTAAGTTCCTCTAAAGTGTGTAGATTTGTTTTGCACACTTTCTCTTTTAATAAGCATTCTATTATGTCAGCATGTGCCACATTTGCAAAAGTTCAACTCACACTGAGGCCTTGCACTTCACCACTGGCTGGTAAAATAATGAAACCTGATCTGTTATATGCTGATGACCCATGATTATAATTTCTTTCACCTGGAACCAGACACTTGCTGAAGATAGTTAGTTGCATTGTGTTCAAGGTATTTTAAGTCATGTTTTGGATGTCAGATTTCTGGCATGTTACTCACACATTATATTGCACTAACAATTTGTTTTGGATTAAGGTTTTAAAATAATGTTTTAGTGCCTATTTGTCTCTAACACCATTTTTTAAGCACACAATGAAGCTGAATACTACAAATATTCATGTTTCCTTATTTTGGAAACTAGGAGAAAATCATATTAATATAAGCATAGAAATGTTATTTTTCAATGGGAAACACAATCATACCTCTTGTGTCTACCACCTTCAGAGTATACCTATGAGAACAAAGGTGTAACAACTAATAATAGAATGTATTACAAGCTGATGGTGTACTTACCTTGGTTATACATCTTACTCCTCCTCATCATTACTGGTAGTATGGATATCATCATCTATTCCAATCATACCCCTATCATCATCATCTTCACCATCCTCTTCCTTTTCTTCATCACTTGCTTCTCCATCTGCTTCTCTTGCAGTTGCTTCTTTTCGTGAATCTTCTGTTGTAGTAGATGATGTTGGTGTCTGAATTTGCTGTTGGGAATCATCTCCAGTACCATTGGGGATCAGTTCGGTTGCCATTGGGCTACTTTCTGATGGAAGCAAACCATTAGTTCCTTGTAAAACACGTGATTTCTGCTGGGCACTGGAAGGCTTCCTTAAGGTGGCAGTACGTTGCTGCAGACTAAGTCCCACTCCCCCTGCAGTAGTAGTGGACTTCACAATTGGCTTCTTAATTTCCTCTGCCTCTGGTGAGGGTGAAGGAGATGATTCCTCACTTGTTGGCGAGTCGGGTGATGATACCACTACCACCTGCACAGTTAAAAGATAGCATACAATAATAATTTCAGTGATTTTGATGAATTAAACATGGAGCTTTTCACATAATTATTAACAGCTATTGTTTGTTACTGTATGTCCATGTATAATATGTATCAGGAGAAATGTTTTTTTGTTTTCCTCATGGATAAAAAGAGAAGTAGTACCACTGTAAAAAAAAAATATGAAACTAAAGGATTTAGTCTTTCAGATGCTGTCTACAAAATACATGAAACCTTAGATGAAACCATAACAGGTTCTCCTTTCTGTGGTTTCATGCCGTAATCTCCCTGATAGGCTTCTGACCCCTAGGCATTGGCTTGTAAGTCCTAGGGGGATGTCAGTCCTACAAATACAGGGAGGGTAAGCCAATTATGAAATGAAACGTAATATAGTAATAAAGTAGCAGCAAGAAAATATGTGGAAGTTTGTTAACACTTTTTATTTATTTATTTTTTGAGTAAGGTATATATGAATTGGGTTGATGACCAATACGCTTTAATTTAACATGCAACATTTCTGAACTTTATAAGGCAATCCATGTTGCTGCAGATATTGAATGCAAGCAACTGATCTTTTGTAAATGTATCAGGTGGTGTAATGGTTGAGGTGCAAGAACATTGTAATGTTTTCTACAAATTCAGGTTGTTTCATTTTATTACTACTAAAAATATACTAAATTCAACATTTACTTATAATTATATTTTGTAATATTAGGTGTATCTCTTTATATGGAATTAAATGTAAAAGCCAATGAATGCTAATATTTTGTACATTATTTTGAATTGTCATAGTACATAATGTACACTGACATTATTGAAGTATGTCATACAAGATCTTTTTTGTTTGTTTTGTTTGTGTGTGTGTGAGACATTTGTTTTCACTTTTTATGCACTCGGTATGCTGTTTTTGTACCATTGTTTGCTACTAGAGAAGTCAGCATTCTTTATATTTTACAAACCTTAATAAGGTGCTCTGTTTTGAGAACATTAAACAAATAATTTTAATTTTACACTTTAATAGGTTATGGGCCCAGAGTATTTCAAACTATGGCAAAAAAAATCTGATGTGTTCCACTCACATGACTTTCTCTACATCTCTGCAACAAATTATTGCTAAAAAGCTTATTCTTCTATTTATTTTATGCTAATTGAGAAAAAATAAGCAGAAATAATCTTATTACCTGCTTCCTTATAAGTAGAAGAGAAATAAGGGAGTACCATAGGTTAAGTGATAGTCAAAAGCTGGTTGCTATGTGACTGAAGTTCTTTTGTTTGTATGGACAGGAGTTGACAAATTCCTGTATGAGAATAGTTTAAGTTTTTTAAGGCTGTAAATAGAAACAAGGAATATCTTAAAAATGATCAACCCCACGAAAGAAATGTATGCAACATAAATTGCGTGTTTTAATGTGCTCTACATTTTTTGTATGGTAAGTTTTTGTCTATCTCTTACAGTTTAGCAGTTATGCAAAATTCTGTATAATTCATCCAAAATAAAGTAGTCTTCAGAGGCTATTCCCAGAAAATTCAAGATATACATTTTATTTGTCAGGTAAATATCTTTAATATACAACATTTTAATCAAAATCAGTACAGCTATTTTTTTAGAAAATCAAAATTTTCGAAAAAAATTCCATGTAAAGGGTAGTTGGGGCTGGGGGGATTTTCTTGAAAATCTTCATATCGCATCCTTGGAAGATACCAAACTTAAATACCAAGTTTGGTATTTAATGGTCTTTTCGTTTTTGAGCTATGCTGCCCACAGACACACACACACACCCACACACACACCCACCCCCACCCACCCCCACCCACCCCACCCCCACCCACCCACCCACCCATCCACCCGCCCACCCACACACACACACACATACACAGGCATTTTTCTAAAAATGCTTGTTTTCGTTTCAGGGGGACCCAAAACATGCATTTCCAGTAAAATCTTGGTATCAAATTTTTGGGTACATTACAATACTTCTCTATACACTATGTACATAGTATGCACAGAGAAAGTAATAAGTATCTACAGTGCATTGTTTTTACATGAAACAAGAAGTTCCTTTTTAAAGTTAAGATTGCCGTTCACAAGTGTTTCTTACTCATCATATTTGATATGGAAGTAACCAGAATCCAAACCAAGCCTTTAGTGGGTAAGAATGATTGGCCCATGTAGAAGTACAGGATTGGTTTTGTGTTATGATCCCATTCTGGCACTTTTGAGGTCACCAAGAGAACCTTGGTGAGTCCACCAATTTAGTTGATGTTACAATACCTGATCAACAAAAAGAATGCAAAGACAAAGTTGACCATTTCATCAAGGTGTTTACAAACACTATGGTAGAAAAGAACATGCAGAAGAGAACTTGCTATACAAACTATATGAGCCGTCATATGAAAGGCAGAAAAACTGCATGCAAATATCATACAGAATGGAAAGAAAGTGAACACATGGCAATTTATTTATCTAAGTTAAAAAACTTGCAAAATGAATTGAACAAAGCTCTTCAGAAAAAAAAAAAAAAAAACTGAAGCTAGACTACCAGATAAGCTACTCAACTGCAATTCTAGATGATTTGCCAGTTCAGTTTTATGTATTTAACTCAAGCTGGCTACTTCTGAGTGAAGATAAGCAGGCAGTTGATGGACTCACAACACAATTATGTGCTCACAAAAGGGTTATGAGGAGTCGAAACAGGACAAGGAAGTGGAACAGAAAGCACACAGTGAAAACAAGAAAACCAAACAAACATCAAAATTTCAAGAAGAGTGGAAAATACAACTACTGTGATTCCAGAGGAAATTGGGTTACAACATGTCAAAAAATCTATACCTGAGAAGCAAAAGGAAATATGTCCAACTTTGTCAATTTCAAGGTATTCCTTACTTTTGTGACAAGTATGAATGAACGCACAACATGGAAACAAGGCAAATGTCCTCTGTGTACACCATTTTGTGATTTTGTTGTATTATTATGGGGGATATCCTGAAACATTTAAAAGAAATTGGGCGCATATGGGACATCCGCCCATTATCCCCAATTTACAATAACTTTTTGTGGCTTACAGTGCATATGTGGAGCTCAGTATTTCTCCCTCCAATTTTAATTGAGTTCAACAATTGGTATATATGAGATTGCGGCTTATTATTGTGCTGTTTTCTTGTTTAATGCATTTGTTCACACCACTGATAATCAAATGAGATATTATTGAAGTTTTATTAGTAAGGAAGTGAGTTACATCATATATGAATTATGAGTTTTTCAAGAGAAAAGCTCATGGTGTATCATGCCCAACAAAGTTCTTATGCAGATTGTAATTAAAATTAACATATTTTATATTGTATTTATTCTATTTTAATGTAAATTTGCTTTGTAAAGTTAATGATGTATTTCTTTTATCAAATATAATGTATTATGTTACGAAACTTCTAATTTAAGGTTACCCAAAAGTTACTTATACCAATTATCTGCAAATTGTATATGATTATTCTGAGAATTTTCAACATTTTCAGAATATGAAATTTCTGAACAAGGTGAATTTGGAAAAAAATGTATACCAGGCCAGAACTCTCGTACCCAGAAAGAAGAGGTTTTAGAAGATACCCACAATGTTTTTGGTTCTGATTTCTCTGATGTGGACCCTAATTATGGACCTGAGGAACAGTACTAATTTTGAAATGTATGCTTGCACTTTTTTTTTTTTAAGCTCCTCATGTGATATTCTAAATTAGAATAAGAATAAAGTTTAATTACCATTAAGCTGTTTTACAACATTGCAATTGGTCTTGAGAAGTACATAATTTATCACATTACAAAATTGGAGCTTTGTACAATCATTTACACCATTTAAAACAGTTGAATATATTTACTACTATTTGCATAATGAACTATTTACAGCATGCTTATGATAAATTTGTATTAATGGTCACTTTTACAAAGCTACTGAGTAGAAAGCTTTATCTTTCAGCCAATTATCTAGAAATGTTTTGAATTTATGATTGGTAGTGAGATAATATGTATTGGAAGTTTGTTGTACATACTTAATCCTGGATATTATGACTGCCATGAATTTTTTGTAATCTTGAGTAAGGTAAGTCTATAGTATAATTATTTCTGTTGGAGTACTTATTTTTGTAGGTTTTTTTTTTTTATGTTTATAAATGAATGGTAAATGTACGGTCATAATTTTAAGTTTTTTGAAAAATTGTCTGCAAAAATGGTTATGATCTAGATTAGCAATACATCTAACTGCCGTTTTTTGCTACTTGAATATAGTTTGTGTTCCTGCAAAATTACCCCAGAGAAGTATAACATATGTTAGACAGGAATGAAAGAAGGCACAATATGCATTTTTATTAAGTTTTCATTAACGCTATTACAAAGTTTGTATAACAGAAATAAGACGTGAGCTAATTTTCCACTTATGTAATTTATGTGATGTTCCCAATTAAGTTTTTTGTCTATGTAAATTTCTAGAAGTTTGATAAATTTATTATCCTGATTCTTTATATTTAATTGAAATAATAGTTCTTCAGTTTTATTAGTATTTAATTGAAATAATAGTTCTTCAGTTTTATTAATATTTATCTATAGCATGTTTGCATTAAACCATTCGGTTGCTAAATCCACCATATGGTTATTTAAATTACAAGATCTTCTAGATTTGTGCTTGTTGTTTCTAATGTATCATCAGCAATATAAAGCTGTTTTACATGGAAGATTAATGGGCAAATCATTTACATATATATGAATAAGAAGGAACCTAAATACTGGCCCTTGAGGTACTCCTTTAGTTACTGGCATTGAATCAGACATTTCATCTTTTATTTGTACTATTTGAAGTCGGTTTTCTAAGTATGAATCTATTAGATTAATAAGAATTTCAGATAATTTATACTGCTTTAATTTTTTAATCAAAATTAATATGATACTGTGCCGAACGCTTCTTTTAAATCTAGCAGGGTTATGCTGGCTGAGACTATTTTCTCAAAGCATTTATAGATATGATGTACTATATTTCCAATAGCCTTTATTGTTGAGAGCTTAGGTCTAAAGCCAAATTGAGAGGTGCTTAGTAAAGAGTTATTTTCAAAATATCTGGAGATTTGCTTGTGTATATAGTATTCTATTATTTTAGAAAAGACTGCCAATAATGATATAGGCCTGTAGTTATCTGGGCTAGTTTTGTCACCTTTTTTAAAGACAGGAATTATTATGGCTAATTTTAAGCAGTCTGGGAATGTACCTTGTTCTAATATAGTATTGGCGAGAACAGTTAGTGAATAGGTAATTTCTAATAACAAATTTTGAGAAACCACAGTAATCTTCTGCTTTAGAATTACTAAATTGTCTAATGGCAGTGCAGATATTTTCTGGAGTTATAAAGGACCAATGAAATTGTGCTTGCATAGCGACACTTACATTTTCCAATGGGAATTCTACTTGAGGATTAATTACACTGGATGGTTGTTGCATATTAACAAAATAGGAATTGGGTACGAGGGTTGGCTGATAAGTGCCAGGCCTCACACAGATATGATGCCACTACGCCACTAGGCTAGTTGGATGGTAGCATTGTATAGTTTAACTCTAGACTTGCTTGTATTCACAGTTACAGGTCAATAGCTTGTTTAGTTTTTGAATGAGAGCATTTTAAACAAGACAACTTTAGAGTTTTCATGAAAATGGAGGATTTGGAAAAATGAGCAGTGATTAAATACTTCCATTTGAAAGGCTTAGCACCTAAAGAAATCAAGAAGGAATGGACAGTACACTGAAAGACTCGCCCCTTCATATGCAATGATTAAAAGGTGGGTTGCAGAGTTTAAAATGGGACATACAAGCACTAGTAATGAGCCTCGCTCTGGATGCCCTGTAGAAGTGACAACTCCAGAGATCATTGAAAAAAATCATCGTTTAGTACTGGAAGACCACAGATTAAAGTTGTTTGAGATAGCAGAGGGTATAAATATATCAAAAGAATGTGCAGGTTATATTTTAAATGTTTTGGGCTTTCACAAGGTGTATGCAAGATGGGTGCCACATTTGTTGATACCTGATCAAAAGTTGCAAAGAAAAACTGTTTCTGTAAAGAATGTGGAGCCCTACTATAAAAATTCCAGTGAATTTTTGAGATGGCTTATTACCATGGATGAAACTTGGATACATCACTATACTCCAGAAAGAAAATCACAGTCAAAACAGTGGATTGTGCCAGGTGAACCAACTCCAAAATAGGCAAAGTCAATTTTGTCAGCTATCAAGGCTATGGTGAGTGTTTTCTGAGATGCAAAGGAAATTTTTTGATTGATTACTTGGAAAAGGGTAAAAGTATCACTGGTGACTATACGCAAGCTTACTGCAATGTCTGAGTAATGAGGCGAAAAGAAAAAGACCTCATTTGGAAAAAAAAAATCTTGTTTCATCATGACAATGCTCCGGCCCATTCTTCAGTCATTGCAACGAAAAAATGAGAAAATTAAAGTTTGAATTGCTTGAACATCCACCGTATTTGCCAGATCTAGCGCCCAGTGACTGCTATTCCCAAACATCAAAAAATTTCTTGGTGGACAAAGATTTCACAGCAACGAGGAGGTCATTGATGTGTTAAACAGCTATTTTGAGGACCTTGATAAATTGCACTACAGAGATGGTTTAATTAAATTAGAACACACGTATGACAAATGTATTAGCCTTTCTGGAGATTATGTTGAGAAATAAAGCGAAAAAAAAAGAAAAACATTTTTAAATGCTGTTTTCATTGAGAGGCCTGGGACCCTTGTATGTATAAAGCAATGTAAATATCTGTTAATATGTAGTGAAATATTTTGTTTATAATTTAATGTGGCCAATATTGTATGTACCTTGTACAAATCAATTTCACTGGCTCAATTAATTAATACTACTACTATTACTAATAGCCTGTAACAAAACTGGCTACTGTTCGGTCAGTTGTCATCATTGCAGCAATCAACCAGTTTTTCCATAGAGAGAGAGTGCATGTGCGTGTGCGTGTGTATGTGTACATGTATGTGTGTGTGTGTGTGTGTGTGTGTGTGCGTGCACATATATATAGGAAGCTGTGTTTGAGTATACAACAGATACAATGGAAACAAAGTCTTTATGTTTGGAAAATTCTTGTCAAAATTTGATTTTAAGATGCAGATTTTGGGATTTTGGGGACTGTCAAGTAACAGGAAAATCAATAAGTGGTACAATGATAATTTGCAGCAGAGGAGCCATATCATGGTTCAGCCAAAGCAGTCAATAGTAGCCGAGGTACCTAATTACAGGTAGTGAATGCTGCAGAAAGGACATTTGAATAAAACATATTTTGGTAGGTAACAAGATTAACAAAGATTCCAGTAGTATACATAGATATAGCAGCAATCACAGTAGCTCAGAACCCTGAATATCATAGAAGAACAAAACTCATTACTTTTTGGCATTTTTGTATTAGAAAAAAAGTGTTACAAAATGAAATAATTGTTCAAAAAATCAGTAAAGTGTATCAAATTACATGTATTATGATTAAGTCATTGGTCAAGCCAAAACTATTAAGTTTTTGTTATCAAGTAGGATTATCTTAAAGGATTCTTATTTGACAACGAAAAGTATTGAAGCCTGTAAAATAAAATATAACAAACATTTTGTTTTTGTTTGTGTGAGACATTTGTCTCCACTTTTTTATGCAGCTGTTATCTATTTTTGTATAATAGCAAACTATTGTAAAAGCAAACTATTATTGAATATTGTATGAGTATAATATCACACTTTAATACTTTGGCTTTTTACTTTTACATTATAAACACCATCCTTCTGTTGGTTAGATTCTATACTCAAGAGGTTCATAAACATGCAAACAAGGGACAAAAATAATATAAAGCAATATTATTTTTCCAATTATTCACTCAATGATCTTTGACAAAGTAATCATCATATGGGGGTTATCTTTAGGATTCATTTACTCATTTACTTACAATTCTTACAGCTTTTGGACAAGCAAAAAGTAAATATGGGTGCTTCTAGAATGCAAGGTGATTGATAAAATGTTAAACAGTTTGTTACTTATTTATGTACATATTTTGGAATTAATGTTCTCACACTTTATGTTCTTTTTGCATATTAAAATGTAATTAATATCTTTAAGTAGGCATATTTCTCTTTTCATTATAAACTGCTGCAGAAGGAAATGTATGAACTACACATGCCTTCCTTCACTTTTATTTCAGATAACATTAAAATCTTCATAGATATCATGCAACATTTCTTGTGTAAGACAAAATCAAATGCTGCACACTATTTTCAATAGTATAATTCCTAATAACGTTCACTTTCTGAATGTCACTTGAAAAACATTTAGTAATATGAATGGAAGCATTCCTAGTTTCAAATTTCTATCCACTATAAATAAATTAGAATTTAAAATGAAAAAATGTGAATTATTCCAAAGTACATTAAATTTAGGTTTAGAGTTGTGTTATGTTTTGTTTGCATATGTTTCAGTTTTGGTTACAAAAAGAACAGTGAAGTTTATTTAACCTGTTGCTGAGGTCCTGCTGGAGTGACTGCTGCTGATTTCCGTCCCCTGGAGACCGGAGATCCCCGTGCTCCACGGCCGAGAGCCCAGGGAACTCCTCCCACTGCTGAGGATACTGACACCGAGGGAAGTGCTTTGCTCCCTGTCAAGGATGGGAGCCGTGATGGCTGAGTAGCTGCTGACAGATGAGGTGAAGGGGAAAAGACCTCCCGAACTGTCTGTGAAAATAAGACCTGATGATCTGTGCTCGCATGTAGTAGATACATACATAATTTAAAAGTGAAAGCTAGATATCTGTACATCACTATCACAAAACTAATTATGAGCTTCAAACATATGTTATTGACTTATAACTATCTACTTATTATAATTACTCAGATCACTGAGTACATTGGCTGGAATACATTTAACATAAAGACCTATTACAAGCATATGCAATGAAGTGAGCTATTACAGTTTCACTATTAAATGTGCCTTAGTTCATATAAATAGTTTGTAGGAAAAGACAATAAGTAAATTAGTTAAAGTATAAACAACTGTGTGAAACTTTAAGAGAGCTACCTTATTTCTCATGTGATAGTCAATTCAAGATCAGTCATTTCAATGATCTTCCTCCTTTTTATCACTATTATTCATCATGCATAATAATATTATATGGTTTAAATAGCTTATAACACCTCCATAATAATATAAAATGCATGTTCTGACCTTTAAAGAAAGATAGCACTTAGAACTCCTGTAATTTTATTAAAAGTCAAAATTTGAGATAGTCACTAGTGTTGCTCACCAAGAATTCAACTTATTTAGGTATATTATAAAGAACATTTTCAGTTTTAAACATAATTATCCTCTTTCTGCAACATACTTTCAAGGGACAAACAAGAAAAGAAGAAGAATAAGGAACAGAAGGATGAGGTGGAGGAGAACAAATGAAATCTATATTTCCAATAAAAGCCTCAAAGTGACGTTGTTTTTTCTAGATCAGTCATAAGCTTCTTGAATCATGTCATGCTTTGCATGTACTTGGATTTTAGTTAAGGAATCTATATGTTAATGCTAATAAAATACTTCTCATGAGCACTAAAACAGTATGAATCCCAAGAAAAGAATGTATATAGTTCCAAAAAAATCTGACCATACCAGTTGGATAGTCTTAATGTTGCCATTTGAACTTAACTTGTTTACATTCATTGGAAACATGCAAAATGGCAGGACTTTCAGTGTGTTTTAATTATTAATTATTGTGCTAAAGTTAGTGGCAGTTGTCCATGTATGTACAAAAAGAATTGTTGCATAGTGAACATAATGTGCTGAACAATAGCAAACATTTTTCTGTCTGTAGGTAGTTATTCAATAATGTAACAAGGTGGTGGTCATCAGATGCACTGTTGCTTCCCACTGCATCTGATGTTGGGAGAGGTAAACTCCACATAAGCACAAATGATTACTTGAAGGCTTGGTCAAAAGTAAACAAGTAGTTATATATGAATGTTTTAGAAGGCAAAACATTCACAAATCTGCACTTGTTTGAAACGATAGCTGCATGTGAGACATGATTGTTCAGTTAGCCAATATCAATAAGTGAAATATTGCCTGAAAGTAAGACCATAGAGTAAATGGCAAATGTTGGCTCCTACAGAGAGAAGGCAGCTGTTTAGAGACAGATTGGATACACCAATTGCTCAGCAATTTGAACTCCTCAGGAGGAAGTGAAGAGGAGATACCCACAAAAATGTAATAGTGCTATCATAAGTGGAAGTCCTTAGTACGGATTTTTCATGCTAAGCAAGCACAGAGCGATTCCCTCCAAGTTAAGTCCCCCTAGTGGTGTTGCCTGGGAAGGTTATTTATGGCCACAGTTAAATGTTTCATAAAAGCAGTTTTGCTCATTCCTCATTTTTATGATGGTTGAATTAAGTGAACAGTGTGCAGCCATGAAATTTTGTTTTCCTCTCAGGAAAAAGTGCTGCATAAGCTTAAGATGTTGAACACAGTTTAGAAGGACAGTGTTATGGAAAAAACTCAAGTGTATGAGTGATTTTTTTGTTTTAAAAAAGTGAGATATTAATTGATTACAATGGCATGAGTTGGAATAGTGACACCACACTTAAAATGAAATTTATATATTTCAAGGGCATTTGCCCTCTTCTTCAGTTGAAGTCTGACTGACGGCTGGGAGTTGTGCTTTGTGGTCCATCATGGTGGAGACATCTGGTGCTCTCAACAGAAGTTTATACTCATGTGGTGGTATTTCAAAATTTATGAGCTGGTCTTTGTGTGAGTGTCACTATCCCAACTCATGCTATTATACTTGAATTACTTCATTGTCTCAAACCTTTGAGTTATTTCATGTCAACTGATGACCAAACTTATTCTGGACTGTAATGATAGTTGCTGTTACAGCCATCAAAGGATTGTCAGCTATTATTTCTGCCTGCCTGTCCAGCAGTTTGGTTGTGACAGAAGATTGCCATCCTAACAGCACTATTGGCTCTTTGCTTCACCCGCTGCCCCCTTTGGCTAGAAAGTGTCACTCTTCCTTCATTAATGGCTGGGTAAAAGCAGTCTTCATCTACAATAATCTTTCTCCAGTGATGGTTAGGCAAATAAGTCTTTAATACATCAATTGCCACTTGACAGAAGCTGATATAACATCCACCTTAGTCTCCAGTTGACGGTCTTGTGGAAATATTGAAGGTATTATAGCAGGGCATTTTCTTCAGGACCATGGTTATGTGAAGAAGATTCCAGACACCTGTGTAAGAGGTCACTCCTGTATTTTACATTCCAGTTAAATGTTATAAGATTTATTAACATTTAGAGGAAAATCCTACAGTTCTCTATAGCTAAAATAATGTTAACATGTATTTTAACCATTTGAATGGCAAGGTTGGAATAATTAGCATGGAATGTTTTTAAATTCCCAGACAGTGTAACCTGTATGTTTGTTGAGAGGTTATTCAATGGAAGGTTGACTCTGCAAACAGAATTAAATTGATCATGCAAGGGAGCTAAGTGTGCCTGCTATTTTGGTACTTATCATTTTGGTATTTGCTGTTGTGGAGTGCCATTTTCAGTAATTCTAAACTTTCCTAAAAGCAAGCTAAACACTGAATGTGAAATTTGCCTTTACTGAATGTTAAATTGGATAAGAAAATCAAAGTAAATTTTTGTCAATCTACTTTATCTATGTTATTTTTTATATATATTTGCTATATTCAAGAAATTGGGTATAATGAGGTATTTCAGGTTTTGCCCAATGGTCCTTGTCCTTTGTTCATGGTCATTGCATCTCACAAATAGAAACTGCTCACTTATTTACCTTTGGGGGTAATTGGAAAAAATAAATTCATTAATGCCTCACAGAACTATGAATTAGTCAAATGTGAATAATATCTTGGGTTATTTGATCAAAATTACAGAGTTTAGTCAAATATTGTCTATGTGTGTTTGTCTGAGGTCTGCTAATGCAGGATGTCTGTCAACTTCCCAAATGGATAAAAATGTAGAAAAAATGAATGCGCTGGTGCTCAAAGACCAACAATAGACCATTAAATACGTAGGCGGTTTATCTGGACTGTCTTGGAACACAGTCCAATGAATTTTAATGGAAACTTTGGGAATGAGAAGGGTTCTACTGACCAGTAAAAACATAACTGAGTGGAAGTATGCAGTGGTTTGAAAGAAAGTTCTGAAACGACCCAAATTTTTGGACCAAGGTCTATACTGATGACAAAATATAGTGCTATTCTCACAACCCTGAAACCACACAATAATCTAGTGTAGAATTTGTCAATGTAGAAGAGATAAAGAAGAAAGCAAGGAGATGCTGCCAGCCATTATAGCAGATGGAAGATAAAAAATTTGGACAATATAGAAAATATCATGGATTTAAGAATGACAGAGAAGATTGAAGAGTAATGGAGGACATGAAACTCACAGTAATATCAGAAATGGAATCAAGAAGGGGAAAAATAAATCCTAGAGTGAATTAAAATCACACAAAGTGAAATAGGAACTCAGTTCAGAACAGCAGGATGTGATTTCAGACTTTTAGGATTCCAAACTCAGCACTGAAACTAATTCTGTAATCTTCAAAGCAGATGAAGTCAATGAAAGTGATGAACTGGAGATGGATGCTATTGAGGAGTTCATGTATACAGCAGTATCCCTTGCTATCAGAATGCACGCTATGATGCAATGATTGCCATAGAGAAGGCCAATGAGATGCTATTGGTTGCACTAACCTTGGTGGATCTCTTTGGTGAAGGAAGGCTGTTACTATTTTGTGTAGTGGGTAACGAGGTGGGAGTGCCCAACGTTAGTCAATCTGGAGTGAATTGCTGTAGTAGATAGACCTGCATGAGTCTCCCTCCTGTTTACGGCATATGAGATTTGAAAACTGCCCAGAGGCAGTTAATTAAGCCTTTTGCTCCCAACAGTAATTTCCAGTGTGTAGTGAAGTGCAAAATGAGTGAAAGTTGTCCTTTATTGCAAATTGTGGATGAAAATTATGCACGTCCTAATAATACACATTTATTTTATAATACTTCAAAACATATTCTGAGAAAGAGTAAAGCACTAACAATTTTGAAAATCAATAGGTAATGTTAAATCTCTAACACAAAAGTTTAGATATACCATAATTCTAAGCCTGATTTATCCATCATTAAATTAGTTCTTCAAAACAAATACTTCACAAAGACATGCTGAGGGTTGTGAGTATTCTCAATGTCTAAAATAATTCTTATTGGATTTATACCTCCTTAAAATATATTTTTAAGAAGTAAGTTTGTTGCTTATGTTAACTAATTTGACAAGTGGAAGAAAGAACTGAGATACAGAGTGGGAATAATAATGGAAAAATTTAGATGCTACATAAGTACACGATAATTCTGTTACTATGTTACAAACTTTCAGGAATAATAGAGGAGACAGTTATGATCAACTTTTATAAAGTTACCCATTGCTGGAAATACTTCATAATATAATAATTAACCTTAATTTTAAAATTTGTTTATAAACTTTTATTTATTGAGCAAGCTTGAAAGTCATAGCTATACCTTGCTATTTAATTGACAAATTTCAAGACATATATTCATTTCACAGTTCCTGAAGCAGCATGTGTGAATTTCATTGCACCTAATTGAGCATTGACACTTAAAATAACCTAAATAGTTGTTTTGCTTTCTTCAAATGAAGAAATGCTAGTTTCCCATTGTAACTCATCATAAAAGTATTTCCATCACTACTATAAGCAGTAAGACAGTGTTAGTTTAGGTTACTAAATGCAGCACTCCATTTTTCAACTGACTCTACCTTAAAACATTAAAAAACCTTCAACTGAAAAGTCAACATAAACAATGACCTTAGTTGGTTAAACTCTTTCTTTTTCTATTCTCAGAAAATAGGGAGATACTTGCTAATTATATGTTGCCAATGAGATTGTTCTCTAAGAAGGTCTATCTTAAAGATCTTCCTGGGAGAAACTATAGTCAGTTGGGTTTTTAATGACATACTGACATGTATTCATAGCAGCTCAATGGTTAAGAGCAAACACATGCAAAGTGGCAGATATGTATTCAAATCACAGCCATGGCATTACATTTTTCATCTGACTCTACCATAAAAATGTATACAGTTGTTCAAAGAGAGATTTCTGGCAACCCCTCTTCCACCTGAGGTGATACATAACCATTGCCATTTACTATGCTGAGCACCTAAAAGGCATAAAAAATGTTAATGACTTTGGATGAAACATAAACTTCCTGCATTGCCAAGACCAAGAAATAGTTGGGGTGTCCCAGGTTTTTGCCTCCCTTGTATATATTAAGACAAATTTTTGTTTTATACCAGAAGCTTTTGACCAGTTAAAGCAACCCTGTCTCTCAATGATGCCCTGAATATCATTGGCAATATGGCAATATGGCAATATTTCAAAAAAGAAATATCTAGACCAGAGTAAGTTGCATATTCATTGAAGCTGCAGAAAATTCAATGCAGTCATAGTTTTGAAGTCATGATAGTCATCATTTAGTATTACAGGAAGAAAACTATACAGGAAAATTGCGCATAGAACCTGCTACATTAGTAAATATACTGTGTGCTACAAGTACATAATTTTCCATTGAATGGATTTTCTTTCATACAATAATGTATTATGTCATAATAGGAAAATACATGTGCTAGAAAATTTGGGCAATATTTAGCTATGTGCTGCACTACCAAAAATAACCCACAAAAGAAATAGTAAAATCAATTTTCTGTTTGCTTTTTATGGGCATCTTTGACAATATAAAGTTATGCGAAAAAATGTCATAAGTAAATCTCACAAAACTAAGAGAAATGGAAAGCTGTTGGTATAGGTATGCAAAACCTAAAAAAAAAAATTAAAAAAAAATCTATTTTAAGCACACAAGAAACCTAAAATGAAGACTAAATAATTGTGCTATAATCATAACACTCACAATAATCCAATTAAATACCAACATACACTGCAGGAAATGTTGAACATGTCCACCACCAGCCTAAATACAAACATTGCAGCTTTGAACCATCAACTCCTGCATTTGTTCAAAGATTCCTGGCATGTTTCTAATTGTATCACAGACTCCAATGGAGGAAAAAATGTCATTCTGCATAGGTGTGTGAAAGCAAGGAGAATGTTTCCCCCATTATGTACTCTTTCTCATTTGGGCAAGCTTGCAAAACAGTGAACACATTTCTCCTACAGTGTCAATGACTGATGATGAGTAATTAGTTGGCAGGTAGCACTGAGGAAAGGACAGGGAGAGTGGGAGAAGCAAGTGTGGTAGAAGCAGTTCATCAATTATTCGATAACTTCCCCTCTCAACATTCTTTTCTGAGTTGTAAACCTATAGTATCCTTTTGATTCAATCAGTGTGTTATTATCAAGGGCTTTTAGATGAACCCACAAGAAAAAATCTATTAATGTCAAATCAGATGAAGGAATTGGCTAATGAATTGAGACACCTCTTCTGATCCACCTTGCTGGAAAACAATCATGGATTTTGAATATTCCTGGAGAATTGAGCAGGTACACCATGTTGTTGACACTATATGTGCTGATGAAGATCATATGGAATATGCATTAGCACCTTAGGTTTTGGTGCAGGCAGGGGTATGCTCCTATTCATTTCACTCATAAATATCAATCTAATCTATCTAGCTCAGGTGTTATAATCAGATCAAGAAAGTTGTGGTAAAGTTGTCCATTTAAAAGCAGGAGCAGCTATTCAGGGCAAGTAGGTGAAGTGGAACTTCACCAATATTTGTATCTTTCTACACTTATTTTTAAACTATATTTATCTTAACTATTTCTTTATTTTTGTAATGCATGATGCTCTGCTGTAGAAATAAGTGGGCGATTCTGATCATGGGGTCTCATGAGAGGTGAAGTGAATCTTGTTTTCTTGTTTCTCAACCTCCAAGAGGTGGACCTTACTGTATGGTTGCTATAGCAACCATGACGTCACCTGCTTAAGTTTGTTTGTGGAGAGAGCAGCCAGTGAAGTAGATGGAATTGCTCCTCGCCACTACTTCCTGAGCGTAAAGCATGTGGAGTAGTCTGATTATTCTGTGCATTTGGTGCTGTAATGTTTTAAATATGAATCTTGTTTATGATATAGTGTGTATTTTGTTGGAAACACCATTTTCATGGTGGAAAGAAGATAATAAGAAGGAAGTTTTAAACTGTGGGTGCCCTACTGAATCTCTACAAATATGTGGTACAAAAGAAGTGAAATGCTACAATCTTAGTTTCAAGCAATCATGGTTTGTGGAATTTTCATGGTTGTGCTCCTCCCCAACTCTGCAGAAATTATTTTGTTGGCCATGCTTGCTTTTTAGCAATAAAAGCAATGTTTGGAATAGAGAAGGATTTGCTGCTTTGTTGAATATAACACAATCATTACATAAATACTCATATTTAGCAGAGCATTTAAAATGCCAGGTTAATTAATTGCAGCCTTAAAGAATTGAAGGATTGATTTGGTGTACAAGAAATAGGTCAGTACAATTATCAAATTAGCCTTGTATAAATAGGGGTATGTTTTTCTTTTCTACTAACTCTTCACCTAAATTTCCAGTAATGAGCTGCCACTGTTTAAAGGGCTGGGAGTAAATATGATCCCATCAAGTAATCATACAGTATGATAGCCCACATGGAGACCTAAATGAAAAGTATAGATTTTCCTCAGCCCAGATATGGCTATTCCTGCTATGCCATTAGTGTTTGCAATCTTTCATATACTCAAATGCAATAGGATGCAGCGACCATTCAGATAGCCAAAGCAATTAATATTTCAGTTTCTAAATAAACAATAGTAAATCATTGGTCTGGGTAGCTCAGTTGGTTAGGCACTGGCCTTCAGAACTCAAGATTGCTAGTTAGACCTGGATCAGTTTGATGGTTTTTAAGTGTGCAAAATGTAAATGTAAATGGCGTGTTATTTGTGGATGCTCTTTAACTACTGTGGTTTTCAGTGTCCCATTCTATACTGGGTGTGAAAGACCACTTAATTTTGCTAAGAGGCCTCTCTATCAGGCTTGAGGTTCTTTTACGTGCCGTAAATCTACAACATGGGACCAACGGCTTTACTTCCCTTCCGAAGGAAGCCATGCTAAGGATTTTTACGCCCGAAAAAATCCATCATCCTCTGCCGGGTTTGAACCCGCGACCTTGGGTATATGAAGTCAGCATGGTAACCATTACACCATGGAGGGCAACAGCCCCATGTCAGTAGATTTACTGGCATGTTAAAAAACTCCTGCAGGACGAAATTCCGGCATACCGGCAACAATAATATGATCCTGGCAAGTGACAGTTTTGTTAACAAAAAAAAAAAGGAATAAATAAAAATATTAAATTAACTTTTGACATTCTGATATGCCATCTATTTTAGATCAAGGAAACTGAAATTCCATCCTTCTCTCCTGGGAAGCAAATTCAGTAATTTTCTGTTTATTTTTCAGGGTTCATTCAATAGATGAGCTTCAGATGAAATAATTTTAAAATGAGAAAGTTTCTCTCTTATCAAGCAGAATTCCAAGAGCAAATTTTAATTCTCCTCAGCATTGAAAACAACCTTTCCACTGAACACATACTTAACAGGAATATATGCAGAATGACACTAATATTTTAAGTTGCAGAAAACTTTATTTTCACATGCTCAGTAGTTCAAGTTCACTCATAGTTTTATTTCCAGACTCTTGTACTTACACCACAGAGAGCTCTTTTCCCAGTAGAATGGCATCAAAGAACTTTCTATGTGCATATAAGAGACCTAGAAAGCTAATCTTGGGGACCTGGTCCATAATTTTCATATGCTTAATTAAAGCATGTCAATTTAGAATAATCTTAAAATCACATGTCCAAGAAGTTAATGATGTTATCAACCACTTTAGAATACAGAGATTTATATTCTATGTTTTTCTCTTTGAAGACTCTTCTACTTGAGACATAGTTCCTTTATAAAGCTGTTCTCAGTCATCACACAATTGGCTAAGGAGTAGTAAGTTTCTTGGATTTTCTGTTAAAAGTGCAGTTATCACTTTCAATAAATATTTTACCGAATATGTATAAAAGAAAAACAAATTTGCAGTCTTCCACTGGTGCTAAATTATCTGACTCAACTTCTACAAGCACTAAAAACATCACAAAGTTTAGTTATGTTCCTGTGCACAATGTGTACCAACCTTGATAAGCAATTCCATCATTTGGACAAAAGAAATATCCACTCTTTCATACTTTATAGTTGACAAAACTGTCAAAATTTGGCTCAAAGAAAGTCATTTTAAATTTGATTAAACTTCCTTTAAACTCAGTACAGGTTTCAAAGTGCTAAGCTAAAATATCTAATGTGATCTATTCAAATGACTTTCTCTACATCTCTGTAACAAATTATTGTTAAAAAGCATATTCTTCTATCTACTTCATGCTAATGAAGATAAACGTTAATAGAAATAGTGTTATTACTTGCATCCTTGTAAATAGAAGGGAAGTACACTAGAATAAAGTGATAGTCAAATCTTTTAAAAGCTGGTTCCTATATGATTGAAATTTGTTTCTTTGTATAGCCAGAAGTTGAATAATTCTTGTATGAGAAAAGTTTAAATATTTTAAAACTGAAACTAATACAAGGGATATCTCAGAAAAGGTCATCTCCACTAAAAAATGTATATGATTAAACAGTGTGTTTTAACGAGATCTACAGTTTTTGTGAAGTAAGTTTTCGTCTATCTCTTTCGTTTACCAGTTATGCAAAAGTCATTTAGATTGAAGAGGTTTTCAGCGGATATTCCGAGAAAATTAAAGATATATATGAAAATTGTGAGAGCCATTTTAGAGAATATAAAAATTTTCAAAATGTCCTCCCATATAAAGGGAAAGTTTCCTCAAAATCTTTGTGTCGCATCCTTGGTAGATACTAAATTTAAATACCGAGTTTGGTATTTTAGCAACTTTTTGTTTTTGAGTTATGTTCACACACACATGCATGCATTCACAGACACAGATCTTTTTCTAAACTGCTTTTTGTTTTAATACAAGGGACTCTAAAACATGTATTTCCAATGAAATCTCGGTATCAAATTTTTGGGTGGAATGCAATACCTTCTCTACCTATGTATCATGTGCTAGGTAGAGAAAGTAAAAGGATCATACTCTGTAATGTAATTCAACACTTCCACATAATCCTCCTGATTAATAGAATTTTCTGTTTCATTAAATCCTAAAAGGTTAACTTTTTTTTTGTTTTTTTCCAAATAACTATTAAGCCTTTTAGGGATAACCCTGTTCTGGTTTTTGACTGAGCAGAGGTATTTCATTTTTAAGCTGGTATCAAGTGTAATTTCTATTCTACGTTCCCTAAAAGAACTGTCGCTACAGATAATCTTAGAAGATCACAGGCGGTTCATGTTTGCGTTCTGACCACAGAATTTCTCAAGTATGCATACCTAGACATTACTCTCACTCACTGTTAATTCCTCTCTGAAGCTAGCTTTGGTTGGAGCAGGGAAACACACATATGGTCCTTGAAATATCCACATTTTGTATCATTGTATTAACTATCTTATATCATATCCTTCTAAACTCATTATATATTATAAATATGTATAAATCTAACTTGCTATAACTGTTGTAATATAAATCTAATCATTGACATATCCTGTATCAGAGTACAATGTACAGAATTGATTTTAAAGGATTAATAAAATTGAATTGAATTGAATTGACCTTCAGAGGTGCACACACAAATTGCTCTAACTTCTAAGTTGATGCTGTACGGCAATTGCTTTGGCTCGCTCACAATAGTAATTGGTAATATAACATTTAATCTATGCATTTCGAAGAAGCATGATGATTTTTCTAGATATTATTGAAGGACTATGTGATTATAATGACATAAATTAATAAATCTGAATCTATGATATTTTGGCTATGTTAGCATGCTATCCTTTTGATAAAGCTTCTCGATTTAATTATCACACTTACTGCAGTTCTTGTTACCAAAGCTTTGCTTCAATTGCTTCCCCTGAACGTGTGCCTCTGCTCAAATGTGGCTGCTTTCTTACAAGATCCAATCTCTGGTCCTCTAATCGAGGAGTTCTGAAAATTCTTCTTACACCAGTTTCATTTAAGTTGGCTGGCATGCTCTGTTTCATGCAAGCATTAGTGAAATTTCATAAAAATGCTATGTCCTGTTTGGTGTCATAATGGTTATATCAACCCATAAAGCCTTGAAGCTTTTCTTTCAATGCCTTCTGCTTTTCCATAAATGAAATGCATATCAGAAAGTATTCTTAATGTACTTCCATGATTATGACAATGTTAATATACCAATATGTAAAATCACCATGGAAACATCTTATCCTTCATTACAAGTGATACTGCAATTTATTATAGACCCCTAATCACTTTAGAGTGAAATTCACTCTTCCAATCTGTTACAGAGAGAATTCTAACACAAATATCAATGATTGTACCTATCTAATGAGGTGTTTCTGTACATTGGTTCTTATATATGTTGTTCATAAATTGTCTTTTCTATCATCCCTAAATGGTTTATAAGACAGAATCATCCTGTTAGATACAATATGTACTATTAAATAGCAGGCAGAGAAAACATTTGGTTGAATTTAATAGGAGATATTTTTATCCCCATGATAGTTTTGATGATGATGATGATGATGATGATGATAATAATGATGCATGGATTCTTAATGCATGATAAGTCACAAATTGGCCGCACCGTGGCTGAGTGGTTAGATGACTCGCCTCTCACCTAAACGGCCCGGGTTTGATCCTAAACGACCTCAACTGAGATTTGTGGTGGACAAAGTGGGGCCAGGGTGGGTTTTTTTCAGGTTTTCCAGTTTCTCCCACCATTGCATTCCACTGCTGTGCCATCTTTATTCCATGTATCACCAGTGTCATTGCCTGCGGTGCCACAAATAGTAAAAGTGGACATTAAACACTACCCCCTAAGTCACAAAATATTCTCTTTACGTTAAAGAATAATAATTTTTTAAGTGATGAGACAGGTTAGACATTATGATTATTGGTAATCAATTGTCTTGGAACTATCACATTGATTCATCGAGCAGTAAATTGTCATGTTTTATTGGCCAACCTAAAAAGAGCTGTATCAAATGATTTTGTTTGTGTGGCATATTTCTCATTCTTTCAGGGTATCTTTCGATATGGTTTGATACTGTCGGGCAGCAGCCCATCAATCACAGATGTGCTAATCATTCAAAAAAGAGATTGTTAGAATATTTACAAATTCCCATTAAATAGAACATTGTAAACCACCATTATTTGTAAAATTAACAATTTGTACTGTGGTTAATCTATACTTGTATGAAGTTCTCGTATACATGAAATAAAATGTACAGAAGTATAACACAAGAAGTGAAATACACATGCACAATACACAAAATAAGAACAAAGTGGATACGTGTTATCTTAGGCTTTAGAAATCCTCGAGGTATTATAAGGCAAATAGCAAAAAAGGGTTTAATTTGCTACTTTTCAAAATATGAAATACAAATATTAAAATTTTGAAGGATAAGCAAACATGATATGTAAAGCACATTTAAGGACAAGGTAAAAAATCTATTCCTAAACTACATGTTTTATTTTGTTGACTAATTCATGAATACATAATTTTGATTAGCTTATGTACTAAAATTACTAAACTATACCATTTGTTTACTTTGAATTTGAATAACTCATTTATCTGTATATCTGTATATTAATGCACGAAAAATCACCTTCATTTGACTTTATGCCACTGAACCATCCTTTCTTTTCAAAGCTACTGCCATTATGAATTTGTTTGTTTCATGGGCCCTGTTCATCTGAGAGATGCTCTTCAGCTCAAGAGGAAGCTTGACCACTGCCTTCAAGACCAAGATTGTATTTAGTATTTTGGTTATAATGTATACATGAAAGTAATCTATTTGGTAAGTACTTATTGTTATAAGTTAGTTTTGAAAAAAACCTGTAATTATTGTAATTATCTAATGGTGAAGAAATTTTCATCATCATCATCATCATCATCATCATTGTCGTCGTTGTCGTCATCATGTTGATGCCAGGGTGGCATTTTAAAGTCAGCCCTATCCAAGTCTTCACCTCTGACTAGCTCATGTGGAGTATCCCCATGCCTATGTAGATCTACACAATGTGCCACCATCAACACCCTACAATCAGTGCTTGCTGGATGCCTCAAGCTCAAAATTGGATCCATCATTGTTTGGTGGAATGAGGTAAATCTTGAAAGTTAGTGACCATATGGGAAGCATTGGAAACCAACCAACCAATAGGGATGTATGGAACTAGATGTCTCCACTGAATTAGCGGTAAGTGCATGTCGTCATTCGTTTATTTTGTATAAGAAGTTTGAGGTTACGATGTATGAGTTAATATTTAAGCAAACTGGCCTATTTAAGAAGTGAATTTGGGCAAAAATAGAACATAATCAATAATGACAGACTATTGCTGTGTTCCAATGTGCAAAAATCAAGGGCGGCCTATTTCTTTTCATTGATTTCCTGGGGATAAAGTTTTGAGAAAAACTTTACTACATGCCATAAGAAGGAAAAACCTCACTGAAAAGAAGTTGAGTAAAAACATTAAAGTATGCTTGCAGCACTTTAAACTGGAGGATTTTGTCACTACTTTATTAGTTTAGTTATACTGATATATAAGCTGATTAAATATGATTTTTATGCATTTATAATTGTTCTAATAAATTATTTTTTAATTTTTTCCACTATTCATATTTTAGTGTACATATTTTATTTTCATTTAATCAGATAATTGGATTAAAGGTTTGCAATTTTTAATGTTAAGAATAATGTTTTTAATTTGTGGCAAAAATTGGACATGAAACCCACTTTATACGTACAGAATTTCAAGGCCTTACTACATTTTGGAATGATTTTCTGCACTTAAAAATACCTCAAAATTTCACTCTTTGATTTCGTTTTACAGGTTTTTCCACTGAGATTGATTAACGGGCTTTAATAGTTTACATATTTCCTAAAATAAAAAATAATATTTGATAGTGATCACTCAACAGTTAATGTTCATTATATTATATTCTATTTATTTTGTTTACATATGTCATTACACAAATATTAATGGTAATAGAGAATATTCTTGTTAAATAGATAAACTCTTTGCAAAAGATCTGCTTTTAAATAGAAAAAGCAATAAGTTATAAACTAGTTATCCCAGGTTGTAAAAAACTGTGTACAAAAAATGAAGTTCATATCTTTAAAACTCTAGAAAGTAGAGATTTTACCCATCTGCCCCATGAATTGTATTATTACTATTATTATTTGCTGTGTAGTGCTTTCCTCACAAAGAATTATCTAAGCTCTATGTATGTTTCAGTTAATATGATACAATATATGGAATGAAAGTTAATAATATGGTTCCCTTATTTTAAATCCTAATATTTTGCATTTTAGATGAAAGGAGAAGGTTAAAACATGGTGCTATTCCTTCAGTAGCAGTTACAAGCCTTTCAGCTTCTAAAGCACAAGGATCAAAATAATGATCATGGGACACATTACAGGCACTCACTTTCTTTTATGTTTTTTTTTTTTTTTTTCTTTTAATTTAATTTATGGACGCTCTTTAACTGCTGTAGTTCTCAGCGACCCATTCTATACTGGGCGTGAAATACCACTTAATTTTACTCAGAGACCTCTCTATCAGGCTTGAGGTTCTTTTACGTGCTGTAAATCTACGACACAGGACCCACAGTATTTTTCTTTGTTTCATTTTTTTGAACATTCTATCACAGAAGACTTGCTCCCGCCATTGATATTGGATCACTATGACCTCCTATAAGAATTATTCCTTTTAATGCTTTACAGGGCCCCTTACTCAATACTACTGTTTTATTAGCCTCAGGAATTACAATTACAATTACAATTCTCTTCCGAAGGAAGCTATGCTAAGTATTTTTATGCCCAAAAAAAAAATCCCTCATCCTCCACTGGGTTTGAACCCGCGATATTGGGAATACAACATAAGCATGGTAACCATTACACCATGGAGAGCGACTTTTTATGGCGTAATGAAATGTCTATTTGTGTCTGGAGATTTTCACTACTGACTCTTACATAGTATTGATAATCTAGACTGTTAATGCCAGATGAAGGCCTTACCTCATGACATGATTCTTGTAAAATTTGTTCAAGTGGCAAATTCTCTGCTTTAATTGAACTGATTGGCTTTTGTCTTTTACAAGGAGGACGATGGAAAGTTTGTAGAGTCTGGGTACAGGTTTCCATACACTTAACCTCACCACTTTTTGAAAAATGCTCTAGAGCATAGCATACTGCTGCAATATGTTTACAGCTAGCTTTAGGACCTCCTCCAGGAACACACTCAAATGCGGCACCGTTAATGTCTCCTGGTGTATTCAATATTATTTTGACTTAACTTTTGTGTTTAGTGTACTCTGACTACTTAAGCCTACTACTTATAAATACACCATTTAATTCAAATGCACACTTTATGCATGTGATAAACTTTTCACTGAAAAGCCTATACCCTGCATCACACATCAATTTATAATTGGTTACAGGTGCACCATCAATTTCTGATTTTCAGCTGATGAAATAATCCATTAGATGCATATTTGAAATTTTGATCTTATGTTTGTAGCTGGCCGTTAAATTCTGAAACGTGCTATCGCTTAGAAACTGCAGAACTTGTGTTTCAGGAGCAGGTGCAGATGATTGAATTTGCAGTTTTTTTTGTATGCATTTAACCTAAAAAAATAAAACCTATAAATGAAACAAAATGAGATTTTGTATGATTATCTTGTAGTACATTATTTGACATTTTCATAGAATATTCAACTAAATACACAATTATATATTAGTTTAAATCTAAACCTCTCCAATAATTTATGTTTTCTTCCACTAGTTAGCACCTCTCTTCTTCAATTCCTGTTTCAAATATTTTACTTTGACACTTTGAAAACTGTCCATCATAACTTAAAACATTAAGTCTTAAAATAATTAATTTAAATCTTGAAAAATATCAGCAAGTTTTACCGCTTGAATCAACTGAATAGCACCGCACGTTAAACAGTATGTAATAGCAGACAAAACTCGGGCAAAAAAACAGAAAAACAATTTGCGCTTACCGGCTAGTACACTAGCGCTATCTGCAGGGGAAAACTTTCAGAATACATCCCTATTAGACTTGTCAAAGATTGAGAGTCACAATAAGGGACAAGATTGAGAGTCACAATAAGGGACAATCTCTCCCTCCCCCCTTTAAAAAGCCAGAGTTGCTACTGTATCAACTTGCAAAAAAATACCCATATTTGTATAAATTGAACATGTATTTCTACTCTAGTAAAATTTCAAAGGAAGGGCTGTTTATTGAAGTATATATATTTACAAACAATATTTTACACCTGTTTATTTTTAGAACAGAAAATTACTCCTAATATAATTATATGAACCTCCAACCATACCAGTATGGTCAACTTTCACATACCATGTCTTACACTCTGTGGCCATTTGGACACATGATAGTTGCAGAATTATCTGTCATATAATCTTATAATGCTGCGGAATAGTATAAGTGAAAAAAAAGTAAAATGTGGCTATCTGCATTCAATCGAAACCTGTCAGCATCCAACCATGGAATCACATCAATTGTTTTAGTTGAGTCCTCCCAATCCTTTTCCACAGTTTCTCTTGAATGCAAAACATATATTTTGAATGGGTTCAATCCCACAATCCTTGGTTTGATAGATTAGCCACTCCTACTGTGCCTTAGACTACATAGCCATAAATCCATGTTGAGTTTGCATTATTTAATGGAGTTATTCACTGTTATCCTGTTGGTAAAATGGGTTATTTAACAATCATAACAGGGTGTGCATAGTGCTGAAGGGGTTAATAAGGTTATAAAAACCGTTAAGCCACACTATAATTCAGTGTGATTTAAATTAGACACTTTAGCAAATTCAAACAATATTTATTCATTTCAATGTTCCATATTTTTTTCAAAATTGAAGCTTTATATAGGCTTATAAGAGTAACATTCAGTAAATAAACATAACATACTCTTGGTGAATGAAATGGTGTGTTATTTATGGATACTCTTTAACTGTGATTCTCAGCGTCCCATTCCATATTGGACATGAAAGACCGCTTAATTTTGCTCAGAGGCCTCTCTATCAGGCTTGAGGTTCTTTTAAATCCATGAAGGAAGCCATGCTAAGGAATTTTACGCCCGAAAAAATCCATCGTCCTCCGCCAGGTTTGAACCCGCGACCTTGGGTATATGAAGTTAGCATTGTAACCATTACACCACAGAGGGTGACATATATACTCTTGGTGGGTATATCCAAAGAAAGTGATGTTATCCATTTCTTTTCAGATGATCAAATATCAGGGTGTTCAACAACCTTAAACTATCTTAAAATACAGAAAGTTCTTATTACACTTTTCAATCCCAACACATTCTCTACTAAAGCTTTTACTTTGGTTCTGCCATAGGGAATTTACTTATCCTGCTGGACTTATCACCAACATGTGCTAAACAGTTACACATTACGACCAAAACTATTATAATTAAGCTTGTGCTTTACACTGTGATAACACATTAGATTTTACCCTCTGTAACTGACTGTTCTTCGCTACAATTCTTCCTCACAAAGAAATTTATTTTCATTTTAGAAGAAGACTGCATTACACTTTTATGATAGATGGTAGAGACATACTTCAAATTTCCTCTGTGTTGTAATCACTACATTATGCAGGACTTTGTGTTTAGTCACTAAAACCTGCTTTTTGCACTGTCTTTCACAGTAACTATTAACTATATCTAAGAGTTAGCTGCCCTCACTGTTATACTGAAGCCATTCACTGCCCTTCCATTTCCTCCTGTCACTTTTTGATCTATCTCATGTGTTCATACATTATATGATTACTTTTTTTGTTCATTTTTTTGGGGAGGGATTACAACTTCTTCCTTTGTTGCTTTGTCTCTCAGCTTTCAGATTATCTCCACATTTCTTTGACAGACCCCTAAAGTTTTTGTTTCCTCTGTAACAAAACTCCATACAGCATTTCATAATATGCAGCTCTCTAAGAGCTTAAGTTTAACCTCCTGTTTATGAATTGTTTTGAAATATAAAGTTTAGGGACTAATATCCATCCCAGCTTCACCAATTTTCCTTCGCACTTCATCTTGGTCATTGCTGTTCATTGCTACTGTGTAGCATATTTTGTGTAGTCAAGTTCTGTATTATTCATCTGTACAAGGGTAGTTTGACAAATCTGGTAAAGAGAGCAAGAAAAAATATTTGTTTTGTAAACACTCACCTTACTTCTCAAAAGTGTCTCCTTTGGGGGTTATGCACTTCGTCAGAAAAATAGGTTCTGTCAAATTCAGCAAAATACTCATTGACTGCAAATATCACTTCCACATCTGATGAAAATTTGTTCCCACTAAGCCAAAGTTTCAAGTTAGGGTACAGGAAGAAGTCACTTGGGGCTAAGTCTGGTGAATAGGGTGAATGAGGAACCATTTCAAGCCCAATTCACGCACACACCATTTTTATCACTGATGTCTAGACAGTGCATTATTCTGGTAAGGAGTACCTTTTTGTGTGCCAACCTTGGTCTTTTTCAGCTAATGCAAGTTTCAAAGAAACCAACAATAAAGCATACTGGGGTCCAGTTATGGCTCTGCCTTTTTCCAAGTAATCTATGAGGATTATTCCTTGGGAATCTCCAAAAGCAGTGATTATCACCTTACTAGCTGACAAAATGGCTTTTGCCTTTTTCCCCAGCTTTTGTCCATTGTTTTGATCACTGTTTAACTCTGGTGTATAATGATGCATCCAAGTTTCATCAACAATCTTTTAGATTGTGGTTAAATGTCAGACATTGTGTTGAAATGTTCTTCCAGATGCACTTTTGATCAACTGTGATCAATTGTGGTATCCAGCTTCATAGTCAATTCTCCATGCAGGATATTAGAACTCACTCAGTTGAGATAGCTAAATTTAGCAATCTCACAAATTTCTATTTGGCAGTATATGGATTTTGTCAATGGTTTCTGTGTGGCGACTTCAATTGGACAGTGGGAGCACGCTTGTCTTTTGTGCTTGTCCAACCACATTTAAATTCATTAATCCAAAATTAAATGGTCTTCAATGATGGTGCAGAGTCCATGTGAACTTCATCCAATTCTGTTTTGATTTGTGCAGCAGTCCAACCCTTCAAATGAAAATGTTTAGTAACAGTTCAAATCTCGGTTTTCTCCATTTTCAATTGCAATCAACACATTGACCAATTCAGACAGCTGTGAACAATAAACTGTATGCTGTACATTGTTGAACATTTTATATAGACCTTTGAATAAGCAAGCTTACCAACCATGAAGCTTCAATAAAAATATTTCATCAGCATGGAAATTTACCACCTTATCAAACCACCCTTAGATGGATTCATAGTTCAACTGCTTTTGTTCCATCATCATTTGCTCTAGCTTACTGGCAGATTTTGTGAACAATTTTATACCATCCACAAACCACGGTTTGTGAGTCTTCACAATTTATTTGCTAAAAGGTCTGGATGCCACTATAAGGGACTTTGTATAAATTGGTTTTGTTAGTACAGGCTAAAAATACCTCTTCGCAAATAACAACTCACTGTAATTCTAGGGATGACATTAAATAATTCCTGATCACATCTTTGACTCTCTATATATACTGTACTCTTTATGCTTCAACCTCCATTCATTGGTAAACCAATTGCCTTTTATATCTGACCTGTTTCCAGCATTATATCAATATGGCTATGTCTATCATTGTGAACTAGAATGAAGGTTATATTTTATGATGTAAATTTGATGAGAAGGCTGCCCTTATGCTCTCACAAAAGGGAAAATATAAACCCAACTAATTGGTATTGTAATACATATCACTCAGAAATTTAAACAGGTACAAAAATAATGATGATAATTATGATGATGAGTCACTATTTACAGAAGAATTATTTTAATTTACATTTCTAACATTAAAATTTTCAAACCACTATTGAAACTGAAAGGGATAAATGAGGCACAGGCTAGTAGTAATTCATGTAATGGGCACAGAAGAGGAATCAAGCTTGTTTACTCATGACTCTGGAAACAGCAAGATCTGTGAAATACTTCAGGAAGGAAAACTTTGGACACATGTTAATTAAACTTGGTCAAGTTCTATATCCATAGGAGGCTTTTAATTTTTAGAGCTTGCATCTTTCTCATCAAATAGCTGCCACAAAAATATTAATTCTTGCTAATCATGTCTTATCATTTAAAAATGTTAATTATTATTTGTTGCAACTGAAAGTGCACAATGGTATTTATTTGCAGAGCTTATAAAAAGTTAAACATTGGTATAATTTATTTAGATATAGTTACTTTATTAGGGCATTGCTTAATCAGCTCCAAGAGGACTGATAATTGCAAAGTTTTCCTAAAAAAGAAGCTTTAAGCATTTTCTCAGGAATGTTAAGAGTAATGAATTTAGTATCAGTAGGCAATAGATATGGTGAGACAATATTGGCAAAAATTATTATTATTTCTGTGACAAAAAATAGAGCTGTCTCAGAATACTAAAATTTTTCTTCCTGAAAAAGAATACCGAATAAAATTCATGCAATTCACTGCATTTTAACCAAAGACAGAGATGTTAAAGTCAATGATGACTGTAGTTAAGATAATCAGTTGAAGCATTGAAGCATCAACAGTTTAGAAACCTGCTTTATGACCTAGGAGACACCAAGAAAGATCTTATTTCTGCAATGCTGGATGGCCTAGCAGAGGTTCAATTTTACAAAGTTACTTTAACATCCATGAAATAATCTCTATATTTATATTACAGAAATTAATTTTTTAACCTCCACATTCATATAAATATAATTGTTCTATGAATTATTTTATTTCCTGCCTTATTGTTCCATTTTATCCTCATTTTAGGACATTTAAATACATGAGAGAAATGCTGAAGTCTGGATTTTGATCTGGCTTATTTGTGTGATTATGAACAACTTAAATATTGAATAGGTAGAGTCAAACTGAAAAATTTAATGTTAAAGCCAGAATTTGAACCATGGATCTCCCATTCGTCAACTGGTTACTCTTAACATTGGGCTACCACAGCAATATTTCAACATAACATTAAATTCCTGAACTGATTTGCATTGCTTCTGGCAAACCACAAGAAGATCTCAAATTATTTTGAAATTATATACCCCAATGCTGACTGGCAATACCAAAAGTACTCTAAGTTGAGGGCTTCATAGTTTAACTAATTAAGTCAATCAATGTTAATTAATTGTTTTTTCAACACAAGTCATGTGTAAGACAGGCATTGGATAGAGTCAGATTGAAAAATTCAATGCCATAGCTGGGATTTGAACCGTGTGTCTCCCAGTTTCTGAGGCTACCATGGTAACATAATATTAAATTCTCCAACTGGCTCACAATGTTGGACAGGCCATGTTAGCTCAGTGTTTAGAGCAACCAGATAGAGACAGGGAAATCCATGGTTCAAATCCCAGCTATAGCATTGAATTTTTCATCTTCTTCTACCTATCAAACTTCCATCCTACACATGGCTTGTGTGGAAAAAACAATTAATTAACTTAAATACTGCTTTTCAAGTTTCAAGTACATTATTGAATTAAGTATTGCTGTTTCAGGCTTTTTCAGAAAACTCAGGGTCCTAATGAAGGTATTAAATGAATCTTAGCCACATTATTTTCCAATTTAAATGCTCTTTCAAACACTGCTTCTTGTAAGCTAAGCAATTATGCTGAGATATTGCAAAAGCTAAAAAATTAATTTGAATGGATAGAGTTCATTATATTCAAGGTTAAGGAAAAAATATAATTATTTCAGCAATTGCAAAAATGTAAAGATAGATATGAGTTCAAGCTTTAAGATTTGTAATGCTATGCCAGGGTGAAAGCTAGATATAATAACTAGACAGGTACTGAGAAATCCATATTTTATTCATTTTCCTGTTGTGTTGAAGCCATGTTCATCACAACTTATGTTTATACAATTATTTTGAACAATGATGGCTGCGTCATGGTTAGATCACTTGCCTCTCGCCTAGATGGCCTGGATTCGATCCCAAGTGACAGCATGTGAAATTTGTACTGACAATGTGCCGCAGGGGTTCTCTGGTTTCCCCCACCATCACATTCCATCATTTCATGTATCACCAGTGTCATCGCCTGCAGTGCCACAAGTAGTAAAAGTGGGCATTAAATACTACCAAAATAAATAAATAAATAAAATTGAACAATGATTGAATGATACCCAACAATTTTCTAAGAATTATATGGCTAAAATAGCTAACATTACATTTTGTATATCACAGGATGTCCACTTATGAGTGTTGATGTAGTCATATAAGCAGTTGTTGGCTATTTTGACACTGAAGCTTCAATAAATTCTAAAAGTTATGTATTTTATCAGTATGCCCTTGTATTGCAACCTTGTACTGGTAAGCAACAGAGGGAGGACATTTTTAGTAGGCAAGTTTGGTTTTCTTTAATATGTTTTCATATTTCTTTTAAAATATTTGATATCTGTAAATTTAAAATCTAAATTTAAATTTCAGTACAGCTTTTCTATGGCAGCTTGATGTTTCATATACCTTCAGCCTTCTATTCTCTTTTTTCCTATAAGATCCTTTGCATGTTTTGATGTAATGAAAATACCTTTCTTTAGATATTATTTAAAAATTAACATCTTTTACCTTATTCTAATAAATCCATGAGCATTGTATGTTCAAACAGGGCTGAAAACTGCGATACTTTTCCTGAAAAAGTACTTAGTTTCTGTCACACTTTTGTCCAGTCTTTGTCTTCAATTTCACCCATAGCTTACTAACACAAAGTCTAGGATCACCATCACTAAAACTTGGTGTGTTAGTATATTCCTTCCTAACTACAAATTTATCCAGGTCTTAAACTGGCTATACGAGTCAAGAAATTAGGCACTTGCCAAATGAACTGACTATTGATGCTGTGTTGTAAATCATAACAGTGAGTTAAATGAACAAACTGCAAATAGATGCAGTGGAAGACCTGTCAAGACTGATTACCATATGCAGAGGTTAGAGCAATAGCAGAGACCAAAATTGAAATAATCATCAAATCAATTTCTCACCATCATTACATTATCATATGCAATATAGCATTTTGAAGACCTAACAGACTTTTGGAGAGAGAGTGAAGGATGAAGAATGAGAAATACATGTTTGAATTCTGGAAATGCAAGGGCTCTGCATTTTAAATATTGGGATCAAGGACCCTAATTCTAAATATAGAAGGGGGAAGGGCAGAAAGTATCTTCTACCTCTAAGTTGGTATCAGGATTATACTAACTTAGCTTAATTACAAAAAGTTTGCAATAAATATCGAAAAATAACAAGGGAAAAATATATATATATTTTTTTTTTAATTCTGTGTAACTTAGTAGATGTCTTGGGAAATAATAGGAAAAACATCACTGGGTTTTTCAATTTAAATTTTGTTGTTGCAGATTTTGAATATAATTGACAAGTATTAATAGATTATCTCTGAAACCCTGTGTATTAATTAAAAACTACACATGTATGATAAGTCATGTGTAGGGGTAGAAGAACAAAGCAACTCAAATAATTTTCCCACAAGGTTACTATAAACCAATTAAATGTATTCTAACATTCCAATATAATAAAATCAATGTATTTGAACGTACCTTCTAACTACTTCCACATCTGTTGGAAGTACTGTGATGGAAGTTTTGAGGATTGTTTTAAGGACTGAACTTCAGCCACTGGTTCATTGTACAAAAGTTGATGATATTAAATCGAAAAGGACACACTACAAGCACTCATAAATAATAATGCTGATCCATTTTACTTCTTGCCTGAATGTTGATTTTACTGCAGCTGACTGGAGAGACCATTAACAAGAGGTTTCAAACAGAAACTTTCTTTGAATCTGGTTGTCTGTATGCTTTGTGTTCCTAAGAACTTCACAACAAAACAAAACAGTAAATGGTTTACGGTCTTGTGGCAATATCCAACTTCCATTGTTACCTGCAGATGATCAAGTATGCACTTCAAACGATTTCTACTTCATTTTCACTAACACTCAACTCACAGCCATACAAAATATAGCCTTAAGATCCGGTCTTTACTCTTCCAGGTTCTTCAAGGAGCACTAAGAGATGTTTATGGACCACAATTAGGGAATAATTACTACATAAGCAACAAAATGGAGACGAGCTGAGATAGTGGGAAAGTTCTTAGCATGTCATTACTGAGACCTATTATGTTTCTTCTGTTGCTAAACCAATGTCTTTAGAAGTGGCATTTTAAGGTTATCATAATGTATATCCAATCTCTTCAGTAATGATTGAATATAAACCTTGATTACTAAATTCAGAATTATTTCTGTAAATAAATAATCGATATTAAAAGAAAAATATGATGTGTTCCATTCACATGACTTTCTCTAGATCTCTGCAACAAATCATAGTTAAAAAGCTTATGCTTCTATTTACTTCATTCTGATTAGCAGAAATAGTCTTATTACTTGCTTCCTTGAAAGTAGGAGCGAAATGAGGGAGTTCCATAGGTAAAAATGATAGCCAAAACCTGGTTGCTATGTAACTGAATTTCCTTTGTTTGTATGGACAGGAGTTAAGAAATTCCTGTATGAGAAAGGTATAAGTTTTTCAAAGCTAAAACGAAAAACCAGGAATATCTTAAAAATGATCAACTCCACGAAAAAAATGTATATGACATAAATTGTGTGTTTTATTATGAGCTACATTTTCTGTGCAGTAAGTTTTCCACCATCTCTTACGGTTTAACAGTTATGCACAATTCTGTAAAGTTCATCCCGAATAAAGTAGTCTTCAGGGGCTATTCCCAGAAAATTCAAGATATACATTTTATTTGTCATATTTATTTATATACATTTTATACAATATTTTAATCAAAATCGTCAGAGCCATTTATAAGAAAATCAAAATTTTCCAATTTTTTTCCATGTAAAGGGTGGTTTGGGGTGGGGGATTTTTTTGAAAATCTTCATGGCGCATCCTTGGAAGATACCAAACTTAAATACCAAGTTGGGGCTTTAACAGTCTTTTCATTTTTTAACTACGCTGCCCCCCCCCCACACTCCCACACACCCACACCCACACACATGGACATTTTTCTAAAATTTCTTTTTTTATATTCAGGGAGTCTCAAAACATGTATTTCTGGTGAAATCTCGGTATCAAATTTTTGGGTGCAATGCAATACCTTCTCTATACACTATATACATAGTTTGTATAGAGAAAGTAAATATATGAATATGTGGCACCATCCTATGGAGAACTTTTGCATTTTAGAACTGTATTGGCAACATAATGACTAATATCTATTCAGTATGCTTTTGTTATTAGTTTTTGAAAGTTTATTTTGCTGCAAGGTCACTAGTATTTGTTTCTTGAAGATAAATAAATATCATCAACAAATTGGGGCCCAGACTGGCTTGAAATGGTGTAGTGTTCTTGCTTGCAATTAACTTTGACTGTAATTTGCTGGGAAAAAATTATGTGAAAACTTGTCTCCACGCATAACAAAAATGACTCACTGTAACAATGACTTTAACATACAAGTGGATAAACTTGAAGGTGCTGTGGATTGGGCAGAATGGAAATGGCATGTGTTGATGTTGTTGCAGGCATATGCACTTGAAGATGTTGTCGACAGCACGCGTAAGTGCCCTGCACTTGCAGAAAATATGATTGTGACAGAACAAGCGTTACATCAGAAGTGTTAGAAAGATGACACAAAAGTGGCAAGTTTGTTGGTAAAATCTGGGAAAAACTATCGCTGAGCTTGTTGTTGACATGCAAGTGAAAATTGGGACAATTAATGTGGATAATTCGAAAGAAGCAGTATGCAGTAATTAAACATATCGATGGAAGTCCTTTTTTCATGTTCAACATGATGACAAAGAAGATATCAACACAAATGATGCTAAATTGCAGATACCATTTGCTAATTAAACAATGAATGAAAAAGTATGAAAAAAATGTTGTGTTGGAATGAATTTTAAATGGCCAAATTTTATATATGCTGGGAAAAGGGTTACAACCTTTTTAAAGACTGTGAGACTCAATTCCATTGGAAAATCAAAAGATAAAATTTTTTATTGAAAAATTGTGCTTGATTGAATCGTGTGATCAAGCTGCAGTAGAATTAACTACATTTGTCCATATGGTGGTGCTCCTGTTAAGAAAAATCTGATGTGTTCATTACCATGATTTTCTCTACATCTCTGAACAAATTATTATTAAAAAGCTTATGCTTCTATTTACTTCATGCTAATTGAGAAAAATTAGCAGAAATAGTCTTATTACTTGCTTCCTTGTAAGTAGAAGCAAAATAAGGGAGTACCATAGGCTAAAGTAATAGTCAAAAGTTGGTTGCTATGTGACCGAAGTTCCTTTGTTTTTATGGACAGGAGTCAACAAATTCCTGTATGAGAAAAGTATAAGTTTTTTAAAGCTGAAACCAATAACAACCAACTCCATGAAAAAAATGTATATGACATAAATTGTGTGTTTTAAAGACCTTCACATTTTTTGTGGGGTAAATTTTTGCCCATCTCTTATGGTTTACCAGTTATGCAAAATTCAATAAAAATCATCCAGAATAAAAGGGTCTTTAGAGCCTATTGGCAGAAAATTCAAGATATACATTTTATTTGGCATGTAAATATCTTAAATATAAGAGATTTTAATCAAAATCATTAGAGCCATTTTTGAGAAAATCTTTGTGTTGCATTCTAGGAAGATATCAAACTTAAATACCAAGTTTGGTATTTAACAAATTTTTCATTTTTGAGCTATGCAGTCCACAGATACACACACAGGACTTTTCCCCAAAAATCTGATGTGTTACACTCACATGATTTTCGTTAGCTGCTCTCCAAACTTCCTATAAAAGATTATTCTTCTTTCTACACAATACTAATTGAAATAAACACTAGCAGAATACTCTTATTACTCAGTTCTTATAAGTAAAAGGGAACTAAGGTAATGCACTAGGCTAAAGTGATAGTCAAATGTTTTAAAAGCTATCGTTAAGCGATTATCATTACAAATTGCTTCTTTGCTTGGCCAGGAGTAGAAAAAAAAAAAAAAACACTTCCAGTCTGAGATAACCTGAAGTACTTCACAACTGAAACCAATAACAAGGAATATCTCAGAAACAGTTACCTCCACAACAAAAGTGTAAAGGACATAAATTGTGAGTTTTGGCATGATGTACATTTTTTGTGTAGTGAGTTTTTGTCTATCTCTTACAGTTTAGCAGTTAAGCAAAATTCGGCAAAATTCATCCAGAATAAAGAGGTCTTCAGAGGCTATTCCCAGGAAATTCAAGATATACATTTTATTTTGGATATAAATAGCTTTAATATACAGGATTTTAATCAACCCCATCCATGACGTCTGTAGTGGACCGAGATGGGGGACGCAGCGGCCGGGCGGTAGGCCAAGGTTCCCCGTGAGCTGTCGTGCCGTGAAAAGAAAAAAAAAAAAAAAAAATCATTAGAGCCATTTTTAAGAAAATCAAAATTTTCGAAATCTATCCCATGTAAAGAGTAGTTTGTGGTGGGGCGATTTTTTTTTAAAGTCTTTGTGTCACATCCTTGGAAAATACTAATCTTAAATACCAAGTTTGGTATTTAACAGCCTTTTTGTTTTAGGGCTATATTGTCCACAGACCCACATACACACAGACAGACAGACAGGCAGATACGCACACACTCACATGGAGCTTTTTTAAATTTTTTTCGGACTTAGGGGACCTCAAAACATATATTTCTGGTGAAATCTCGACATCAATGTTTTGGGTGCATTACAATACATTTTCTATCCCTATGTACTGTGTACATTTGGGGCTGGAGAAAGTAAAAATCAGTAAAACAACATAAAAAGAGTGAAAACTTGAAAAAGAATGAGGAACGTACAAAACAGAAATTTCTGACATAAATGTTTGGAGCTAGGCCACTGAGCTATGGAGTGTCAATTGAAAAATACAGATGGCACTACTGGCAAAAATAGTCCAAACAGAAGCTGCATTTTTGTCATGGGGCTTTGGTCCATCAGCTAATAACCTTGTTGAAGCGACAGATGGTACTGCAACAATGGTATCACATATCACATCACTGTGAGTAAACAATGTAATTTTGCTGTTCCTGAAAACATATCACGTGGAAAATGAAGCATAAGTATGCTCACTCTTGGAAAGGAGCTGTGGAAGTTAAATACATTTGACAACTTCTGGAAAAATTCTGAAATGAAAAATATGTTTTATGTTCCTGAGGCAAGTGCTTATTTGTTCTCTGTGAAATCAATTGCATAATAAAATTTTTGTATGAAACTGAATGATAAAAGTGTCATACTGTGAATTGTATATGCTCGATGTATGGATTGTAAAACAGACACAGCCTATGCAAGTGAATCTAGTGACATCAATGGCTATCCTGCAAGTATATTATAAAAGATTTGGCCATCAACACAAAACAATACATGAAGAGAATCTTGAAACAGATGGACATCAATGTGGATGGAGCAATGAAGGTCTCTGTGATGACTGTGCATTAGAAAAAAATATATCAACGCCATTCAAGAATTGAGTAATTCAACCAAAACTAATTGATGAATAAATCCATGCCAAAGTAATGGTCCCATCATTATTGACTTTCTTGGAAAAGCTTGTTACTATATGCGTTTTTAAGATGATTTCAACAAGTTTCATCATATTTTCTTTAGGAGCAGTTTCACAATGAAGTTAAAACGAAGGGCCATACTGTCAAACAACTTATGTGCGATGGAGGAACAATTTGATAATAAGAAAATGTCTGAATTGCTTGCAAACACAGGCATAGAACACTGTATTACTCCAACCTATGCACCACAACAAAATGGTTGTTGTGGAGGGTGCATATTTTATGTTAAATCTGCATAAAGAACTGTGGGCAGAAGCCTGTATCATTGCTGCATACCTTTTGAATCGCCTTAGGAAGTCATCTGTTGAAAGCAAATAGCCTTATAGTATGGCATCAATGTCCAGCAGAAAACCTAACCTATCTGATGATTTTTAGAAGAAGAAGAGGTGGTGGAGGTGGTGGTTTTGGTGGTAAAAAATGTAAATGGCGTGTTATTTATGGACGCACTTTAACTGCCGAGGTTCTCAGCATTCCATTCTAAATTGGGTGTGAAAGACTGCTTAATATTGCTCAGAATCCTCTCTATCAAGCTTGAGGTTGTTTTACATGCCATAAATCTATGAGACCAACGACTTTACTTTTCTTCCAAAGGAAGCCATACTAAGGATTTTTACACCCGAAAAAATCCATCGTGATGATTTTGTTACTGCGAATTTAAAATATTCAAGATGCAACAATGTTAACAACATGGAAGATAATACCATATCCAAAACTCTCTTTAAAATGCACCATGTAACAAATCTTCAGGATACTCACTCAAGTTGTGTATTAATGTTAATAACTATTGTTCTACAATTAAGTTTTATTGTACATTACATTTGTGTATTAAAAAGTTGCATATATTATAGCTGCAGATAACAGTACAACAAAATACTTATTGTTGTACTTTGCTTTTATGTCAATAAATATATGAAATCTTGAAAAAAGTTGCAATTTGTGGGGCATTTATGATTTGTTAGGAGGCCCATAAGGAAGAGTATAGTATAATACAGTAAGTCTCAGTGAACGTTGATGGGATAATTATTACCCACCGTTCTGTGGGGTTGGTGCAAAAACTCCAGATCTCGCCTGCCGTGAGTGTATTTACACATATTCATATTACAGTATAGCTGTATATTCACAGTGCAAGTGTGTGTACATGTTGAAAATATTTTTATGAAATAAGAACTTGAGTGGAAAAACCAGATGTAAATTTAGACTTAAATTTCCTAGGAATATTAAATAATAAAGTGTAAGCCACTAAGCTACACTCACTAGAGAAACTTGAAGAAAACTTCTAACACAAGTTAGGTCCATTAGTATAAAAGAACCAATATTTGTGGATGATAGTTTCATAAGAAAATGTGAAATATGTGTAAAACAAAATGGCCAGCACTTCTCTAGGATATAAAGCTCTTAGAAATGCAATTACGTATGACTTATCTTATGATAAGAATGAATAATGCATACTGTTGTTTAATCTGTTATGTCAAATTTTTATCAAGTTCTATGGCATGTGAGACCGGGAGTTGTTGCACCAGACCCACAGATTGGCGGATAACAAATATCCTGTTAACATTCACTGAAAAGTACTGTGTAATGCTGTGGAAGAAAAAAATGTGTTCCATTCACATAACTTTCTCTAGCTGTTCTACAAACAAACTTTACTTATAAAAGATTATTCATTTACCTAAATCGTGCTAATTGAGATAAACATTAGCAGAAATTGTCTTATTACTAAGTTCCTTATAAATAGCCAGGAAATAAGAGAATGCATTAGGATAAACTGAAAGTCAAATCTTTTAAAAGCTATCACTATATGAAATAATTGAGATTCAGTTCTCTTTTACCTTCCCAGAATAAAACAAAAGATATGAAAGAAAAGTTGAATTTGTGCTTGAGAAAAATAAGTAGTTTAAAAATAAACCCAATAACTAGGAATAAGTTGGAAACGTTAACTTTACAACAACAAAAATTCTGATGTGTTAGAATCACATGAATTTCTCCACTTCTCTGTAACAAATGATTGTTAAAAAGCTTATCCTTTTATCTACATCATGCTAATCGATATAAAGATTAGCATAAACTGTCCTTATTACTTGGTTCCTTGTAGAAGTGAAAAAATCTAATATGTTCCTTTCACATGGTGTCCTCTATCTGTTTGGTAAACAAACCTTTTATTCAAAACATTAATCTGTTATCTAATTCCTGCTAATCATTATAAACATAAGCAGAATTAGTTTTATTACTAGCTCCTTGTAAGTATAAGGGAAATAAGAAAATGCACAGGCTAAAGTGAAAGTCTTGTCCTTTAAAAGTCGGTTGCTATGTGAAACAATTGAAATTCCAATGTCTTTACTTTCCAGGAGTAAACAAACGAGAAACAAGATGTCTTCCTGTTTGAGAAAAATTAAGTGGCTAAAATTGAAATTAATAATCCAGAATATTTCAAAATTGCTTAACTGTAAAAAAAAATGATATAACATAAATTGTATGTTTTCATGAGATCTACATTATTTGTTTACTAAATTTTTGTATCTCCTGCGGTTTGCCAGTTATACAAACTGGCAAACCACAGTTTGAAGAGGTCTTCAGAGGCTGTTCCTAGAAAATCAAAGATATGCATTTTGTTTGTCATAAAAATATCTCAAAAATACAATATTTTAATCAAAATCACTAGAGCCATTTTTGAGAAAATCAAAATTTTTGAATAATGTTCCATATAAAGGGTAGTTGGCGGTTGGGGGGATTTTCTTAAAACTCTTCATGTCTCATCCTTGGAAGCTACTAAACTTTAAGTGCCAAATTTGGTATTTAACAGTTTTCATTTTTGACCTATGCTGCACACATACGCACACGCGCGTGCACGCACGCACCCGCACACCACACACACCACACACACACACACACACACACACACTTTTCTAAAACAGTTTTTTTTTTGGATTCAGGGGCTCTCAAAACCTTTATTTCCAGTGGAATCTTGGTATCAAATTTTTGGGTGCACTACAATACCTTCTCTATACACTATGTACATAGTACATGTAGAGAAAGTAAAAACCATCCAGAAGGAAGAGGTCTTCAGAGATTATTCCCAGAAAATTCAAGATATACATTTCATTTGCCATGAATATATCTTAAATATATAGCATTTTAATCAAAATCATTAGAGGCATTTTTGAGAAAGTCAAAATTTTTTAAAAATGCTCCGTATAAAGGGTAATTTTGGGTGGGGGGATTTTCTTGAAAATCATTGTGTTGCATCCTTAGAAAATATTGAATCAAAATACCATGTTTAGTATTTTACTGACCGTTTTTTGACCTATGATGCACGCACGCACACACGGGACAATTTTTCTAACAATGCTGTTTTTTTTGGATTCAGGGTGTCCCAAAACATATATTTCTGCTGAAATCTTGGTATCAAATTTTGGTTGCAATACAATACCTTCTTTATCTGCTATGTACATCATGACGTACTATATTCATATGATTTCCTCTACCATCTTATTTATTTTTATTTAGCTTCTACAAATTATTCTTACTTTACTTTTCTGTCTACTACATGTTAAAAGAGATCAACAGAAAACTGAATACCTGAAATGGGTCACAGTATACTTGCGATAAACTTACATAGGCTTTCCATGAAACTGTGAGAAATAACTGAAGTGACAGCACTTCAAAAAAGTGACAACAGAATTGAAAAAGGTCAAAGCAATTGCAATATCTCAGAAATAGCTGATGCCTCAAAAAGTTATTTGATACAAATTAAGTTTTAATAAGATCTACATTTTTTGTATAGTAGTAAGGTTTTGCCTATTTTATAATTGTTTATCTGTTATAAAAATTATACACAATTCCTTCTGAATGACAAAGCCTTCATAGGTCAATCCAAAAAAATTAAATATATACATCTAAATATCTTAAAGTGTGCACGCATATGTACACATACGTGTGCACAGGTACACATATACTTACCAATTTTTCTAAAAGGATTATATTTGGTTTCAGGGGTAAAATATATTCTGGTGAAATTTTTGTGTGGAATGCAATGCTTCCACTGTCTACTAAATACATTGTAGGAGAAGTAATAATGGGATAAAAGGATTATACTGCAATGAAGTTGTGGAGAAAAGAAATACCTACTGAAGA
Organism: Hymenopus coronatus; assembly: GCA_030762935.1. Classification (NCBI taxonomy): domain Eukaryota; kingdom Metazoa; phylum Arthropoda; class Insecta; order Mantodea; family Hymenopodidae; genus Hymenopus; species Hymenopus coronatus. The sequence continues at coordinate 132,238,858 of CM060897.1, read as the reverse complement.
AATCCTCAAATATTACTACCTAAGGGAATAGCTAGGTGGAATGGTGAGAAACATTGCAACAGTCTTTGTATCCATGTAAGTAAAGAAATACCAACATTAACCTCTAAAGATGGTTGATGATAATGAGTAATAGAACCATAGAAGGTGAGCACTTTCATGGCCCAAGCCTAAAGGAATATGAAAGATTACTTTCTTTGACACTAAATTTATCAGAGGTTTTCACAATAATAAAGCAGATTAAAGCTATTTATGTATCTCCCCATCTGTTTATTGCAGATATGGTATAATTAATATTGATTCTTTGTTTTCAAATAAATCAGTGATAATTGTTTTATAAAGCATGAAGTGTATTTTAAGACATTTATTAACTTCAATTATGGGAGGGTCTATTCTTCTTTAAATATCCTCCTGTGGGGGGTATTTTACAATTCCTTATTAATTCACATCTAATCACAGTTTAGCAGTGCCGATGGGTTCTAATGAAACAACAGCAGTATAAAGAAGGGTCATGAATGTACATACCTATAAGTTTGTTAGTCTGTGTATGTTTTTCATTTGTTGCATGGTTCTATTTTAATTCACTTTGATGACAAACTTGTCTAATATCTATATAGTTACAACTATGCATTCAATGTAAATAATTGGTGTTTGTGCAAGTTAATTTCAGTATACATAGTGCATTACTTTATTGAGGCAGCTGAGCAGTGAGGTGTTAATGCTACTTATCTATTTAAGGATATACCTAATGAATTCTTTTCTAAAATAATAATAATATCCTTACTTATTAGTATGCACAATACCATTGAAATCAAGTTCTACCTAGCGTAGGCTGCTGAAGCAAACTAATACATTATGTCTCAGTAAATGTTAATGAGATAACTGTTACCCCCAGTTTGTGGGTCGGGTATGACAACTCTTGGCATTGCATGTTGCATGCAGTCAGTAAAAATCATGCATTTTAAAATTCATGACTGACTTCCTCTGCTACAAGTCAGACATATTCAGTGTGAGATTAGACCCTGGAGTGAATATATGTACTTACACGTGTTCCTACTTCAGTGCAGTTGTATATTCATCAGAACATAAGCGGGTGTACATGTTGAAAACATTTGAGGAGTATTGTTGCAAACCGTATTGTGCCCACCCCTGGACAAAATCAAGTTTTACATAAATTTGCATGCTTTTTCATCAGTGAAATTATATTTTAGATAATACAAAATTCCAGCCTTGTAGGCTCAGAATTTCATTATCTAATGACAATGGCTGTGATAGCCTACATACTTCAAATTATATTTTGTCTCTTCCGATACACCTACTCTGTTATGGCTTATCTCGCCTTATAACGAGAGTGACGGGCAATGCTTTGGGTTTATCTATTTTAGTATCAATAATTCGTACTCATGGAAATGATTATTTTAATTCATTTGGTTTATTGCAATGTTAATATATGTACTGTATATGATTTTTATAATTCCTTTATGTTTCCCTGTGTAATTGGCATATGAAAAGCAGCTTTCTTTGCAAACCATATTATGTCCACGCTCGTGATTGCTGCAAACTATATTATGTCCACATCCATTTTTCTCAGGAGGGTTACCCTAAAGGTCATTAGCTGGTTAAACTTATGTCTTGATCAGTGTTAACTGTAAGAAGAATTCCATTAGTTTATATTATGTATTCTGCTCATTTGTGCTGTTTTTTGCAATGGATGAAAGTATAATTGTGGGGTTAAACTCCAGAGCAAGCCAAATGAAACAGACAGCAAAAGTAGACAAGGCAATTGCAATCTGAGGAAATGTAGGAATAACATCACAATTTTAATCTTTTTGTCTTCATTTTATACTAATGCATCATCACCTTAGTATATTACAATCTTGAATTGTATCTTTTTCCCAAAAATAAATCCAAGCAGCTGTGCAAGAAGCAAATACCAACATGCGTGAGGTGAAACCCAAGGCTTGTCCAGAATGTATACAACTATCATACGAGCAGCATATAGTTTGTTATTCTTCATTGTATTCTTGCTTTTATTGTATTAATACAAAGCTTTCACACAATAGCAATAGTGCTAACTGAATAGTTATTAATTTCTTCTTCAGGCATTGTGATAAAGACTTGGTCTTGACTAAATTTAAAGTTCCATGCCAGCACAAAGTATGTGCAATCTTTTCTTCTCAAAGGGGCTAAAAAGAAAATGATATAAAAATAAAGCAGAACAAGATTGTCGTTCACTTTCCCTATTAATTTCTGTATCCACTCAAAAAAGATACAGACCTAGGGAGAGCAGAAAAGAACCACACATCAATAGTCATAAAGTATCAGGTTGTTGTTGTTGTTGTTGTTGTTGTTCTTCTTCTTCCATGTTTTATATAATTCCTACTAATTATATAAAGTTTTTCAGTTTGAAGTTATTGTTTTTTATTTACAAATCTGTAAATGACATTAACAGTCTATATTAGGCACAATATTAGTTCTCTTATTTCAAAGACTTGAATTTTGAAAATATATTTTGTTTGTAATACAATTACGTTTGGGAAATGTAAAGTCAAGATTTGTGACTATTGGTTTTATTAGTTTTGAAATGCTTCCCCTAGTTTAAGTGTAATTTATTTTTGACTTTTCCTGTAAAATTTTCCTTTTTGAATATAATATGGTTTCCAATGGTAGTCCTCATTTTTCAGAAATAAAAATTTGAATGGAAAAACTAGACAAAATTAAAGTGTATACCACTAATCTGCACATACTTGAACTTAAACAAAACATTCTAACACAAGTTAGGTCCAATATTGTAGAAGAACTGCTTTGAGTGAATGATAATTTCATGAGAAGATGCACGATATTTGCCATTATTTAAAACAAAATAATCTGAAGACAAATCTAAACAAATAAAACAAAATCAATCATGTTCCAACACCGAAATATCAGGTCTAGTACTGAAACTCTAAATGTAAAAGATCATAATGAAGCAATTGAGCAGATAGAGAACATAACATTTCTGGAAATAATTACAAACAAAAATGTGACATTCAAACACCATGTTGAACATGTATGCAAAAAATATAAGCACAAATTTATATCTATGGAGAAATCTAAAAAAATTACCTAAACATAAATCACCTAATGAAGCTAGTTTGCTTTAGATTAATTCATCCCACCTGCAATATGAAACTGAGATTTGGGGCAGCATATGTATGACCAATATGAGTAGAGTATTAATCCTTCAGAAAAAATGTGTAAGAAGTATATAATATAAATAATAGGGGATCATTTAGAAATATCCTGTAAAAGCAGAAATATTGTTTGTTGCATCAATGTATGTATATAAAGTGATAATGTTCATAGTGGGTACAGATAAAAGATAGCCATAGTACAACACCAGAATGCAAAACACTACTATAGAGGAAATGTAAAAAAAAGGCTACAAAAAAGGCTCCTCTTACAATGGCCAAAATCTCTTATAACAAACTGTCAAATGAATTTAAAACTCCAAAAGTTTATGTTACAAAGACAACTAAGGACATTCTGAATAAAAAAATCTGATGTGTTCCATTCACATGCTTTTCTCTAGCTGTTACACAAACAAATATTTCTTTTGACTGATTGGTTTTATTCTTTATAAGTTGAAGAGAAATAAAGGAATTCACTAGACTAAAGCAATAGTCAAATCTTTTGAAAGCTGGTCACATATGAAACAATTGAGATTCTGTTCTCTTTGCTTAATAGGAGTAAATAAAAGAGAGACGAAAAGAAAGATATCTTCCGTTTGAGAAAAGTTTAAATAGCTTTAAACTGAAACCAATACCATGGAATATCTTGGTAATGGTTAACTCTATAACAAAAATGTAAACAACATAAATTGCATGTTTTATCGAGCTCTATATTTTTTGTGTAGTTAGGTTTTGTTTATTAACATTTCGTTTTTGAGTTATGCTGTCCATGCATGCAGCCACCCACCCATGCATGCACACAGACCTTTTCCTAAAAGTACTCTTTTTTGGATTCAGAGGACTCTAAAACATGTATTCCTGGCGAAATCTCAGTATTGATTTTTTGGGTGGAAACAATACCTTCTCTATCCATTATGTACATTGTACATACATGGTAGAGAAAGTAAAAAGTGTTTCTTTAGACTGGATGAGTTTTAAATATTTTGTAAATAGATATTTATAAGTTTGATGATGCTTGAAGGTATTATGATGATGATGGTCGTGGTCGTGGTCGTGGTCGTGGTCGTGGTCGTGGTCGTGGTCGTGGTCGTGGTCGTGGTCGTGGTCGTGGTCGTGGTCGTGGTCGTGGTCGTGGTCGTGGTCGTGGTCGTGGTCGTGGTCGTGGTCGTGGTCGTGGTCGTGGTCGTGGTCGTGGTCGTGGTCGTGGTCGTCGTCGTCATCATCATCATCATCATCATCATCATCATCATTATTATTATTATTATTATTATTATTATTATTATTATTATTATTATTATTATTATTATTATTATTATTATTATGTTGTAAAATAAGTACAAAACAAGTTGGCAAGCCTTTCTTGCATCTCCTATGATAAGGGTGATTAATACATACTATTGTTTAATCTCTTGTGCTCAATTTCTACCGAGCACTCATGACACAAAAGACAGGGAGTTGTCACACCAGTCCCACAGATCACAAGTAACAGTTATCCCATCAACGTTCACTGAGATGCATTGTATTATGAAGGAGCAATTGAGGCATTTAAATAATTACTAATTAATATATACTCCTTACATGGTTTATAAATAAAATATCTGTTATGTTTTGGTGTCTGCAGCCTATGTCTACATATCTGTAAGTGTTTGAGCCTCATTATTATTCTTATTATGCCTTCTGTTGGTTGTTCATTTGTTATAAATGTAAAGAATGCTTCTGCGTATTATTCTTTAATTTTGATTGCTTTGTGTTTCCCTTCTTTTTTGTGAAATACAGTTACTTAGAATGTAAATGCTTTAACCATAATCATTAACATAATTACAATTAAATATATTTCTATTAGAGAACCATTTAAAAGCAAGTATAAAGTAAACAGAACTGTACTATTTGAAATGTTAAATTAAACATACTATCTATACTAAAAGCATTATTATTTGAATAATAATAAGAATAATAATAATTTAAATGATAGTATTTTGTTTTAGAAGCTGAGTTCAAAAGAAGCTCAAAATTTTATTTTACTTTTTAAGAACCTATTAAAGGCCAAGCATTTATATATGTATTTTTTGGTATAATATACACATTTAATGTGCACATTACGACTTAAAATACATTAATAATCTTAAAAGTGCTTTTTGAATGTAGCATTGCATTTTTATGATGCACCGTCACATTGCAGTTATGCTACATTTAAATTCCTGTAAACACTTTTTTTTTTTTTTTTTTTTTTTTTCATGCTTTTAAGGTCAGACAGACCTTTCACAGTGATGCTTTCAAGAATAAAAATAATCTAAAGGATATTTCAAATGAATTTGGGATATAAGCTACTGCAAGATCAGGTAGCACTAAAATATCTTTTTATAAGGGATCTGTTATATATGGAACTGAGAGTTAATCATGCACAAACATTTGGAATGGTGGGTGATTGTTCGCAAATAAGGAAATTAAAAAGACGCTGGTTACCAGATAATGAAGTGTTGAGTTTGGTTTGCACATGATGCTGCAGCAGTGGTGCCAAGTGTGAACCTGGGAAGCCCAGAATGTTACAATATATATTTTGAAAACACGATAAAATAAAATAGCTAGGAAATAAAAGGAAGTTAAAATAGAAATAAAGAAGAAAAAAGAAGCAAGGAAAAAAGAATTAAATTGTATTCAGAGAAAAATAAAAAAGAGCAGAAACTATTATTTTATGAATGAAGGAATTATATATATATTTTAAGCTTCTAAAATATTTCCCCAAATAATAGCTGTAAAATTGAGAGTTTTTGGTATCTAATTTCACTAAATATGTTTCAGGTCATTATTTAATCAACATTTCCTCTATTACTTACCAGTGTTCTTTAATATGCCCTGCTATTCTTGCTAAATACATTTTAAAACATATTTCAATATTAAATAAAGTACACACAAATGTAAAATTGCAGCATAAACAGTATAGCAAGCAATAACAACATAAATTTATAAATCATCATTGATAATCAACCAGGAGTCAGTAATAAGAAAAGTGAAAGAAAAATTAAAGTATAAACCTTTTCTAATTTTCTGAATCTAAAATTAAAGTTTAATTAGCAACTTTCTGAATTTTTGGGGCTTATAATCAAGTACCAACCTGCTTAAAGTATGATACACATATTTAAGCTTCAAAATATTACATTAGCCTAAGTTTATTTTCTTGAACATTTTAATATATGTGCACATTATTATATATACATTAATAGTAATTTTTGACACCTTGCATATTTTTATAGAAGATTATAAGCAATTATGTTAACACAGAATGTAAAAATAAAGTATTATATGATGCATACGATGATACAGATTATTGGATTGTTTATGACATCTAGTTATCTACCTACCATCCACCAAAACAAAGGTGCCAAATTCTAGGACCACAGTTCCTTAATAGTTTTCACACAGAGGACTGAGCCACTTGAAATGTTCGATGAAATTTTAAATCTGAGTTAACTTTACAACCAAATTTAGACCTTCTGTAAGAATTTTCTTTCAATTTTTCACCTCTTTCTTTTTCATGAATTATTTTTTAAACAGGCTAATGTGTCATTCCTTCATAACAGAAAGAAATTTATAATTGTTGAAAAACATTTCTTTTACATATAAAATTACAATTTAGCTTAAAAAAACAACCCTTTGAGTGGCCCATATTATTACTTGCTAAATGTGCAGTTTTACAACCTTGTAATTATATATCTGTCTGAAAATATATAATCATTTCTGATCGTTCAAGAATGTGTAACCTTGATTTTTATTCTTTTTAATTCTGATTGTAACAATAAAGAGTATTTACCATCCTTACAGCATCTATTCTCAAATTAAGCCTTAGGGGTTGTGGAGTGCTATAAAAATCAGACACTATTTATTTTCAGCTAGTACATTAGCATAAGCATATGTTATCTATTGCATTGGTGTAATATGTCAAAAATAGACATAGAAACTCATTGTATAAAAGAACTTAATGTTTTATAAAGTCTTTATTACTACAGCTGAAGTTTTAAATTATTCCTACAAAATTATGTGATATTGCTTAACACTTCTGTTCATTGCCATCATAATATTTTCAACTTTCCTCTCGATACTAAAGTTTTAAATTTTTAGGATTAGGATACAGCCAGAGAGGATGAATCAATGCATTTATGGGGCACACCTGGAGGGAGAGACAAGGTGAGAGGATACACAGGGCAGAACCAAGAGCAACATTACAGCAATGGTAGGGTCCCTATAGTTTCCACTAACAGTCAGTAGGCACAGGGGGACCCTGTGCCATACAGGGTCCAATGTCCCCACCAGCAACCAGCCAAAGTCAAGGGATGGATAGAATAGCAATGAACATCCTTTTCCCTGCCATGCTGACTCTTTCAACCTCGTAAGAAGCCAGCGAGATGAAGGATAAATGAAAGATAGTGGAAACAACATACAGGGAAAGGAAATTTGGGAGATGGGAGAAACCCAGGAAGACTCCCGAAAATACCCTGAGTCAGATAGGCTGATTAGGATTGAACCCACAACCTGCTGAATGCAGGCCACAGACAAAACTGCCTAAGCCATCCTCCTCAGTACAGTTTTAAATTAGTAATTCTGATAAGGTTTGTTTTGTTGAGAGAGATACTCATTTTAGCAACCATTGCTCACCTTCCTTTCTAATCTCTCAATGATCATTTCATAGGAGTATCAAGGTTTACTAAACTGTTCAATCAGTGTTATCAGTAATTTATTTTCATATAACATAATGATTTAAAGACCAAAATGAGATTCACATAAAGCAGTATCATCCAAATCATTTAACCAACAGTAAGTTTTAACTGGCCATCTCATCAGAGGAAGAACTACAGTGGATTGTTTACACGTTAATTTTTAATTTCTCCATGTGTTTGTTTATTAAATGCTTCTGAATTGTGGTTGTTAACTTTTTATTTCTGAAACTACTTATTTATTTTAAGTTTAGGGGCTGCTAAACAAATTCATAACTTGGTTTGCTTTATTTCTACAATCACAAACTTTAATATGTTGGCTTTATAAAGATAACTATTAAAGAGAAGTTAATGAATTTTCAGTGTGTAACACATTGTGGTTGACAATACTGATATGTGAATTTATAAGTCTTGTAGTAATCATTGGATCCTCTAAATATAAAGTTTGTGCATATGGTTTATACTAACTAACCTAATTAGTCAAATGCAAACTACAGAAGCAATGATTTTGGTGACACTTCAACTTATAATTCATTTTGTACAAATAAAGTCTATTAAACACCCCTTTCAAAGTACCTATTTGTTACTATCTTTAAATACCTATGTTTAGAGCAGATGTTCCTAAACTTTTGGACTCATGGATTTCCTCTTAAGCTTTACTAAGGAGGGGAAAGAGTGGAAATGTAAAGTAAGGAAATATCTAAATATGTATGCTACATATCCAATGAAATATATTCTTAAAAGCTTTGAAATTTCCTATATCTCAATTTATTCTCTACTATCATAATATACATGATATTGGCAAAAATTGGCCATGCATAAAAATTCATTCTAAGCTCATTAAATAAAAACATTTTTTTTTTTCAAAATAAATGTTACATCATTTGCAAAAGCAACAATAAATCCCACACAATAAACTCAATTTAATTTAATCATTACATCTATCTCAACTAAAATACATATCTATTCATTATTTCTTCATTATTAATCAAGCATGCATCTCGATCAGCTTTGTCATCTGAACTAAAGCTACACAGAGGCATAGTTAAACTGCTAACTTCTGTAAGAGAAGACAGGAAATTTAAATCATTTATTTATTCTCTCATTCTGCTTTTTGTTTCTTTTCTTTAGCTTCATTTATTTGTTTTATTTTCCTGAAGCAGCTATGGAACCCTGGGAAGTGCACACACAACCTTTATAGTTACCTTAACAAAAACCGCATAGGCACATAACCTTCATTCCTTATAAGTCAATAATATACCATCCACTTCTATATTGTTCAGTAATTTCCACAACCTTACAATGTTACAAGGGTGAGAAAATATTTATCTAAATGCCAAATAGCTTTATTCAATGTACCTCCAAAGTATGCTCAGAGGCATAGCTGGGGGAGGGGGTTAGAAACCACCTTGTTGTAAAACATTAAGAAGTAATAATAAAATCTAATTTTAATTCCAATTGTTGCACTGAATCTATGGAAGTAAAATAGTTCTTTTAAAAAAATATTTCAACTCAGGACTAATTCATTTGATTTTATGCAAATTGTTTAAAAATTAGATCCCTATACCTTAACCTCTTTCCCTTAATATTTTTCTGGCTATGCTACTGGGTATGTTTGGTTGACTAGAATTGATTCACTCCTAAATAGCTGACAATCAGATGCACTGAAACTTAACTGGAAGGATGGGCACAATTAGGGATAGCAGCATAGTTTCTTTCAAGATATCAAAAGAGAAGATTGTGACATCCATGTTGGATTAAGATTAGTTTTGTTCATAAACTAGTCCTGTTCGATGTTTAAATCTTACATGATCTAAGTTTAAACCAGTGAAACCAGGAAACCATCTACTGCACTGCCCAGCCTTTAGTCAACATGATAATATGACATCAAAATACTGGTGTGCAAGAGTACGAACGTCTTTACTGCCAACTGCTCAACATTAGATACCCACCAACCAACCAGTTTAAACAGATGATCTCTTCTCTTTACTTAGAATTTTCTTGTACACAAGACTACCAGAATTGAATACACAAACTGAAACAGTGAGATTTATAAAGTTGTCTTTGAAAGTTCTGAGAAGGGCCAACAATTATTGTGAAAGCCAAAGTTTTAGATTGAAGTTCAGATATTATCACGTGCAAACCAACATGTACAGTCTCAGTACTTCTGTTTATGTGCAGGCAAATATCACTACACCATATGCTATGATGAATCTCAAGTAAGAGTATTTCTGTCATGTGATTTTCTATTACCTTAAAGTTGATTCAGTGGAGAGAGAATGCTTTGAAAGACTGCATTACACAATTCATGACTTATCAACGGTTTTTATAGTTTAGAAGAGGAATGGATATCTCAAAGATGAATGCGCAGGATGACCGCTTACACATTATCAGATTCAAGGAACCCTGATATTGCATCAACAATGGTGAACACCATCTAAATAGAAAAACTTGATGTCAGTAAGCTCTGCAACAACTGAATCCCCTACCACTTCACAGATGAGCAGAAACAGGCACATGTGCAACTTTGTCAGGAAATGATAGAAACATTTATTTGATGGGGGAAGAATCAAAAACATATTTAACATCATAACAGGTGATGAAAGCTGGATATCCAGAATGATGTACAAACTAAACAATAGTCATTGGTTTGGGGTATTCCCAGGAAAGGAGTCTCAAAAATAGAATGAGGGAAGTAAGAGGTGTTGGTAAGAAAGTTATCTGTTCATTCTTCTCAGCTAGAGGTTATGTTGCGAGAATTCTGCTTGAGGAGCAAAAGTACACCATAAAATGTCTGCCACAAGTCTTCAATAAATTAAGAAAGAAGTGTCCTAAGACTGGTCTGCAAGGAATTTTGTAGCACCACGACAACAACCTCTGCGTAAACAACTCACTTCTTGTGCTATCAGGAGTCAAATATTTGTTGCATTCATCCTAATGTATAAATCTGGCTCTATGTTGCATTTTTATATTCTGCAAAATCAAAGAAAAAATTTGAGATCAACAATCTGAATCCTCTGAAGCTGCAGTAGCTGCTTACGAAGAATTTATTTACATTATCTCCAAAGAAGAATAGCTTGAGCCATTTGAAATGAAATGATGAGATGTGTAGAATGTAGTGGAGAATACTTTAAAAAGAGCAATGATTGGATCTAAGTTTTTAAAATGTTATTGTACTCATTCTTATAGCTAAAGAAAAAACATCTGAGTAAAAATGTGTTTCAAAGAATGACAAGAAAACTGAGACTATATAGTTTATGACTACAGAGTGCATTTGGGATATGCTACTGCAGATCTACCTGTAGACCCATGGAGCACATCTTTACAAACTGGTTTTGAGAAGCAAAGTCAAAACAAAAGGCAAACAGTATCAGTACTAGTCGCATGAGCACACAGACGTCATCAATCACTGTAATATTCTTAACTTGTAGTCTGTCAAATGGAGTCTCTATTTAGCACTCATCATTGACTTGACAGCCAACACACTGCATGATTTTCTCCTTTGTACTACACTAGCCACAGGATTAGTTGGAAGCACATAACAAAGTGGACATAAAGATAGAAACAAATATTAAATTATATTTTGTTATTTAATAGAAAATGTTACATGCATGTGATGTTCAAAATTTTGTTCTTATTTTTATATGTAAAACTGAACTCTCTTCAGCAATGAGTTTAAAATATTTTTTTGAGAGGCTTTGCTTAATTTTGAAAATTATAATAAGCATCAACAATTAGCTGCCCTAGTTCTTCAATTATATGAATGGGAGATGTGCTTTTGAGATAACCCCAAATACAAAAATAAAAAGTATTTAAATGAAGTTTCAGGGTCCAACAAATACACTGGGCACAATTGTACATCTTAAATCATTCCTGATTTGTCCAGTGGATTGAACAAAATTTGCTGATAGGTTCACCATCTCACAAGTACTGTATAGCATACAAAATGTACCATCAAAGTAGTGGATTGCAACCAGTGTTAACATTGTTATCATATTAACATTTTATTTTCCAAATTAGGCTTACCAATATGCTTTTGCTGTACATTCTAACATTTTACTGGTTACACTGCTAATACATCTATAATTGTAAGGTTGCATCTCCTATTCCTGTTTTCAGTGTCTCATTCTGTATTTCATCTGTTACACATCTTTCACTCTAAATATCATAACATAAATTGAATTTTTCTCCTTTGAGAACACACAGTGAAGCTTTTTGGCATTTATGTTTGTGATATTAGGTAGTTCTGATATGTCCTACACATAAAAAATGTTATAATTAAGGAGAAAATATCGCTCTATGAGGAAGTAATACTTACAATATTCCACAAATACCAACCTTGAGTAAATTTTAAGTTATGTATGCTCAGAAAGTTCCAGTTCACCTAATTATTAACTGTTTAGGTATTTTAAGCACTTCAATCCATACCTTGTAGTCAAGCACACTATGCCAGTATGTTGGCAAACTAAATAAATTAAGCCATTTGATTTTGGATTAATATTTTTGCAGCCTCTTAACATCCAGGCTGATGAAATCACTATATATCATAGAAGTCAATGGTAGGCTTTTGGCTTATAAAGAATGGAAGGCTATAGATGCCTTTGCCTTTGTATGCTATAGTAATTCTTAAACCTTAGTTTCCCAACCTGTACTTCCTGGAGCCATCAAAAGAATCTTTTACAAGAAGTGTTAACCAGAAACTTAATACTCTGCATAACTTTCTCTATAAACACAGGTAAATACATAACAGACTTAGAAGCACACATTTTTGATAAATCAAAAGAGGAAAAAGCAATTTTTAGAGAAAAATATATGTTATACTCATATGACTTTCTCCACTTCAATTTAATTGAGTTAAACCTTTGCAAAATAGCTGTACATTATATATTTAATATAGATATAAAGGGGATAGTCACTGACAATTGTTTAAGAACTGGATGCTATATGCTGACCTTAAAATTTCATACTCTTTCCATGCAATATGAGAACAACTGAAAATTGAGAGAACTTTAAAAGAATGACAAATGTTTGAACAATTTAAAGCATTAATAATGGATAAAATGGCTTTATGCCACAAAAAGCTTTTTGAAATAAACTGTTTGATTAAAAGCGACTTACATATGTTGTGTAATGTGTTTTCATTTGTCACCTTAACGTATGCCAATTTTACAAGTCTAAACAAAACCCTCCAAATGAAGAGGACTTCAAGGGCTATTCCCATAAAATTCAAGACATAGTCTTTTTTGGGCATGTGAATATGTTTAATGTATGAAGTTTTAATAAAAACCTTTAGAGCCATATTTGAGAAAATACATTTTTTTACAAATGTTGCATGAAAAGGGTAGTTGAGATGGAGGACTTTCCTCGAGAATCATGTCACATCTTTGGAAGATATTGAACTTATATACAAGCTTTATTTATCCAACTTTCTGTTTTTGAGGTATGCTATTCACACATGTGCAGGCGCATGCACATACACAGGCACATGGATCTATTTCTAAAAGCATTTTTTTCAGTTTTAGGGAGTCTGAAAATATGGATATCCAGTGAAATCTTGACATCAAACTTTGGGCGAAATGCAACACTGTCTCTACTTACTATGTACATGGTAGAGAAAGAAAATACAAAACCATTATCAATCAATAGATACAGAAAGAAAATCAATCACAAAAACACCTGCACAAAATGATTGTCAAAAGCCTCAGTAATGGCAAACAACATTATCCGAAAAATACAGAATAGCAAGAAAATACGAGGGTCACTAGCTACAAAGCTTTGAGACAGCAATTTATAGAATATTCATAGAAACATTTTATTTATCCCAACTTCTCAAAGTATGCAGTGTTCCATCCTCTGTAATCACTTCTAGAAGCATCCATACCACTCAGTTTGCGGCACTGCAGATAACTCTTCTTCATTAGCTCCAACAGCTTCTTCAGGACTAGAAAATTGACCTCCAAGCAGATTCTTCACCATAGGGAACAGGAAGAAATCAATGGTGCCAGACTGGGACTATAGTGTGGATGAGTCAATGTTTTGCCTCAGCTCCTTGCAGAAACTCCATTGAAACTCTGTCATGATCCAACAAAATGCCCCATAGTTCTGTCTTTGGGCATTTTTCTTGGGTTTCTTGAAACGCTTTTGGAAGGCAAATTTCTTTATATCATTTTGCAATAAAGTTTCTGAATTTTGAGCACAACTATTACCAAGTGTCCATTTGTGGAGAACAAAGAAGCACTTTCTGACACTCCTTGCTCTTTTGACCTTGACAAGTGGTTGGTCATCTGAAAACACCCAAATAGAGGATTGATGTTTTCTTTTTTCTGAATCAAACTGATATATCCATGTTTTGTCACCCAAAACAATATCTGAAATATGGCAAGGCCTTCCAAATTTGAATCTTTGCAGCATTTCTTGGCACCGTTGCACCCTATGGAGCTTCTGTGCTTCAGCTAAATTATTGGGCACCCATCTTGAAATGTTTTTTAAACGAAAGTGTTTATGAAGGATGGTTGAAACATTCTGCAAACCAATCACCAATGCTAGCTCATTGTCTTTGTAGGTTAGTCTTGTGGTGGTGATGATGATGATGATGATGATGATGATGGTGATGATGATAGTTGGTGTTTATTTAGTGTAACAAAGTACTTTTCATTTCCAATCAAAAAGTCTATAATATTTAGAATAAATAATTCAAATTTTTACTTCTATATCCTTAATCATATTAACAATCTCCTTTATTGTCAGTAGGAATAGATGTAGATACATGAACCTATTTCATAGGAGCCACTATAATTATTGCTGTACCAACAGGAATTAAAATTTTCAGTTGGCTTGCAACAATATACAGTTCAAAAATTATTTTTAGATCTGCATCAGCTTTAGGATTTATTTTCCTTTTTAATTTAAGTGCGCTCAATATTAGGTCATTAGAGCCCTTATGAAACAAATCATGGCAAAAGCCAGAGATAAAGATCAATATAAGAGTAAATCACAAATATAAATAATGACAACAATTAGTTATAAACTCAATGTATATAATTATGGCAAAAGCCAAAGAGAGATGAATTTAGAAAACTATTTTGAAAAAAGATACAAAAAAAGAAAAGAATGAGCGTAACTAAATCCTCAGTTGAAAAATAAAAATTTAATAACCTTATCTCCCGTTTGGATGTCATCTACCAGGACTTCTGCAAGATGTCTGCCAGGACCTTGCTTCAAGATAGATGAAAGGAAGTTACGCAGTTTATTGGCAGGTCCTTCACCCGTCTAAACTTCCTTTGCAGACAGCTAACCATCCTTCATACCAACATGAAAAATACTGCTCTCCATACTCTCTCTAAAGTTACACAGAAAATTGCAGCACTGGGTTTTATTGTGGATGTCTTTGCTTTCAAATCTGCTGGTCTGTTCCCCAGCATGTCAACATGATCAGGAATCCACATTAACACTGGAAGCATGTAAAATGCAGAGGGCATCCTGTATGCACTGCACAATACAATGGTATTTGTATAACTCATGAAGGCTGTGAAGTACACTAAGGGAATCACTCATAATAAGGCAATCCCTCAAATTTCAATGGTGAACATACACAATGGCTCGATATGTGGCATACAGGTCTGCACTATAAATGGATGTGCTAATATGAAAACCGAATGTATTTTATTCGATTCCATAAACAAAGGCACATCCAACATGATCAGTGCACTTACTTCCATCAGTGTATATACAATTTCGGTCATTTTAATTTGAAACAAAAAAATCTAAAATATATGTACAATACGTCATAGTCTTCTGGTATACTGTGATCCTAAAATCTATTTGGGATGTCGCACATAAGGTGGGTGCACCTTCTCCCCCTTGGAGACATGCTGGGAAATTCAGTATTGTGCTTCCTAAGAGGCTCTCAGAAAGAAACACCTGCAGATCTTGGACTATGTGATGTGTTTCTATAATGTTCATTTCTCCCAGCATGAAAAAAAAAAAAAAACCAACAGCTATAATTTGCTAATAAAAAATTCATGATGAAATTGCAGAGGGGGATCTTGCCAATTTGGTGTTAAGGCTTGCTGTACTGGGTTGATGCCCTGATTATGGACAGTGTCTAATCTTCTCTCAGTGATGCTAATGCTGAAGAATAAATGATGCATCCATAATCTAACTTGGATTGGATCAGTGTGCGATAAAGCTGGAACAAAATGTCTGATCTATTCAAGATTTACCGCTTATTATCCATAAAATATTCAAATAACAGTCACAACAGGTTTTCAGCTACACTATATGTGGTGACCAGCAAAGTTTTCTATTGAATATCAGCCCAAGGAATATTGTCTCATCTGTGAATGGTAGTAAATCTGGACCTAATTAGAGTGATGGTGGTAATCACCTCCTATGGCACCAGAAGTTAATGCAGAGCAACTTTTCAATTGAGAAATAAAAACTGTTTTTAAAACTCAATTGGAAAGATTGTCTCAACAGTGCTGCAGACGATGTTCCAAAACAGCATATTGAGAAGTACAAAGGAGGAACATATTTCGAGTATATTAATTGCTCTGGGACACTTAATACTGATATCTGAGGCACTCCATTCTCTTGAACAATTTGAAAAACCAAACTGACCCTTGATGTGTCTTCTTAGCTTCCGGAAAATGCCGACGTTTCGCTCATCTTGCCATGAGCTTCTTCTGGGTTCTTGTGCAGTGGTTGCTTATTTGCTCTCGCTTATATAGTGGCAGTGTGGTGGAGGTTGCCCCATCCTCTCGCTTCTGGTTGGCTAGTTGCCTGCCAATTGTTGTGGGTGTAGGTGCCGCTCTTTCCTGGTGATGGAGTTGCTTTATGCTTTCTTTTTCCAGGTTTTTGTTTCTTTTTTGTCTTATTTCTTGTTCTAGCTTGTGGTTTAGATCTTCTTTTAGTAAATGCTGCCGTGGTTTGCCGTCCGTTTCTAGAATGCCGCATGTCTCCGCCCCTTGCCTCTCTTTGGCTGGAGGCCAGCCTATTATGGCTCTCCTTGTGAGCAGAGTTTTCCAGATGTTATGGAGATGTTTTCCGCCGTCCCTATTGATGTTCTTCTTTTCTTTGAAAATCTCTATGCTTTCAGGGGTCAT
Source organism: Hymenopus coronatus (assembly GCA_030762935.1). Taxonomy (NCBI): domain Eukaryota; kingdom Metazoa; phylum Arthropoda; class Insecta; order Mantodea; family Hymenopodidae; genus Hymenopus; species Hymenopus coronatus. The sequence continues at coordinate 132,221,878 of CM060897.1, read as the reverse complement.
TCTGTGATGAAAATTACTGCAGGTGGCTATAAGCTCTGTGTTGTCAAAGTCGATGTGGTGGCCGGTTGTTATTACGTGTTCAGCTAGTGCGGATTTTTCGGGTTGGTTGAGTTTTAGACTGCGTATGTGTTCTTTTCTGTGTGTTACTATGGACCGTCCTGTTTGGCCAATATAGGCACTTCCACAGTCGCATCTGCCACCATCATCATGAACACCACCGACTATCATGAAAAGATGCTCTGCTTGCTAAACGACCCCGCCTACAACAGAATACAGAAGAATCCCACCTCTGCCGTGGAAAGATGCACAATGCTCATGATACAGGCTTCCTCAACTCCAAAAGAAAAGCAGGAAGGATTGGTCCCACACGACTCCCAAACACCATCAATCTATGGGCTACCAAAGATATACAAGGAAGACACACCTCTAAGACCAATAGTGAGCCCCATTGGCTCGCCAACACATTCTCTAGCCAGATTCCTAGCTGAAAAACTTCAGACTCTGGTGGGGAAAACAAACAGCTTTGTTCGAGACTCTGCACACTTTGTACAGATAATACGAAAATTCCCGCTTGAACACAACCATATTCTCATCAGCTTCGATGTGCAATCGCTTTTCACCAAGATCCCAATCAAGGACTCTCTAAGAATCATCGCAAACTCGACAGCAATGGGTTTCCTGAAGACTGGCTGGATCTAGTGGAGCACTGCCTAACATCCACTTACTTCAGTTATAGAGGAGAACTCTTCGAACAGAAGGAGGGAGCAGCGATGGGCTGTCCTCTCTCACCCATTGTCGCAAATCTATTCATGGAAGACTTTGAAAATACGGCAATAGACACTTACAATTTCAAACCAGAACTCTGGCTGAGATACGTGGACAATACTTTTGTAGTATGGCCGCATGGCAGAGACACCATAACCGGTTTTCTCCAACATCTGAACAGCCTCCATCCCAGCATACAATTTATAATGGAAATAGAAGAGATCAGAATACTACCATTTTTAGATGTCTTGGTACAACGAGATGAAACGAACAAGACTGTACACTGCTAAGTCTTCAGAAAACCCACTCACACCAACAGATATTTAGATGTGTCTTCTTACCATCCACCCGCCATAAAACGAGGAATGATAAACGCATGATTCCCCCGCACCATTCGCATATGCGACCCAGAGCTCATCAGAGAGGAAATGAGACACCCGAACAGCATTCTCAGGGCTAATGGTTACACACACACAAAGAAATACGGCAAATACAAAGGAACACCAACCAAAGAAACCCCCAAAAGGACGATGATCAGGACTCTAGAAATAACAACCAAAAATGGATCAGTGTACCATACATCCGAGGCGTCATAGACAGGATTTCTAAAGTCCTTAAAAGCTACGACATCAGTACTCGCTACACCTCAACAAGAAAGCTCAGATCATTCCTACGACCAGCCAAAGATATCAGCAACCCGTTCCTAAACCCGGGCATATATAGAATTAGATGTGACTGTGGAAGTGCCTACATTGGCCAAACAGGACGGTCCATAGTAACACGCAGAAAAGAACACATACACAGTCTAAAACTCAACCAACCCGAAAAATCTGCACTAGCTGAACACATAATAACAACTGGCCACCACATCGACTTTGACAACACAGAGCGTATAGCCACCTGCAGCAATTTTCATCACAGAATGACCCGTGAAAGCATAGAGATTTTCAAAGAAAAGAAGAACATCAACAGGGACAGCGGAAAACATCTCCATAACATCTGGAAAACTCTGCTCACAAGGAGAGCCATAATAGGCTGGCCTCCAGCCAAAGAGAGGCAAGGGGCGGAGACATGTGGCATTCTAGAAACGGATGGCAAACCACGGCAGCATTTACTAAAAGAAGATCCAAACCACAATCTAGAACAAGAAATAAGACAAAAAGGAAACAAAAACCTGGAAAAAGAAAGCGTAAAGCAACTCCAACATCACCAGGAAACAGCGGTGCCAGCACCCACCCCAATTAGCAGGCAACTAGCCAACCAGAAGCGAGAGGGCGGGGCAACCTCCACCGCACTGCCACTATATAAGCGAGAGCAAATAAGCAACCACTGCACAAGAACCCAGAAGAAGCTCATGGCAAGATGAGCGAAACGTTGGCATTCCCATGCAAGATAATGCGGCCTTCTCCGGAAGCTAAGAAGACACATCAAGACACAGGTCGTGGAAGTCTACGCATCCATCAAACTGACCCTTACTTGAAAACAGCAGTCTCTCATAAACTCCTGAATGAACAATATTAGGTGGTGATATATGTTCCAGCTGTGTAGGGAAGGTAGAAGGTAATATCCCTGCTTGCTAACATGCATCATAAACCTTCTTGAGGTCAAAAAATATCCCAAATTGTTGGTAGCTGGGAAACTAGATCTTCTAAATCAGTGAGCAAGAGATCATCAGATGGAGGCTGATGTATACTGAAAATGGTGAATCTGATAAATGGCAACTTAATCCTTACATGACTGAACGGGATGTAAGACTTTAATTATACAGATTCGGCAAATATATCACCTCTGATGAGCAGCATAGTGCCCTCATGTGGAGGAATACCCCCTTGTAGTGAGTATACTGGCTGATTTTAAAGTTGTCTTGTGAATGGAGCATTGTCTCTCATAAGCATATGACTAAAGGCTCATTCTTGTTGAGCAACTGTTGGTGTGTGCTGGTTGATGTGTTCTAATTCTGTGTATGTTCCACTGTCGGATAGTCATGGACTTTATTATGGGATAAGTTCTAAATTGTAGGGCATTTCTACTTGGTCATTTCAATTCATTCTTTTTTGTACTCACCTTTTACAGGAGAGTGATCTCTCTGTCCTTCTGGCAGTGAGAGCAGAATCCTCCTGTTCCATCTCCTCCATAGGGAAGTACCTCTTTCTGATAGAAAATTTCCAGTTTGAACTGATTAGATGTAGTAATCAGCGAAGATGGTTGTTGCTGATCTGTGCTCCTTCCAGAAGATTCCTCAGATGAGGATTTGCCTGGACAGTTGCATGGACTTTTACTTCCCTCAGTTGTTTTGGGAGTACACTTTACACTTTCTTTTAGGAATACAGTTGTAATATAACTGGTATTGAACTTTATCTCTGGTATATGCGACAGGCTTGCCAGTCTTATTGCCCAAGGTAAGAACTTTGCTGGACTGCTCTTTATGTCGGCAGATTTGGCAGATATAGATTTAGATGTAGAAGGCTTTGGCAATGGTCTAGCTACAAGAATATTTTCTACAATTGTAGCCCTATTTATATCACTGGTCTGAGTTGCCATTTCCAGACTCAGTACCAATTTAGCCACAACTGAGCTAAGGTACTGGATCTCAGTCAGAGGGTTAGTAGATGTGCAGGAATTTCCAAGCTTCCCAGAAAGACACCTTCTACCTAACTTAGATCTCCTGAATCGCTCTTTCCTCTGTAAAATGGGGGCATTCTCAGGAACTCGATGGGTATTCACCATTGCAGTTTACACACGTTGGAGATGAGGCACTTACACCATCATGCAAGATGTCACATTTAAAATTGGTAGTCTCACTGTAGGAGAAATCACTAACGTGGACAGAACAGTGACATTTATAACACCTGAGTGAGATACATAGCCTAATTTCAATGGCTTTATACCATGCCTGAATCTTTTGAGGGAGATCTACCTGATCAAAGGTAAGAATTACCAAAGGGAGGAAAAAATTTTCCGTTTACTTTTTGCTGAACCTGATACACAGATATGACACTTTGATCTATAAGATTTTCTTGAATCTCCTCAATAGTCAAACTCCAATACACAGATGTTTACTGTAGTGTGTGAAGAGTTCAAGGTGTAGCACCTTGACCTTCACTGCAAAGCTGGCTAACATATGGCCTTAAGTACTTTTGCAGCCTGGGATGCTGATTATCCATCAACCAGGAATGTGTCGCTATGAGCTCTTTTTTTTTTGTAGTGTTTAATGCCCGCTTTTACTGCTCTGACACTGCAGATGATGACACTGATGATACATGAAGATGGAGCCCCGGTGGAATGTGATGGCAGGGAACCCGGAGAAAACCCACTGTCCACCACAAATCTCACATGCGGTCGCTTGGGATCAAACCCGGGTCATCTAGGTGAGAGGCGAGTGGTCTGACCACTCGGCCACGGCGCGGCCTGTTATGAGCTCTAATGCACAGTTTTACAGTATAAGCAATTTTAGCAAAACCCTTTTGAATTACAAAAACCAGTTCACCATTGAGAACTTCCTTCCTTCCTCTGCACTATTAACAATTAAACAGCAAGGACCACAAGACTTGGCTACTTGTTTTCCTACATCAATACCATATTTAATGGATTTTTGTTTTTGTGTCATATATAGAATTGGATAAATTCACCCCCTAGTGCTCCCCACCCATCACAGAGCCCAACTGGGGGTCATCTCATTGGGATGACAGGGCTATACAGGAGATATAACAGACTCGCCATCCCTGGAGTTAGTTAAAACCTAATCCCAGTCAGTTAACTGGGGATAGGCTAGTCCTTAACTTCCTATTTAGGTGAAGCAGAAACCATAGTGGTGTATTGAAGCTGCGCACCCTCCCTGCTTACAGAATAAACAAAAGGCTCAGGCTCAGATATGTCATCCTCAACCCAATTCTTTTACAGTCTCGGGTCTATGCATATGGTCTACATATGGTTGGGCATTTAGACTGACTCCCTTACCACAAGGAAGTCAGGGTGACTTGGGACCTGGGCACATCAAACCTATACTTACCACAGTAGGGCCCTGGGGCGAGGGGGGGGGGGGTCTTGGATCATCCCTAATCATTGTTTCCACAGTGGTGTTTATCTCAGTCACGACTGATGTTGGTTTGCCACTTATATCTTCATCTTTAAGAGATTACAAGGCCCTCATAAACTCTCCAAACCAGCAGAACATAGTGACACATGAACAATAGTCCCCCAAATGTCCCCCTCAAGTGCTCAAGTGACTGTGATTCATTTAAGCCACATTTGAAATTGTTCAAGATCATTGCACAAAAATATTGTCTCTGAATCTCCATTGCACTTACAAGAATGTTTACACTTCCCAGACTTCAAACATAAATGAGGGAAAATGAATGACACAACAATGCCCTGCCTGCTATTATTTCATTACCAACGAATTATCTATTTCGAGATAATAACAATGCTTTCCCCAAGGGTGACCAATATTCTGTGTCTCAATACTTATCTAGTGACCCTCGTAAAACTTGATCCCAAGCCACCCAAATGCACCCAGGATATATGAATTACCAAAGATTCACGAAACTGACAATAAAATGCACCCGCCACATCCTGACTCAGCCACATATTTATCTGGCAAATTTGTTACTCTAAAAATTTCAGGACCTTACTTAACCAAAATCCTAAGCATTAACAATCTGCTAGCTCACATTAAAGAAATTAAAGATATTGTGGTATATTCATAAAGATATATGCCCATGTGCATGCACATATACCTTTTCACTCTGAATTGTTGCATGTGCATGGTGGCTTGCTTTTTGTAGCTCTTGCACTGTCACACAAGTGCATAATGTATAATACAATAATGACCTCTGCTTCTCAAAGTATTTTGCTAAGCAATCTGGAGGTATAAAAAATACAACCAGTCCAACAGAGTTAGTTTGGACAGAGGGTCCAATTGAATTAGAGAGCAGTACCTAGTCAAATGTGTATGAGAATCAAAGTGACAAGAGCAACAGCATTGAATTCCACACATTTATTGTAATCAACAGAAATTGTAATACACGTATTTGGCTATATTAGTGTCAGAATTGAATGCCACAATGGAGGAGATGATGAAGACTCTACTTGCTAAAATCCAGAACATGAAATCTGAGTGGAGAAGATGGAGGCAAAACTGAATCTGCGGTGGAGAAGATGCATATAAAAATTAAATCTGCAGTGGAGAAACTGGAGGAGAAAATGAAATGCAGAATGGAAAAAAGGACATTTGGATAAAAGAAATTGCAGACAGAAATGAAGATGTAAGTATCCAAGATAATGATAAAAATTACCAACAAAACTGACGAACAACTGGCAGGTATAAAGAAATTGGCAGATGGATGAAGGATCTTGACCAATGTCTAAATGACCTGATGCAATGAAAGAATGGGTTAGAGGCCTGGAGCACATAACAGAGCGGTCAACACTCTGGAGGACTTGGAGAATGACTTAACATCCTGGAGATTAAGAGTCAATAGCAGCACCAGGGAACTGAATTACATGATGTAAAAGATGCTTGTTGGAAGATTTAAAAGTCTTCTGTAGACAATTCATGTCATCACCACTCACAACCAATGATCAGCAGAAAAGGAAACTACACAGCTATAGCCTCCATGGTTGGACAGCAGAAGTACTAAATGCAATTCTAATGTCAAGGTGTCCAGAGAGATCTGCGAGATCCTTGAAAACAGATTTGAGAATCATTGCTTTTGCCTACCACAGTAAGCTTAAGTCAAGGCTGCAACATCCAGAGGAGATGATGCAGGAGTTCACCCTGGAGATTGAACAGCTGATGACCAAAACCTAGTGAACCTATTGTCCAGTTGCATGTCTCAGGAAGATGCCTATTTCTTTGTCGAACAAGATACAAGAGCACCTGATCTCTGCAACTCTAAGACAAACCATGAAGTGTTAACAGCTGTACTGAGAATGAAGATGGCTAAGATAACAACAGTGCCCTCTTGAAGACAGGAATATTTGTTATGACAAAGAGAGAAACAACCCATATGTGATGATGATCTTCAAGTGTCTGTGATGGGGGAATGGTGAGTCACATTACCTACCAAAGAACTGCTCACAAAAAACAATCATCAAGCAGGAAACAACTAAGGACCAACGTGGTGAAGACACATCAGGACTGTCTTCACTACCCCCTTGAGTAACACTAGCTGCCTTGGGTATTAATTACATCCTTGTCACAGACAACTGAATACAAGGAAAGCTGTGTATACTAGTAGAGACAGGTGCAGCTGTGATTGTTATCAGATCTAATGTGGCAAAGGACCTGCCCACATGAACACCAAATTGGCCCTACCATTTAGTGACAGTATCAGGCAATATCTTGCCTATGGAGAAGGAGATCTTGCTATAGATGAGACTCAGATGGAGCAGTGTGTGCCTGTGGGTGCTCATTTCAAGGGTGGCTGAGGATGTGATATTGGTCTGAATGCTCTCAGGTGCCACGAGGTGATGATTGACATCAGCTGGAGGATCATGCAACTCAGCCAAGATGAGGTGTTGCTGTGGGGTCCCGAAAAACATCTGGGGATTTGCAGGATGTCCTGACAGACAATGTTGCCTGCAAAAAGCAAGGTGGTGGTGAAGGTACACCTGGAGGACTAATGGTCAAGAAACCTGGTTTTAGATTGGAAGATATTATTGAACTGATTATGCATTGCCTGGGCATTGTTGTCTTCCTGGGAGGAAGTGCCTATGAGACTGCTGAACCCATTGGAAATTGATCAGACATCCAGGCTAGAATGGAGTTGGGGAAGTGTGAGCCAAATGCTAGTGCATCAATGTTCTTTGGATCTAAATAACCAGCACTGTCACAGGATTTGCAACCCCAGCTGAAAGTCATGCTGAAGAGGGCAACCAACCATCTCACAACTCACAACTGAGTGGGTCTGGTGTTTACTTAGATGACACCAATCTGTCTTCAGTTAAGGGAATGGTGATTATGGCCACACTGGCTGGTTACATTGACACCAAAGATGTCCAATCTATCCAGTAACCTCTAGATGTGTTCCTCTGTCAAAGCAAGTAGAAGTATGGGACATGCTAATAGGACATGAGATCTAGGGGAATCATTGAAGAGCCTTGGTGCTCTTCTGTAGTCTTGGTGAAGAAAAAGAACAATAATGAGTTACCCTTTACATGGACTACCGGAAGCTGAATGCAGTCACCAGAAAGGAATGTTCCTTACTCAGGATTGAGGACAACTTGGACACACTTGCTGGTTCCCAGTGGTTCTCAACTTTGTACTTTAAATCTGGATACTGGTAGGTGGTCTTAGACCCCAAAGACAAGGAGAGGACCACATTCTTGACAGGCCAAAGGCTTTGGCAATTTAAAGTTTTATCCTTTGGGCTCTGTAACCAGCCACCTCTCATGGAATCAATGATAAGAATATGCCTGCTATATCATCATATCATCGTCTTCAAGGAACAACTTTGAAGACAATCTTGAGAACCTGACCAAGATTCTGCAGAGGCGCAGGCAGCTATCCTGAAGCTGAACACGAAGAAGTGCCAACTTTTCTGCAAAAACTGAACTACATGGGTCACATAGCTTTACCATCAAGTATGGCCATGGACCCACTCGGAAAGTGAGAGATGACCTTAACTGAAAGATACATGTGTTATGAAGCTTTCTGGGTTATGCAGTGTGGCAGAGGTTTATTCAACATTGCACTCATTGACAGATGAGCACTGGCATTACATATGGCCAAAAGAGGCAGGGAGTGCATTCTGGGTGCTTAAGTCAATGATCTGCAGCACACTTGTCTTAGGATTTACACAGCATGGCAGAAATTTTACTGTGGCAGCAACACTGGTATTGGAGACATTCTATTCCAGGTCCAGGATGGCCAGAAGTGAGTAATAGTCCACTACAGCAAGATGCTCTCCAAGGTAGAAATGATATTGTGTTAGCTGGCAGGAGCTCCTAGCAATAGTAAAGATGCTGGAACACTTCCACAAATACCTGTAGGATCAATCATTCCACCTGAAGTCTGACCCATCTGCCCTCACCTTGGTATACCATTATCAGAAGAGACCAAGACCATTTGGGACTGCCTTTTCTGCCGTTTTGGGGTACCATTGGAGCTAGAGAATAGACAGAACACCAACTTTGAATTTAACCTGATGAGAGAAACACTGGTGCAGCTTGGAGTGCACAAGATATGCATAACACACCTCTCCACCCACATCAGTTGGCATGGTTGAGCAGAATATCAAGTCTCTAGAAGAACATTTGGGGAAGGTTGTGGCCAAACACCAGAGAGTCTGGGATGTTACATTCTTACTGGGATCTCAGGGTGTTACTTTTTTCTTGCTGGCCTACTGCTCTTCAATCCATGATACCACTGGGTTGACATCAGCCAGTTTGGTCTTTGACATGGGACCTAATGTTTGGGAGTCCTGCTGGCACAGAACAGTCGCATTTGATTATGTGGAGCATCTCATAGACTGTCTGATATGGCCCTCAATATATACCTGTAGTGAGCAACTGGATGAAGACCTGTTAAGACTGATATGCCAACATTTGAGATTTCCAATAGGGTGATCTGCCTAGCCAGACCTAAAGGCACTACCCCAAACTTCAACATCCATGGCGAGCCTGTATCTTGTGGTGAAGAGAATTAATGATGTCTATTACCATATCCAAAGGCTGCCCCAAGGAAAGAGGCTATTGGTACATTTGGATTGTCCAGCCCTCTATGATGGTGCTAATTGGGACGTACAATCCTGAGAAGGGAGAAGTTTGACTATGTGCCTCAGATCAATGAAAGAGAAACCTAAACTATTAAAGGGATTTAAAAACCAGTGGAACTCTCCGTTTGGGAATAACTATTCACATAAAAATAATCACAATGCAGTAATTTTGATGTCCCAAATGAAATTTATCTCATAGTACATAGTACATATGTACATATAGGAACACTATCTGAAGCATGGTAGTGAGTTTGGATTAATAGAGACAACTGTCTCTGAAACATATTTTAACAAGTTTTGTTGTAGAAACTGAAGGTAGTGTAATTAAATATCCATTTGTGCAACCAAATGTCATGATATATGCTTGCATTTAAAATTGTTTCAATGTGTATAAAGTGACAGAAATTGTTATTTATCTAATAACACAATATTAATTTGTATTATTGCTTTAATGAAGTATAAAGTGACAAAATTTGTTATTTATTAAATAATACAATATTAATTTAGTGTCACATTTATTCAGAATCTCTTAAACAGTTTTCAAAATAAAGTATAACTGCTTCAAATGCAATGTTCCTCCTATAAAATACATACTGCAAACTGTTATATTTCTTCTTTTCTATCAGATAGCTTGAGAAGGTGTGTTTAGTTGAACAAACAAGAAGAATATAAACAATCCCAAAACTGAAATCTGAAGTATGCTGTAGTAATTTCTTTCTCTTTCTTTCTTTTTCTTTGTTTTCTCCCCTGATTAAGAATAGACATAGACATAGTTAAGTTATTCTGATATAGAGGATCAATCAAAACTAAAATCTAAATTTATATGGTGAGTTTATGTCACATGATTTTTATTTTAAGCACATGCATTAGAATGGAAATTAAGCAGTGAACTGACAGTAATGGTTTTGTTTCATACCGGTCTGAAATCTTAATAGCAATGATTTAACACAATAAAAATATCAAATATTTAAGTCTTCATACATATGAAATTAAAATAGTGTAATCTCATTCATATATGGCATACATTATTATGATGCTTATTTCATTCAGGCATAAGTTATGGACTGAAAACCACAAAATATAAACTGAAACCAAGTTAACGAAACCAACCCAAAAACACTAAGAACTCAACATTTGGGAGATCATAAATCAAGTCAAATACCAGTTAATGAATTTCAGTAAACTAGAAATACATAAACTCATTTTCAGCATCATCTGTAGACCACAGGAAACTCCCCAAATTCAACTGGAATCATCTTCAATATATTTCAATAGTTAAGGTGTAGCTAAAGATTTGAGTGAATACTAATAAAACATGTTTTATTCAATTATTGCTGAGTGAAATAAGTAAGGGTGCTAAAATTGCTTTCCTTTAGATACATCATAGTGACATTTGCTTCACTGGGAGTGAGTCAATCACAGCTTTATTTTGTTTATTATAAAATTTTTCTTGCTATTTTATTTCATGCTTTATTTTCAATGATATTAAAATTAACAGCAATGAAGAGTTTCACAATTTCATATAGGTAGTTGTTAATGTTTTGTACATATTCTCATAATGTATGGTTTATTTATTTTTAATAATAATGAGCAACAGTGCTTAGGGATTTTCTCTTCTAAACAGTATAATCTATAAACTGCTTTACCCAATATACTTGCAATCTTTCTAACAGTCTTCTATAATTTGGTTATTTTTTCTATGGAAAGTAACCTTTGCATTTGTAATCATTAAGAAGTGTTCACTGTGTGCATGCTTCAGTATTCATTGTGTGACCGTTAAAATGTTTGATACGATAATAAAAATTACTTTCTTCATTAAAGAGGAGAATAAAACTTCTGGATTAATTTTTTGCACTAAATGAACATTACCTGACTTGCTAGGCCAAATTTCCAGTAAATATTTGAGCACACTGATTGGTTGATTGAAGTCGAGGTCCTTTGCTTCCTCACTCTGGAGCATCAATACTGGACCAAAACAAATTGCAAGGTTTTGGGGTGACATCTTGTTGCGTTCTGACTGTGATACAACGAGAGCCAGATGGTCCATGAGGAAAATTAAAGTGCACTGCAATCAAATAACATTATGACAGTTATCAAACATACTCCAAGAAACTGAACGCAGTTTTGGTCTTAAAATCAAAAGTAGAATTTTTGTTTAAAGAGAGTGTGCTAAATGACAATGTCTCAAGTTACAATGTTAACCCCCTCCCCCCAAAAAAGAAAGAAAACAACAATAGATTGCACACTTTAAAATCTAAAATGCTCAGGAATTCAGCCTTTGAAGCATTTAGTCTAAACTTTATACATGCAGAGGCATTAAAGCCCCTCCATTTTGGTGTGATACACATTGTAACATTAACATACTTAAAATCTAGCTATACATTTTCAGAAAGATGTTCCACTTTTTAATTTGCTATACTTCATAACTTAAATTAAAATGGAAATATGAACACTAAAATTATGTACCAAATTAGATGTTAACATTAGCAGATACCAAATTACCAATGTTTATAATGATTATGTCTATTTTAAATAATGTACTTAATTAAAAAGGGAGATATCTTTTTGAAACACCCTACATGTTTATAATTAGTAATATGTAATAAACTGAACTGCAGAACAGTTCTTACCCTATTTACTTTTGGTAGACAATCAAGGATAGAGAACATGAGCTTGGCATTTCCTTCAGGATCATCAGGCAGGCAGACACTGAGAGCATCTACCATCATTTGGTACAGACACTTGGTGAAGAGTGGCTCGGGAAGCTCTCGGAGGTAGTCTTTCAAAACACCTGAAAAATGTTTTAAACAAAAGCGTCTTAATTTATAAAGGATAATCAGAATATCTAAAATTTATACCATGGTTTCATTTAAAATTCTAAAGTTTGCCTCGCTCTTGTGACTCTCTAAGGAGTTTCCCTTATTCCCTTACTCTGACTGGAGGGTTCCTACTTCCCAAAGAATAAAAAACATGTAGCACATAACTGATACATTTAAAAGTTATGGCCAATATCCATTCTTTTGTTCACTCCGAGTATTATTGGTTCACTTAGATAGCGTTCTGTATGTTTTCCATTTCAAACTGTTATCTATGAATATCCTATAAAAATTGTTTGTGTAACTTGTCTAATTTGTACATTTCTTATTTGTATAGATGAAGTCTATTACAAATTTTTTGTATTTTCCCAATGACTGATGAATAAATTCAATTCAATTCAATACCAGTGTACATTTTCATATTTATATTGTGACTATACCATGATACTGTGCATGTGTGAGTGACTTGCTTTGAGACATAGATGATTGTTGCTATGCATTTTTACACCTATGCAAATGAACACATGTGTTGCTGGCAAGTACTTTGCATTGAAGCTTTGATTGTTGCACCTGCATGAGTTTGTGACACCTGCAGTGGTTTGCATTTTCAACTGCTTCTGTAAGTTTCTTGCTAAGTCATCAAAAAATATAAAAAGGAGAGAACAAGCCACAGAGAGAGTCAGTTTCAACTGGAATGCACAGCATGCAGCAGTCGAGTCAGTTTTAACGGGAAATTTGGAGCATGCAGTCAAGTCACAGCAGCATCGAGAATCGGAAGAAAATGTACGTCAGAATTGTTGCAAAAGCATTGAATAAATACGTTTATTAGAAGATAGATTTTCAGTATAAAAAACAAAAGGTTGTTTGTTTGGGTAATAAAGAGTTTTCCCAAGAATGTAATGGATGTAACATTATATTTGCTTTACTCTGCACATCTGTCACTGCATTGCCCATTATAACTATTTTAGTGTCATGTGCTTATCAAATAGCTAATTTTTCATACAGACTATGTATAAAATAAATAAATAAATGTAGTCTCAATTTGAACTTTGTGGTGCACATCATGGGTTATAAATGTTTAAATAAGAATTGAATTTTGGTTAGTTTTCTATCTATAATATTCACTATCTCTACACGTTGCTTTCTGTTTAATAAATATGATGTTAGGCAATCTAATGGAAATATCCCACAGTCCTCAAGCTTTCTCATTAAGAATGTTAAGAATATATTTTCCTTCTGTGCAGCCTTTAACAATATTTGTTTAGGATCCTCTCATTTTGTATTAACATTTTAACTTGTCTGTTGGTTCATCTTTTCACAGTATAAGTATACTTTGTACGATAAATATTTGTTTTTTCATTTCTTTCTCAGTTTTGCTTATTCTTAATTTATTGAATCATCTTTGCCATAGTCTCATTTACTTGTAGTCATTAACCTGAAGTGATCAGCAGAAACATTTTAAGGAATAATAATAATAATAATAATAATAATAATAATAATAATAATAATAATAATAATAATAATAATAATAATAATAAAAATAATAATAATAGTAATAATAACAACAAAAAATAATAATGATAAAAATGATGATAATAATAATAATAATAATAATAATAATAACAAAATAATAATAACAATAATAAAATAATAATAATAATAATAATAAAATAACAACAACAACAACAATAATAATAATAATAATAATAATAATAATAATAATAAAGAACAACATAGACAACATAATACTCTTTCATTACACACTCCAGTTATTAAAATAGCATTACTGATACAAATCCCTCTATTTTTGCTTTATTGCATAACAAGTATCATGCGAGGGGCATACTGAAAGTCATGAGCAACACTGTTTTACAATCTTATTATTTATTTTTAAGCCAAACCAAATACATCATCATAATCTACAGACTTTCTTTCACTTTTCGACATAGTCTCCATTGTTTTGCACACATTTTTCCCATCATTCTACAAGTTTGAAAATGCCCTTGTGATAGAACTCCATTCCAGCTGCCCGCAGACCCTGACGCACTGCTTTCTGAATATCCTCCAGCGTCTCGTAGCGTTGGCCACGCATCTGCTCCTTCACAGAACCGAAAAGATGGTAGTCGGAGGGTGCCAAGTCGGGACTGTAGGGAGGATGTGGAAGAGTTTCCCACCCTAATGCCCTGATCTTCTCCATAGTGGCACGGGCAGTATGCGGACGTGCATTATCCTGTTGAAGGATGATCCTCTTTCCAGGGCGTTTATCACGCAAAGCCTGACGGAGCTTCAGAAGTGTCTTGATGTAGTGGGCAGAATTTATGGTTTGTCCAGGTTCAAGAAAGTCAACCAGAATGCAACCTTGTGCATCCCAAAAGACACTTCCCATAACTTTTCCTACAGACTGCACTGCCTTCGCTTTCTTCTTCGATGGTGAGTTCAAGTGGTGCCATTCCATACTCTGACATTTCGTTTCTGGCTCATAGTGATAGAACTAGCTCTCATCTCCAGTCACAATACACGTAAAAAATTCATCACCTTCATTATGAAATCTCTGAAGAAGGTTTTGTGCAATGGTTCTTCTCTGAAGTTTGTGGTCTTCAGTCAATAAACGGGGGACCCAACGGGCACAGAACTTTCGATAACCCAAGCTGTGGATCATTTCTTGCACTGCACTATGTCCTATTCCGAGTTGCACAGCAATTTCATTCACAGTGAAACACCTATCTCCTGTAATGAGCTCATCAACTCTTTCCTTGTTGCTTTCTGTAGAGGCAGTTCGAGGACGCCCGCTACGAGGCGCATTTTGCAGACTCGTGTTTCCATCTTTGAAATGTTTCACCCATCTTCTAACACTGCTGGCACCCATGCAGACACCTCCATATGCACGTTGAAGGCTGAGATGAATTTCAGGAGCAGATTTTCATTTTCCTTCTTTCACAAGGAATTCAATGGCAGCACGCTGTCGAAACGAAGCATCAATGTCAGCCATTTTTCAAACACCGTCTGTGGTCACATGATAGAAGCTAATGGCGTCACAATAAGTCAACATGTAGCTTAAAGTCTGTAGATTACGATCCTGCAATTCGTTTTGTTACATTGTTGAAATTTAAATTTTTACAATGGGTTGCTTGTGACTTTCAGTATGCTCCTCGTATGTAATCATTTAATATATATATTTATTTTTGTAAATTGTATTAATTAGAAATCCATTTATTTTATATTATGACTAGCTGGTTGCCTGATATTGCAAGGGTAGCTTTTTGAACCCTAATGTTGATTTAATTTTGTTTACCTCTCCCTATTCTTTATAAAATTACTGTAGAATTATTTATGAAATTCTTATGTGAATTTTACCCTTGTAGCTGCCTTAATCAGAACTGCATTGGTACATCCTGTAACAGAGGCGTAGCTGGGAGGGGGTAAATTGGAATTTGGAAACTTCCCCCTTGCCAAAAAAGATGTATAAAGTGAGAGCAAAATGAAACTTTAATTCCAATTACTGAACTTTAGTCTATGAACAAAATATCAATTTTTTCAACTATTTCATTCAAGATTAATTCATATTTATTATATGGTTAAAT
Source organism: Hymenopus coronatus (assembly GCA_030762935.1). Classification (NCBI taxonomy): domain Eukaryota; kingdom Metazoa; phylum Arthropoda; class Insecta; order Mantodea; family Hymenopodidae; genus Hymenopus; species Hymenopus coronatus. The sequence continues at coordinate 132,205,999 of CM060897.1, read as the reverse complement.
ATAAATTGTTTAAACATACATTCTTATGCTTAAACCCTTTTTTAATATTTTTCTGGCCAAACTACTAGGTATTCTAAAAATATGGAGTTGTAAATAAGGATAGGAGGGATTATTGAAAGTCGTAAGCAGTCTGTAGTTTGTGCTTGTACCTACAGGATAAGTATCCAGAGTTTTATCCAGATTGATTCACTTGTATGTGGTTAAAAAATATGTAAATGGGTAACTTTTTAAAGTTGGGTAGTTTTCTATGATTTTAACTGCATAAATTTGTGCCTTAGATGACCAAGCAGTACAGTTTTCTGTGTAAGGGGTTGAAAATAAAGTACGGTTAGCTTTTAATTGTGTACTATGTAACTCAAAATAAGGATTAGGATTGTTTTTGGAAGTTGTAATGAAAGCTATGATTTTTACCAACTCCTATTGTATAATTGTGCCATATTTTGACTATATGTTTTAACTATGCACATTTTCATATGGTAGGGATAATTTTTTATGTTTTTAAGATAATTTTAAATTTTAATATAAAGTTTCATTTAGATATGTTGAAATATGAGGGAAATTTTGTGATATGTAAAATATACAATGATTGAACCTCCCAAATAACTCAATTTCAAAAAATTTAAGCATGCCCCCCATTCCCACCTTTAGGCTAATTGTCATTAAAAAATCTGCCATATTTGCAATTAAGATCCAAAAGTAACCTCTGATACCCATTTTCAATTAAATGAATTTGATATTTGGTGATTTGTCCATGAAAAAGCTAGAGATTACCCTACATAGACAAACACAGTATGCTGCATACAAATTTTCTCTCTTTATAATATCATTATATGTTAACACGTAGAACAAAACAGATATAAGCCTTGGTGTGTGTGTATGTGTGTGCATGTGCGCGCACGTGTGTGTGTGTGTGTGTGTGTGGTGTGCATGCATGCGTGTGCATTTGTGAGAGAGAATACAAAATCTAATTAAAAAAATAAATAAATGCCAAACTTAACTTGGCATTTAGGTTTAGAATCTTATATAGAGGCAATAAATATTTTTGGAGAAATTCCCAACAGATTATATTGGGCTAACTAATAGGGTGAAAGAATCCATCTTACCATGGAACACCTGAAACTGGCAGAAGGCCTAATAAAGGGATGCTATGACAAATTTGCAAGCAGTGCTGAAATTCAGAAGAGTGACCTCTTGTAGCTCGATTGTTTTATGAGGACTAAAGGGAAATATATTCCTAGGATGGCTTGTATAGTTATTACTAGTATTACTGATGTGATATGCCACATTCAGTGCAATTCTGAGGGAAGCTGAGGTGATCCATCTTGATTGTCTTGCTCTATATTATGGAACTGCCTGGAATGACCAGCTCTGACACCTGTGATCAATCTAAGTGACAATGCCAGGCTTTTGTTAAGGTGGATAGTGGGATGTTCTTCAGCACTAGTGTAATTGGATGGACAAAGAGGGGAGGTGTCCTCCCCTCTCATTTTCTTGAAGATCTGGTGGTCGGGTATAAGGGGCAGTGTACTTGCCTTGGCAGTAGGTTGTTGCTGTGACATACTTGCTCAGCAAGTTCTTTTAACAAAAGATTGAGTGAAGAGGAGTCCTAAATACAACACTGAGTGACAGAAGGAGAGAAGATGAAAATTTGAGACTCCAGTGAGCTACCAGAAGAAATGTAAGGAGTTTGGCATTTGACACTAAAGGGGAGTAATCCCAGAAGAGAAAAGAGGAGTCCTGTGGTTGAATTCAACATACTAGTGAGTGACTGAAAGAAAAAAGTTGAGAATTGGACACTCCAGAGTAGAGTGTTTCCAGACTTCCTTTAAACTTGGAGAACACTACAAGCATTTAACCAAATCTTGGGACACCCACCAGCCTGATGATGTGCAAGTTTTCATCTAGGCTAAATACAAGATTTTTTTTAAAAAATAAATTAGCAATTAATTTAATAACACTGCATAGAAAGAATTCATTTTATATTAAAATATATTACCTCTTCTTTATCATAGATGCTGTACTTGTATATTTACAAGAAACTTTTCTCACCATTATCCATGACACTCTAAAGACTGTGCACTGGATTTTGCTTTTAATGTCTATTCACATTTCAGTTCAGCTAACAGCACTTCCTCTTCCAGTTGAACACTCTCTCTTATCTCTGAGGACAATCTGTGAAAAGGTTCCTGATCCAGTCATACATCTCTGATGATAAAGAAGGGAATTACTTTCATAATTTGCCAACAGAATTTCAGATGGCGTGAAATTAATGGTATAACGGGTCGTGAACTAAGATAACTGAGGAAACATATCAACTCTACCTTTTATAAGATATTTTTTACAAATGCTAATGTTTGTTTTGAAGGCCAAAGGCTTTTCCTAGGATAAGAGAATATTTTCTTTGCATCTTACATGTAATTGTTCAGTATATTGTAACAAATCTCTTTATTTCAAATGCTAATGGCAATAACAGCAAATGTTTTTATTTCAATTCTGCAGAATAATTTTCTCTCTTGTCACTTTGCTGCACTACTCAGTTGATGACTGCTTCATTTCTCCAATCTATCTGTACTCTTAAAGCTTTCTGTTGCACAATAGCAACAATGCAGAGGAGCCATAAAAAGCAACAGGCCAACTGCACATCTGCAACAATTCAGGGTGGTAAGGCATAGGCATGTGCTTTTGGGCATGTAGTCAAATTGCTCCTTCCTCAAGAGCATGTGTAGGAAGAGAATAATGAGGCCTTATCCCATGGTTTATCATATTTTGGCAAATATGAAGTGGGCCTGTTTAATAAAGTTGACTAAGCTATGTCAAGAATATCTTTCAATTTATCTCCAAGCCTTTTAAAAACAAAAACTTCACAATGCAATAAAAATTGAATTATGATAGTACCTAATTGGACATTTTCCTTTCACAATTGAAACAAATTCTTTAATAGATCCAATTATTGAACATGCACTGCATGTTAATGTATCAACTAGTTCTGTAACAGTAAAAATGTTAGCAATAATGTTCATGAAATATTTTACAGTATTCTGGAACCCCCCATCAAGAGATCAAGAGACAGCAGAACCATAAGGTCCCTCAGAGCTCCAGTTGGGAAATGCTGTTCTAGTAAATAATCAGGAGAGAGAAGAGACTGCTTCATACTATACACAAGGAGAAACTGGAGAAAAAACTAAACAAAGCTACAAAATGTTTATATGTAACTTGTAAGAAGATGAGAATCTATTGCAACTCTAGTATCCTTTGGTAATTTAATTAATTGTTCTTTCACACACGCTCTGTGTGGGAATGGTAGTAAAGATAAAATAGACTAAAAAGTTAAATGCCATAGTAAGGATTTGGACCACAGATCACCAATATACCTCTGCATTTTTCAGTCTGATTCTACTTTTACCAATACCCTTTCTTTGTAGAAAAAAATAAATAAAATAAGCAGTATCATAAATTTCCTAAATTTTGGTTGATTATTTGTTAATAGTTCCTTCATTTGCCATCTTGCTTCCCAGTAGCACAATATTAATTCTGTAATTATTAAACTCCTGCACTTCTCAATATTAATCATCCCCACTCTGTCATTTGCTTTACAAAGTATTCAATTTACTTTTGCTTAGTTATTTGTTTTATGTAAATAAACAATAAAACAAATTACATCCTGTAACAAATGAGGCAATAACTTTATTATAGATCATCAGGAATAATATTTCTATTGTTTAAAATTATATTCTACTATTTTCAATTTTTAATTTCCATTTTTCATGAACTTTCTCCTGGAAAATATTCTGTGTTATTAATTTTAATGAATGAAATGGTGATTCAGAATTTCCTAACAAATCAATGTACCATTTTTGCTGAAGTATCTGCCATCTGATTACCAACAGATCCACATTGAGAATGAATCCAGTACTTTGCTGAGATTTTATAAATGTTTCATGCTATTGTGATTTTAATAATCTTAATATTTGTATAAAAGCCTATAGCAATTACTTGTGAAACTAATTTAGAATTATAAAAATAATTTATGACTGAAAGAAGTAATCATATAAAGAAGATATGTTATTGCAGAGCTAATTACCTCAGGTATAATATCAAAATAACTGGAATTAAATCCAGCAATCTATGAAGGAAACATTGGTATTCCTAGCAAAGAAAAAGAAAGATCCAAGTTGCTTGGAAGTTGTATGGTCCAAACAGTACTGAGCAGTTAAGCATTTATGGTGTTATGAAAGAAACATTTTGCAATTTAATCTTGTTACTTTGTGGCTCCCAAAGTTTCTTGGACTAGTGTTCTGTTTTACTCAGTGCACATGCTGCTTCTTAGAGGACAACAGCTGGACGCTGAGACCACTTGCATCTTGCTGGTTATATTTCCAACAGCATATGCTTATAATATCTGACATTTCAGTAGTTAACCTAACGAATCTTAATACAAAAATGATACACACCATTCACAAGATCAAATACTGATTTTGGCTATAAGTTATTAAATAAGTTTAATGCTTCATGGCCAGTCTCAAATTAATTTCCAAAATGGCTGTGGTTCAAACCTTGCTAGGACCATCCACCATAAATGAGCTTTTTTCAGGTTTTCCTCAGTCGTCATGAACCAGAATGTTTATTTTGCAGATTTCCTTTCTGAATTATAATGTCATTTCATGTATCATTAGTGTCCTCTGTCTTTGGTGGCATATGTAGTAAGAACAGTCACTAAACACTACTTATAAAAGAAAGAAAAATACCTGAAACTTGCAGGTCTTAGATTAACAAATATTCAATATATCTTAAGATAGGTATATTAACAGTTATTCAAACAGTCATAACATTTTTCCAACAGATATATAAAACAGTAAATTAAAATTATAAACATGTCTAAAACTATAAACTTTTAGGAGTTTCTCCTTCTGACTACCCTTAATTTTACTTAAGTTTCAACCACATTTGAAATGTACTGACAATTTTATTCAAATCTCCATATAAAAAATCTCTAATTCATTCTTGCAATAGTCGGCAAATTGTTTTACTCATACACTTATACAGGACAAAGCTGAACTAATAAGTGCAACATGGCAGTTAACAAACCTAAAAGGTGGAATCCTAGTAATGAGCTTAGCAGAGAGTGTATTAATACAATCACCACTATAAACTTGGGTGACCCAAACTTTAAATCTTAACAAATAATTTTTAAACACGCTGATTGCCGAGAAATTAATATTCTTTTTGTCTTTAATTGTCAAAATTAGAGGTCACTGGTAAGTCCAGTAATGGTCAAGCAGTAATTGATTAAAGGGACAAACAAATATTGCAGACAGTCACTTTATAAATTGTAAAGTGAATACTATAATTAAAGACAGATATGTTTTAGCTTTCTTTTCTACATGCATTGACGTGGTAAATGAAAGTACATCCTATTGATTAAAACTAAAGAATAGTATTGATTCAAATACACAAAAGTTCCCCAAAAAGAGGGTAAATTAAAGTTTTACCTGTAATAACATTAATATCTGGAACATTATCTGGAGATAAATCTACTGTCCGAGCATTCCGTTCAAATGCTTCTCTTAATATCCTCTTTTTAGTTGCTGAGCCACATAACCTGTACAAGCCTGTAAAATATAAAAACCACAAATTAACTTTGTTATGCTGTGGTAGGTAATTTAATATTATAAACACTATTATCAGTTTATAATCTAAGCCTCAGCTTAATTGGAAACCGTAAATTTGAACTTCCCCACCTGAGGAGAGAATTTTACTCCAGAAATTCAGTAATTATTTACTTTGGTTACAGAATGATTTTTTAAATTTGTATTTTTTTTATAGCAAAAAGCCCTAAATTTTCATTGTTTCATTTATAAATATTTTTCAGAAACGCCATTTGTAATTCTTCTTCCAAACACAAGGATCATTCAAGTTTAGCAGAAACCAAACTATACAAATTGTGCAATTTTTCACCAAAATCTGCTCATCAGGAGATAAAGAACAAGAAACACACCAGGAATCACTGAGCCAATCCACCAGAAACTGATGGTCAATTAAATGTCACAGCTAAGAAAAGTTTTGGAAATACAGAAATGAGTACAAGAACTTATGAGAATGTTGTAAACCTTTCCAATCAAAATTTATGACTAAGAGAAATGGAACTCCTAAACCATGGCTTAAAAACTTGTGTCCATTTCTCAAACAACATTGAAGACTACTTTGCAGATATCAGCATTTCCTCACAATTCTTACCAGAATCGGAAAAAAGCGCAGTGAAAAATCGGTGTAAAAAGATTTTAGAGGGGATCAATACTAGACTGGTTGACAGAAGCCAGCAAAACTTCATGCATTCACTGAGACAAACAAATGTAATATACACCAAGGTAGATGAGTGAAACAAAATAGTCATCATGGAAAAATCGGATTATGATAGCAAGATGAAGGAAATGCTAAATGACAATGAATATGAAGCTGTCAAGAAAACCCCCCTAAAATCTTGGGTAAAAATGTTTGAAAACACAATAAAAAAACTGCAGTATAATACCAAACAAATATACAGTAAAATCAGACAATTCAACCCTACCCAGACTGTATGGGTTACCCAAAATTCACAAACCCTGCATTACAATGAGGCCCATAGTTAGCAGTATAAATTCACTAACCTACAAATTGGCAACATGACTAACCACCAATTTTAATTCCTTTCCAAAATTTGGCAGCCTCAGCATCAAAAATTGCTATGAGCTCATAGAAAACATAAAGAACATAGAATTAAAAGAAGGGGACACATTGGTCTCGTTTGATGTCAAATCACTTTTTCCAAGCATACCATTAGATAAACTCGCTCCACTAATAGAATATTGGCTTAAATCAATTGGAATGGCACCATAGGAAATTTCAGAATAAATAGAAATTATTGAATTATGCACCGAACAAAACTTTTTTCTGTTCCAGACAACAGGTTATCGCCAAACATCAGGATTAGCAATAGGCAATTTATTCTTGCCCATATTGGCAGATGTTTTCATGACCGCATTGGAAATCAGAATCTCAAAGGGTTTCCCTTGGATGTTCCAAACATGGCAGCAGTATGTCGATGACATCTTTGCCATAGTGCCAAAAAGGGAGATTGATGATACCCTAAACTTTTGAACATCCAAGAAAAAAGTATAAAATTCACAGTTGAAATAAAAAAGGATAACCAGCTACCATTTTTAGATCTGAAAATAGTCAAATATGAAAATAGAATAAACTTCAGTATTTACAGGAAACCTACTCAGACAATTACATAAAAACCAATAGTTATAACCTAACGGCACATAAACAGGCAATCTTCAATAGCCTAGCACATAGAATGGTTAACATACCATTTCTAAGTATGAATACAAGGCAGAATACTGCAAAATAATTGAAATTGCAAATTAAATGGTTTCCCAAGATCTCTAATAGATAAAAAAAATAAAACTAGCCAAAAAGAAGAAATTCCTAAAAGAAACAACTACTCTCTTAGCAATATAACAAAAGATAAGCTTGAAGAAATTCATTCACATGGGCATTTGACAAGTTTCAAAAAATGTTCAAAAAATACAACATTCAGCTAGCACCAGTAAACTGTCACAGCATAAAAAATGAATTAGGGTAAGTATGAAGGACATCATCTCAGGAAAGAAAAAATTGGGCTTATACAAAATGGAATGCAAGGACTGTAATCAGATTTATATTGGAAAAACAAAAAGAAATCTAGAAACAGGATCCAAAGAACACTTCAGAAACTAAATAAAAAACAATTGGAAAAATCAGAAGTTGCCACCTACTTTTGAATAAAACACCACAATATAAATTCAGAACCACAACTTCTAAAATACGTAACAGCAAAACAAGTGCTAGCCACATAGGAACACATCTTCATTGTAATAGATAGAAACAGGTTTTCAATTTCGAAGTTCCATAGAAGAATGTGGTTCATTGAATCACCACCCAGAGGAGACAGCACTTACAACCTTCAGCTTCACCACAAGAAATTTGTCGATGTCTGGTTGAAAATGAAGTCCTTTGAAACATGTTCTGGAAAAATCCCAAGTAAGTGTTGTTCAGTGTAATTAGCTGATTAGTCAAATAAATTAATATAACAACACTATTTAAAAACTTCCATAAAAAGATAAGTGAAATAGCAGAAATGTCTTATTACTTGCTTCCTTGTAAGGGAACAACCTTGGTTGTATAAAGTTAGCGTAGTAAATTCTTTTTCTTGATATCTTGCCTGCCAAGAACACATAAAATAAAGGCTCATCTTTCATCCCTGTTTCATCTCTTTTAAATCACAATTAAAAATCCTGGACATGTGTTTAATCTATCAACTTTAAGTATAATTCAGTAAAAGAAGTAGAGAATAATATAAATTCAATATTTTTGGCCCAAACATGATGCTTTTTAAAGACTTATTATATCAGTTGAAAAGGATGCCATTTGAAAACAAACCTTAATGTTACACTGAAGGCGCACGCACGCATGCACACATACTGATCTTTAAAGAAAAAAATCTGATGTGTTCCATTCACATGGCTTTCTCTACATCTCTGCAACAAATTATTGTTAAAAAGTTTATGCCTCTATTTACTTTATACTAATCGATAAAAAATTAGCAGAAATATTCTTATTACTTGCTTCCTTGTAAGTAGAAGCGAAATAAGGGAGTATCATAGGTTAACGTGATAGCCAAAAGCTGGCTGCTATGTGACTGAAGTTCCTTTGTTTGTATGGACAGTAGTTGACAAATTCCTATATGAGAAAAGTAAGTTTTTTATAGTTGAAACCAAAAACAAGGAATATCTCAAAAATGACCAACTCCACGAAAAAAATGTATGTAACGTAAATTGTGTGTTTTAATGAGCTCTACATTTCTTGTGCAGTAAGTTTTTATCTGTCTTGCGGTTTAGCAGTTATGTAAAATTCCGTAAAATTAGTCCAGAATAAAGTAGTCTTCATAGGCTATTCCCAGAAAAATCAAGATATACATTTTGTTTTTCAGGTAAAAATCTTTAATATATGATATTTTAATCAAAATTGTTAGAGCCATTTTTTTAAAACTCAAAATTTTCGAAAAAAGTTCCATGTAAAGGGTAGTTTAGTGTGAGGGGATTTTTCTCAAAATCTTCATGTTGTATCCCTGGAAGATACTAAACTTAAATACCAAGTTTGGTATTTTACTGACTTTTTGTTTTTGAGTTATCGTGTTCACGCATGCACGCATGCACACAGACCTTTTTATGAAAATGATTTTTTTGGATACAGGGGACCCTAAAACATATATTTCCGGTGAAATCTCGGTATCAAATTTTTGGGTGGAGTGCAATACCTTCTCTATACATTATATACATAGTACGTGTAGAGAAAGTAAAAATGGAAATGGAGTTTTAATTGCTGTGGTTCTCAGCATCCCATTCTATACTGGGCATGACAGATTGATTAATTTTGCTCAGAGGCCTCTTTAATCAGGCTTGAGATTCTTTTATGTACCGTAAATCTACGACATGGGACCTCCCTTCTGAAGGAAGCTTTGCTAAGGATTTTTATGCCCGAAAAAGTCCATCATCCTCCGCCGGGATTGAAACACAGATTTGCTTTATCCTGTGATAATAGTAGATTAATATATTGTAAATATAATATATGTATCAACATTACCAACATATTTTTTTACTTTTCTTCTTCTTCTTTTTTTTTTTCCCCCTTCCTTTTTAATATAATTTATCTTGAGGTTAATTTTGTAGTATTTTACTACTATTCATAATTGTTTTACTGTTATTGGAACTAAAGAGATATTGTATTATTTTTTTCTTTTAAGTGAACATTATAATTGGGGAAACTGTTATGTTCACATATCATATACATAAATAATACAACAGGAATAGCAATATACAAATGTTTATGAACTGGATGCTTTATGTTGTCATTAAAAATCCAAGTGTTACCATTGGCAATTGCAAAAAACAACTGACTAATTATAAAAAGGACTTTGCAACTTATTGATTGGGTAGTCTGCTTTTATAGCCTGCTTTTACTGGTAGCACCTTGAGTTATTCTAACACTCTATAAAAACAATTTAAGTAATGTTGAACATGTATTAAATTCAGATGTTTTTTCGCTGGTACACAAGACAGGAAATTCTGCAAAAAAGTGAGGTTATTCTTTACTGCACCATATGTAAACACTACCTTGAATTCTGAATTCTGTATAATTTTTTTATTTAATGTGTTTAAAGGCCTGAATACCTGATCTATTCCGTTTGAGAGGCTTAGACCATGGTATGGCAATGAACTCACATGGTATTTTATAAATGCTATGTGGGAAGTATAGTGAAGTTATTTGACATTATGTGCACATTCCAGTTTGTACATACAGTTTGAACCTGATTTATGTGTATACCAAGGGAACGAGGGAAGATTACTTATAACTCAGAATTACTTATAACTGAGATTTTGATAATGCATTATACACATTAAAAAAAAAGGCAATACAGTGGGCCTACAGGTGCAAAATTTTACAAACAACAATATTTGTACGAAGAATACATTATTTTGAATTTGGTTCTGCTTTAAAGAAATCAATTAATTTCGCTTATTTACTTTTTTGCACTAAGTGCATAAACCTCATTTTGCAAACTTATTAATGAATTTAGAGCTTTTTCACCATCACTTTTAGCACTAATATAACACCTACACACATTTATTGCACTTAACATTTCATGGGTATTTCAAGATTTGAGTCGTCATCCACATTACTGTCAGTGTCGTTTGAAGCTGATCCACTTTTTGATCACCACCATGTTTTTGGCAGACATCAGCAATAATCTCATCATCCTGTAGTTCCCCACACACAGCTAGATTATCATCAAAATGCACAAAGGTATAGAAATTTGCACCCTTCGTAGAACTAGCTTATTTATAGACTCATCACTACCAATATCATCACCATTATCAGAGACAGCCTCTCCCTGTAAGACACCAGATTTAATGAAGCAGTGTTTGATTGTGGAGGATGACACCTGCTTCCAGGCTGCCAAAATAAATTCCATGGCTTGTAAGTTAATGGCAAGATTTTCATTTCCTGCATCAGTCAGTGTTATTAAATGTTGAACCAGCACTTCTCTATGATGAACTTTGAAATTTGCAATGATGTTCAAATCAAGTGGCTGTAGACGACTGGTACATTTAGAAGGGAAAACTTCTACTTGAACATTTTCCAAAATTATTTGAGGTGGATGTGCAATCCATTAAAAGAAGGATCTTCTTCTGTTTCTTTTTCATTTTAATGTCCAGTCATTTTAACCACTGTTCCATTAAAATCACAGTCTTCCAAGACTTCCTATTGGATTCATATTCCATAGGTTTTGTTTTCACACCCTTAAAATACCTCGGATTCTTGGATTTTCTTATCACAATTGGGGGAAGTTTGTCTGATCTGTCTGCATTAGTGGCAAGAAGAACTGTTACACAACTTTTACTTTTCTTCCCTCTATGGCATTAGTCAGCCTTTTCAGCTAATGTCTTGCTGGGAAGGAGATTGTAGAATAGGTCAGTCTCATGGCAGTTGTAGATGTTTTGAGGCTGATACCCTTATGATTCCTGGTAGAACCTTTTTCTTCCAGTGTTGAACCGTGATGTCATCCACAGCATTCAACTCGCCGCAAATTGTTTTCCCTGTAATTCCATGACAATCTTTATATCCTTGCAACAATCCTGATGAAGCCTTGAAATCAGCCGTGATGTTTTGCTTTCATGTCGCCACTGATTGGTAGAGCGTCAGCCCGCTTCTGCTGGAACCATGTGAAAAGTGCCATTTTCAAATCAGCATATCTCCCCTCCTGCTGACAGCTGCATTTTGTTGATTTGGCACCCAATTTTAAAAACTCATCCAAAACAACATTTTCATTACCGATAACTGTACATAGCGTGGAGTAAGCAATTCCAAAGTCTCAAGCAACTTCGGTTTTGGCTTTGTGTGGATTAAGCTCCACCTCTCATATGAATTTCACTTTCTGATCTAGTGTATAACATTTCCTTTTTCTGTTCTCCATGGCTGATTAAAAGCAACTGAGAACTGAAAGACAAACTGCTGTTTAACAATAAAAACCAGATACCAAACCTTTTGATCTTTACTTCTCGTTTGTTGCTGCATTATCGCACTCTACCAACAAACATATTATTGTCTTTGGTTTCTGAGACCAAAAGCTGCCTGTTCAGCTTGCGTCTTTGTCAACAGAGATAAGGAAAATACCCTGGAGTTTCTTTTAAGATAATGTAAGTCATATGCTCATTATAATTATGTTTGAATTATGGCTTTTAACTCTTTGTTGAATTCAGTTGTGCTCATAGGTACATTTATTAATCTATGTGTGAGGCTGTTTATTACTGCATGTTTGTGTGGTAATGGGTTGTAGCTATCATTTTTAATGTAATTTTCTGATTGAGTTGGTTTTCTGCAGATTCCAAAGTTACTTTTGTGCAGTTTCTGATGATTTTTAGGTCTAAGAATGGGTGTTCTCCGTTGGTTTCTTTTTCCATTGTGAGTTTTATTGTTTTTTCTTGTATGTTTAATAATTTTATGGCATCATCTAAATGTCTGCTTGGCACTACTGCAAATATGTCGTCAACTTAGCGGTACCATACATTGAAAATCCATGGGGATACTTTCTTCATGTGTGTTTTGAATTTGCTCATAAATAAATTTGCCAAAAGTGGAGATAGAGGGTTGCCCACAGAGAGTCCTAATTTTTGCCTGTAATATTCCTATTGAAGGTGAAATAGTTTTGTTCAATGCACTAACTTGTTAGTTGAATGTAATCTTCTAATTCTGCTGGTTCTATTTCTGTTGTATTTAGCCATTTTTTTTAATAAGTTTTGCAGTTTTTGAGTTGGGATGCTAGGGTATAGTGCTGTAACATCAAATGAAACTAAGGTGTCCTCTGAATCCATTTTTAGATCTTTGATTTTTTCAACTAATTCCAAATTAGCAAGAATCAATGCTGAAAATTCTGCTGTTGTGTAGTTCTTGAGTTCTCCGCTGCCCATGTCTATGTGTTGTGGAAGTTCAAAACCCACTTTACGTAAAATAGACCCTGTCCATCACCAAAGCATTTGTTACAAAATCTGGATTTGGTGATGTAAACATTGAATGTGATTTGGACACAATAACTGTACTTTAAAAGCTTAAAGTACAGCGCAGTGTGACATTCTCACTGTGTAAGTGATATTCCGACTACTCCAATTAGGATTTTGATCAACCAAGTTTAGCAGTTCCTATTCCATGTTGATGCTTACGTCAGGTTGTGGTTGCCCTCAATTATGACAATTCGGAGTTATACTACCTATATTATGTACCCACTGTGCTGCACTTGGCATGATCCTGTTAGGAAAGCTTTCAGCATTGATCGAGAATTGCACTGCATTTCTCCATAAATTAAGATCATGTCCAGATATTCATATATTTAAATCATGGAATTGTGTATGCTATTCTGTAACAATATTTTCTTTGTTCTTTTTTTATCCATGACTCTTTTAACTGCTCTGATCTTAACTTGTGGCTCTGACAAAAAATAAACAAGTGCATGCAATTAAGTAAACATTCCCTGCAATCTTCACCAAAATTGAAAAAAAGTTAATGCAGCTGATGCAATATTGCCAGTTCTAACAGAGCTAAGGAGGCAAAAAATTTTGGACTTTTTAAATTTTATCTACATAAAAACTATTCATTCTATTAAATAGCAGAAAGATAAGTAAATCAGAAAACTATGTGGGACATTATAAAAATAGAAACTAACTCAAAAACTTCAATGAAAGGAAACATCCAATTGAACTATAAAGACAGCATTGAAACTAACCCTAAAGAAATAGCAAATATATTTAACAAACTCTTTGTAGAAACCACGAAAAACTTACAAAGCAAAAATTATCCCTTAAGTATTGATAATAAACTCATTAGTTTTTTCAATAACAAATCCTTATTCCTTGCTCCTGTATGCATAAATGAATTGTTAAGTATAATAGAAGAACTAAAAAACAAGAAATTTGAAGCAGTGAATGGAAATTCGAGTTATCTATTTAAAAAATGCAGCATGAACATCATAGAACCTTCATGCTACATTGTAAATGAATCACTTCAAAGTGGTACATTTCCGAGTGAGTTAAAGATAGCAAAAATATAACCATTATTCAAGTAATGTGAATCTCAGGATCCAAACAATTACAGGCCAATAGGTTACTTTCAGCCTTCTCCAAAATATTAGAAAAAATTATGTATAAGAGATTAACGAAATTCCTTACTAGACATAATATAATTAGCAGTTGTCAGTATGGATTCCAAAGTAATAAATCAATTAGCTTAGCAGCGATAAATTTTGTTGATAGTATTTATGATGTACTGGACAAAAGTGAGGTTGGTATAGAACTATTTTTGGATTTATCTAAAGCTTTTGACATGGTGGATCTCAAAATTCTGCTGAACAAATTATATAAATACAGTGCAAGAGGAATTGCTTTCAACTGGTTTAAATCATACAAACGTGAGAGCAGGTAGTCAAAATTGATGCTGAAGATGCAAAACTCAAGAAAATTAGAAAGGAACTTATCAGGAGTTCCGTAGGGCTCTATTCTTGGTCCTCTACTGTTCCAATGGTACATTAATAACCTACCTTTATATCTTGAAAATATAACAGAAGCCAGGTTATCACTATTTGCTGATGTATAAGCATTTTCATCATAGGAAAGCATGAAGAAAGTCTCCAACAAAGCTCAACTTCAGTTGTGAAGAAAATCATTAATTGGTTTAAAGCCAACAAACTGCTTGTAAATGAAGAAAAATCAATAGCACCTAATTTTCAGCACAGAGCTTGTCGAAAAGCAGGGAATCCCAGCATCAGAATAGATCCTAAATTAGCAACTTTTGAACAGGAAACAAAATTTCTAGGATTATGGGTGGATAAAAATCTAAGTTAGGACAAACACATAAAAAAACTATCAGGGAAGCCGAGTAGAGCTTTTTTGTTCTTCATCAACTAAAACCTTAAGTATCATTTACGGTTCTCAAAGCTTATTATTTTGCTTATTTTCATTCTTTAGTGCTGTATGGTTTACCTTTATGGGGAAATGCTTTGAATAGCAATATAATATTTAAACTTCAAAAAAGGACATTAAGAATAATAGTTGGTATTCCAAAAATAGAAAGTTGTAGGGAACATTTTCCTGAATCTCAGTATTCTGACTTTAACTTGTTTGTATATAAAAGAGTTAATAGTCTACATGAAGATAAATGCTGCAAATTACAGCACTAATGGGGAAATTCATTCTCACAATACCCACAATAAGGATAAGCTACACCTACACCACACCTCTCACAAAACCAAACTGTTTGAAACTTCCTTTAAATATAATGGCTTAAAAGTATATAATTATTTAACAGGGAACTTCAAAAAAATATCCTCTATAATTAAATACAAGACAGAGATACACAAGTTTTTACTAAAAAATAGTTTTACACTTTATATAAATATGTTGAATACTGTAAGGGGAAAATTTAAACTAGGTATTTATGAGGTATACTTTTAAACAACTGTGACTATTTAGGTTTAGGTTTAGAAGACTGCTAACATTATAACACTGCACCCTAGTGACTTCTTTAAAGATACTGCCTTGAATCCTTGTTTGTTTCATGGTTCCTGTCCAACTGAGGGAGGCACCTCCACTAAAGAAAGGGGAAGTTTGATGACAGCACTGAAGACCAGGACCGCACTTTTTCAAATTTAATATTAAGTTCAATGTTATTATTAAATGTAAATTTTTAAGAATATAGTCAATGTTTAGAATTTGTTTTATATCTTTTGACAAATTGTATTGTAATTTCGAAGGTGAATAAAATCATTTATTTATTTAAATACACCAAAGGAAAAAATTGTCAGAGAGAGAGTGTGTGTGTGTGCGTGCGCGTATATGAGAGCATGTATATACATGCAGCTATGTGTGTTACTTAGCACCATTATTATATTAATTTTAATGGAATTAAAATGTTAATGACTATAACTTGCAAGATAATTAAAATTAATTGTTTCTATGTTTACTCTATTTTAACCTCACTACACCTATGTTGGTGGTGTTGTTGTTTAAAGCAACTGTTAGTATTTGAAATCTTGCAAATATACAAAGAGGCTTGTGCCAGTGATTTGATTAAATTAAATCAAAAGAATTTGAGTCGGTTTTTGTAACACAAATATCACTTAGTAATTACTTAGTGGGGGCCAGTTTTGGGAACACTCGTTCCCATTTTCCACCCTTAATTCGAACTAAATCTTGCTTCGTTGGCATCGTTAATTCAAACTAAATCTTCCTTGTGGAGGAATCTGGTGCTGGATCTTTGAACTTTCAAAGGTTGCGTTATGGTGGTAAATCAAAATTCATGATATGGCTCCTTCTCTTCATTATCTAGATCTTCTCCCACTCATCTAATTCTGTGTGTTTATACCCTGGTTTTTAACAGTTATATATTAGGAGTGATTTCGTGTCCTAATGTCCAAAAATGATAGGCAACTACTGATTTTTCTGTTTGCTTGTATTTTAGGTTTCTCATGTGTTCATGTGTTCTCATGTTTCCTTCAGTTTCTAAACTTTTTTTCATCCTTCCTATTTATACTAAATTACAGTCTGAGCATTTAATTTCATACATTCCCAGATTTTTGTATTCTGGGATAGGATCTTTTAATTTTTTGCATAGAAGTTTCTGAATGCTGTACTTATTTTTTGAAGCTAAGGGGACGTTATAGTTCTTGAAGATTTCCTGAAGTTTTTTTTTTGTTGATAGTGTTTAATGCCTGCTTTTACTACAAGGGCACCACAGGCGATGACACTGGTGATACATGGAATAACGATGGAGCACCGGTGGAATGTGATGGAAGGGGAAACCGGAGAACCTGGAGAAAACCCGCTCCTGCGCCGCTTTATCCACCACAAATATCACATGCGGTTGCTTGGGATCGAACCCGGGTGAGAGGCGAATGGTCTAACCACTCGTCCTTGGCACAGTCGATTCCTGAAGTTTGCTGTGTGCCCTAGAATGAGAGGTGAATTTTCTGAACTGAGTTTGGTCATGGAGGTTCTGTAGGGTGGTTGTGTGTGTTATGCAGTTCAAGTTTTTAAATTTATGTATTCTCTTGTCTACTGCATTTTTTTGGCCATTGTTGGTAGCTATTTGGAATATCTTTGGTATTCTTTTTAGTATTCACTATTCTCCATGAGAATGTGTACTAATCTGCACGTTAAACTGTTCAGAACTGCATATTTGTGTATTGTGGGATTGTAGCTATCAAACTTTCATGTAGTTATCTGATTTGTGGATTTTCTATATGTTCCAAATGTTAGGTTATGTTTTTCTGTTGTTATAATGATGTCCAGGAATGGAAGGCATCCTTCCCGTTCAGTCTCTATGGTGAACTGAATAGATTTGTTTTGTAAGTTGAGGAGTTTGAGTGCACCATTTATGAGTTTCTCCAAAACTATGGTGATGATGTCATCTACACACCTGTATATATAATCAAAAAATGGTATATATACATGAATTTGGTAGTTCATAGTTCCAGCACCAGATGCCTCCCAAGTGATATACCCCCACCCTCATTGTTGACATTAACGAAGCAAGATTTAGTCAGAATTAAGGGTTGAAAATAGGAACAAGTGTTCCCGAAACTGGTCCCAGTAAGTAATTACTAAGTGTAGTTTGTGTTACAAAAACTGACTCAAATTCTTTTGATTTAACTATTAGTATGCTTGTCTTTCTGGACTTTTTGAAGGAAAGTAAATGAACATCTATGAGAATATTTATGTCCATGATGTGATAATGTCTCTAAGTAGAGGGGTGGAAAGTTTGTGTTGTAGTTCAACATGTAATAAAAGTTCTTTTTAAACTGTTAAACCTACTTTATTCAACATGAACCAACATATTCTACCTCTATTGCAATCCAACCTACATACTTTGTACTGACCAGATGTAACTGCACTGAGATGGTGATAACAACATACAGTACTGCTGCAAGTTCTGTCAGTAAAATTTAAATGCACTGTAGTATGGAAATTATGAATGAAGAAACATGGCAACACTGTATATTGTCGCCCACAAGGTCACCTTTATTACTCCATGAGTAACAGGCTTGCAGTGTGCCAATAAAAAGCAAGAGAGAAAGATAGAACAGGGAGTATATGAAAATCATATGGCTGTATTGGGATTATTTCATTGTGAAAAGTGAACTAAGGAAATTTTTTTGTTACTGAAACATCTTGGCATCAATGAACGATTTGTGTTTTGGACAATAGATGGTTTAAAGAAATGGGTGCAACTGTTGATCGCTTCAGATCTGGCCACCTTAGGTGTGTACGCACAAAAAAGTTGTGGATACTAGTCATGCAAAGTTTCGATGCAATCCTTTGCATAAACAAACAATTTTGTCTCGTGAAATGAATCTCTTCATGAACAGTCACATATTTTGAAGGATGATTTACATGTTAGCTGATATAAAGGATACACGAGGCACTTGCTAACTGAAAACTTAAAGAAGATATGCCTAGTTCAACCCCAAGCTTTGTTAACGACATATAGGGAGAGCAAAAATACAAAACAAAAACCACACCACAGTGGCTGGCAACCAATGTCCCACAGTTCATTGCTACTGCTTAATGACCTAGCGGAAGTCTGAACCTCAATCCACAGAGAATAATCCATTGGATTATTCTTTGTGGCAGAAGCTCGAGGCATGTTAAAAAAGGCACAGCAATATTGAAAAACTAAAAAAAAAAATCCATCACATCAGCTGTCAAGAAAATTCCACTGGACACGATTCTTGCAGCTATTAGTGAGTGGCCTCAATGTCTTTGCTGCTGTGTTGCCACACGTGGCGATCAATTTCAAATAAGAGTGTTTTCATTTTGCAGCATTTTTTGTGTTCTTCAGATGATATGTATATTAATGCCTTTGCATTGAAAAGAAATGAAATGGCGTTTTATTTATGGATTCTCTTTAACTGCTGTGGTTCTCAGAGTCCCATTCTATACTGGCTTGATTTTGCTCAGAGGCCTCTCTATCAGGCTTGAGGTTCTAAATATACGACATGGGGCCAATGGCTTTACTTCCCTTCCGAAGGAAGCCATGCTAAGGATTTTTATGGCAAAAAAACCATCATGCTCCGCAAGGTTTGAACCTGCAACCTTGAGTACATGAAGTTACCATGGTAACCATTACACCACAGAGTGCGACTATGTGCATTGAAAGTATTGACAGAACCAATGGCAGTACTGTGAACATGATTCAAATGCAATCTACTGAATTTGCATAGTTTATTTAGTTGTATATGCATTAAAAGTACTGAAAGAACTTATGACAGTACTGTGTCTCTGTTTACAATACAATCTATCTTCAGTATGTAAGTATACATCAACATTTACATAAATATATTTAAAGAATAGCCTGATTCTTAAAGCATAATGTATTAATATAAACTAGCACAGAGGAGAACTGCTCTTTATTGTTGAAGCTTACCTATAATATCTAGTCCTCTCCTCTCCACTTCTTCTACACATCTCCTAACAATTATAGGAACAGCAGATGCTGCTTGTGTTGCTAATGTTACACTCGTGGCCACTCCTCCAGGAACACCACCAGTTACACTTTCCCTTGCTACAACAGTCTCCAGATCTACTCCAAAGAGAGCCGATACTCCTGCTTTACTTCCAGGACGGCCTGTAATTTTATGAAAACAATAACTTAGTTTCCTTCTTTTGCATTAACATTAGAAATATCACAGATACTTGCATTTACAAACCAGATGAACTGGATACTGTTAAGCAAAATATCTATCTGGTCCCAGCTGATTATAAATACCTCTAGGAAAAATTCACTAATTTCAGGTGGAGCCTGAATTTAGTTCTCCACATATTCAATTAGTTTTCTTCACCAAAATCAGAAATCATTTATAATGTAAAGGGGATTCTCAGAGAACATAGTGACCAACAGTTTGTCAAACTATCTATATTACCTACTTATAATCAATTTTTTCAGATGATAGAAAAGTAATTAAGGCTGATTTGTAATTTGTTTTAAAGGGGAGAAAATAATGTTTTTTCCCTCAAGGTATTTGTTGCAAATTCCAAACACTGTAGCCCAAAATACAGGTTACAATACAGGCAGAATCATAAAATAGCACCAATGGGTATGCTGTAAGTCCAGTTTTACTTATTAATATAATATTTAATAATTCTTATATAACAATTAACAATTCTTATATAACAATTAGCAACTCTGTTTTAAAATCACCAGGACTAGTTTTGCAATTTAAGTTTTATTGCATCTTCAGCTCAAATTTCTCTTCGCTGTTGTTTTTTTATTTACATTGCTACTAGGTGAACTGTGTACTAAGGCAGATGCAATAAGACTTAATATTGTGAAACTAATATGATGATTTAAAAAATATAAGTGAAGAATTGTTGCAAATTATTGTTATATTAATAACTGTGTTACTTCACTGTAACTAACTTCAGTTTCACTTATTAAAATTTTACTTCTTTGCAACATTATATACTGAAAACCTTGTGCTGGACATCTGTTTAATAAACCTTGAAAATGAGGAATCTATTGGAAAACATGTACATTAACTTTGTGCATTGCATTACTGAGTCTTGGAGGATATCAGAATATTAATGCATACATTCTTCTGCTGCTTACAGATGATTCATCTTTAGTAAAGACCCACATTTTCAGTAAAAATAATCAATGGTTTTCAGTGTCTAAAATAGTCTGTTTACTATTCTATTTGTTTCTGTGCCAATCATAGTATAATGATTATGTAGGTCAACAGGACAATGTTTTCAAATATGTCTGACTTAGTTTTTATTTGAAATGCAGCAACTGAATGAGTACCACTGTATCCATTTGCAGGTTATTTTTCAATTACAAGATGCTACCCGAAGTTCCAGGAATGTCTGTTTAGCAGGTACCTCATGCATCCTTTGTGTATCTGACTCAAGCAGCTTTATGCTAGGTGATCATGTTAAGTTTTTATGTTAATTTTTCCATTGTTATGTATTATGTGAGTTGAAAAACTGATGATGGTGCATGGCTAGTTAATGGCCTTCCAGAGCAGGAAAATCAGCCTCAAACAATGCTGTGCCATCTTGAAAATGTTTAAATCAGTAACCAGCAGTAGTCCTAAAGATATCACTACAGTTTGCAATACAGTGTCATCCAGGACATATGTGGGATTTTTTTGTAAGGGACATATCAGAGGGTTTAATCCAATGAACTGGACATGCAATAGATTGCTGCAAAGTTTATGCCTGAACTTTTGGTGATCTATGACAGTTTGTTCTTCATGTGCCATATTCACCTAATGGGCATTGAGTAAATTTTTTTATTCTGCAGAATGAAACTCAAGTTAAAGGACCTAAGATTTGTAGGAGGATATGCCACATGTATGTAGAATTCAATATCAAGCCATAACTGTGTATGTAAACCAATATAAAAGTAGAATTGCATATAATATTACAATACTAAAGATGCAATGTAAATATTTAGCCATAAAAAGATATACAAAACCAAATTGTAACCTAGGTAATTAAGGAAGAGGTGAGCTAACTTAATTCCAGGTAATAGTCCACCAATTCTCACTTGGTAATGAGTACAGGATTAGGTTAATGACTAAAAATAGAAAAAGAAAAATATAGGAAAGAGAGAGACAGAGTAATAACTTGACTTCTGGGAAGTAGAGGGAGTTGGAAAAATACAAAGAAAAAGAGATGGAACCATTGGGTTTTTCCAGAAGCATCATGAGGACTATCACTAATGAAACTTGGAACAGAATATTTCCATAGTATGTAATGTGATGCAGCTCAGGAACCATTGAAGGTGTTCTTATATTTTATGGTACAAAGGTTAGCATCACCCAGTGCCAATATAAAAAAAGGGAGCATGCTCCAGACTTGTACCCTATCTGTGTTGACTCTTCATGTGATCAGAGTGTGTCTGAAGCAACAAAAGCACATCCACATATTTAAGGGGTGGGTGAATGATGTGCAAATAGATTAGGCTCCTTATCAATTTGCTAAAGTGGTGGGAATAGTCATAATAATGTTGGTTGGTTGGTATCTAATGCTGAGCAGTTGGCAGTGAAGCCATTCGCTCTAATCATAATAATGTAAATATTGTAAGGAAGAAAGCTAGCCGCAATTTAAGATTTTGACATATGTTAAACAAAAGAATAAATTCAAATATTAATGGAAATGCAGTGTTTTGTAATTTTGCCTTGCCTACAAAAATAACCTGAGATAATTAGCTAGGCAATATCAGGATTGGATTAGTCTTCAGCCACTGAGCTGAGAATACCAGAGAGAAAATCACTGCATTGGAGAGGTTCCAGCATTAGAGGAGATATCAGCTACAGAAGGATGCCTAGACCCTGCTACAGATTTCACATTTGAGGAAATTCAAGTGAAAATGCAAATGATACTAAACAGGCTCATGAAAAATACATTCTAAAGCCTTCAAGGTTATTGAAAAACTGGGAGCAGTGTGTACGCTCTCAAGGGGACTACTTTGAAATGATAGTGATAAATAAAGTCTAGGTAAGATGTAATTTTTATTTATTGAAATATGCTGGGAACTTATGTCTAGCACTTTGTATACTATTCAGTGCATTTGTTAAAATACATAGATTTTAATTACATTTTTATGTATCCTAATAACATTATTAATGTTAATGAAAGTGATTCATTATATGAGCATTATGTTAGATTAAGAATATTTAAAGACTATAAGACCTTCATTCTTTATAATTTTCAATAAAATCAACGAATATATGATACGTGCCCAAATGCACATGGTTGCACCTCTATCTTGCCCCCTGGTTTGCTGCAGGTGTCTGTCACCTTAGTAAATGAACATATGGCAATATAAAAATGGCTAAAAAAAAAGATGCTTGTATGCTACTTCTAGCTCTAGAAATTTCCTGCTGCACATGTGAGGGTTTTATAAAGAGAGCAGCCAGAGCCAGGGGGTCAGTTGAAACAGAAACTTTGGAGATTGGCCTCAACCAAAAGACGAGAACTGCAAAGTTCCTGAGCCTATGCAGCTAAGTTTGTCAGATGTTTCTCCAACACCGTGAAACCTCTGATTCGTAAAATCCTAGGTGCTTAAGTCAACCACTCTGCAGTGTTTCTATTTTAGAATTTTCACAACCTGGTGGTAACTTTATTGTGGAGCCTGACACTTGCAACACCATTGTTGGCAAATTCTATCCCAGGTCCAGAATGGCCAGGAACATGTCATGATCTAATACAACAAGACATTCTCCAAGGCAGAGAATAACTACTGTGTTACCTAGTAAGAGCTATTGGCAGTGGTAAAGGCACAAGAGTGCTTCCACAAGTACCTGTACAGCCAGCCATTCCACCTGAGGATTGACCATTTCATCTTTGTGTGTTAAGTGTCAAGAACCTGGAGAGCCAGACATCCTGTTGGGTCCAGAGCCTGTAAAAGTACAACTTTACATCAGAACATCGGAAAGGAAGGGGCCACTCCAATGTGGATGCTATGTCCAGATGACCCTATGCAGAGGAGTGTGATCACTGCACTGAGATTGAAGAGGAGTGTGCTGCAGCTGTTCATGTTATTTCAGAAGTGCCTGCAGTTGGTTGGGATAGCGCAGGGCTGAAGGGGAGTAGTTAGCAGATGCAGACTTGGGACCACTCCTGGGAGAAGTGAAGGCAGGGACTAGACTAGGAAGGAGGATATTGCACCAAGGAGTAGTATATACAAGTCCTACTGGACTCAATGGGATTCACTAAAAATAAAGGAAGAGGTATTCAGAGTATGTGAGTCACTGATGGAAAGACCCAGAGAGAGTAAAGTTGTGGAAAACCTGGAAGAAGTACATGCAGAGACTTCAGGAGGTATTTGGGACCCAAACAAACCATTGACAATGGTACTACTGGCTGAGACTATGGGCAGATACTGAGGTGGTGCTGCCAATGTCATCTGTGGGGGAATATTTGGCCCACAGACCAGGAGCTGGGGTTGAATCCAGCAGTATAACATGGGAGCACCCTTCGAACACATAGCCACTGATGTAACTGTGCCATTCCATCTGCAGACAGAGGCAACAAGTAGCTTCTGGTCACCATGGATTACTGCACCAAATATCCAAAAGTGTACACCATCCCTAACCAGAAGGCCAAGACCATTACAAGCTGCCTCTTAGAAAAACTGTTTTGTCACTAAGGGGTACCAATAGAACTATACAATGATCAGGACACCAACTTTGAGTCCAATTTGATGACTGGAGCAACTTGGAATACACAAAATGTGCACAATACCTCTTCACTCACAATCAGACAACAAGGTTGAGCAGTATATCACGACTCTAGAAGAACATTTGAGGAAAATTGTGGCCAATCACCAGAGAGACTGGGATATCAGGGAGCCACTTTTCTTGGTGACCTACTGTTCTTCAACTCACAACACTACCATGCTGACATCAGCCAGTTTGGTCTTCGGTATATTTTTTATTTATTTATTTATTTATGCTAAGCTTTATACAGGTGAATATGACCGGTGTTCAGCCCTGGCTCTTTACCGGTCATACTCATATTTTACAATAGTTTATTAATTCTAGTTTATTACACCATTTTGTCTATTTACTGTCCATATCCATTTATTTTTCACTTTGCATAAGAATTGTCCAATCTTCTTACTATCTTTTTGAAACATTTCAACTACTACTACATTTCTATCTATTTTAAACCATTTCTTATTAATATACTTTTTTCTCCAAATTTCAGTTCCTTTACATTTAAATAAAATGTGTTCTATATCTTCATTTCCGCCACATATAGGACATTGATTTTGTGGAATACCTTTCCTTAGACCTTTTAATCTCCATACTCCTGCTTTCAGCCATGCAATACCTTCTCGCTCCTCTTTATTTGTCACATCAATGTACTTTTCCCTTCCCCATGAGACTTTCATTGGTATATAGAAAACT
The DNA here is from genome assembly GCA_030762935.1 of Hymenopus coronatus. Lineage (NCBI taxonomy): Eukaryota > Metazoa > Arthropoda > Insecta > Mantodea > Hymenopodidae > Hymenopus > Hymenopus coronatus. The sequence goes on along the minus strand of CM060897.1, from coordinate 132,180,954 downwards.
AAAGATCTCTTTTCAGTTATTTCACTAAATATTTTTTGTATTTCTATATCCTCAAATCTTTTCCTTGCCAACTTCCAGAAGTTATTCACATTATTTTCTCTTCTTCTCCACATTTCCCCTAACCCACTACTTTCCAGGTTATTTCGAAGACAGTCTACCCATCCCTTGTTCTTTAAACTTTTCTCTTGATATACTAAACACTGTTTTAACAAATTCCTTTCTTCCAATTTCAATATCCTATGCCAAAATTTCAATGCCCTTTCCATAATCTTTCCCTTACTTGCCACTCTACCCAGCTCTATTTGTGCTACCTGCCTAACAGTTGCATTTGGTAACCCCAGTATTTCTTTGCAAAATTTCCTATGCACCTCATCTATGCCTTCCCATCCTCCTTCTAATCCCCATACTTCTATCCCATATAGCATTTTTGCCTCAACCACCATATTGTACACTTTTTCTAACCATCTAATATTTATATTAGGTGCTTTGTATTTGCAACTTCTAATAGCTGATAAAGCTCCTTTTCCTTTTGCCAATGCAAATTTCTTTTGCTTTTCCCAATTGCCACCACTATCAATTTTAACTCCTAGATAAATACATTCTCTCACTACCCTGTACTCCTTTTCATTCTCATTCTTCCATTTTTCATATTTGCTCAATTTTCCCCCTTTTTTGAACACTACAATCTGCGTCTTGTCCTGGTTCACTTTTAAACTCCACTCTTTACAGTAATTATTTAATGTTTGCAAGGATTGTTTCAAGCCATTCACTGTAATTGCACCTATAACTAGATCATCTGCAAACAGTAATCCTGGAATCTGAATATTATTAATTACTGGCATCGAGTTATTATTTCTCCCAATTTCTGCTAATACATCATCTATATATAAATTGAATAGGACTGGACTTAACTTACATCCCTGTCTAAGGCCTTTCTCTTGTTGGATTTCTCTTGTTACAACCCCTTCCTCCACTATTATACAAAAAGTATTTTCCTTATATAATGCTCTAAGGGTGTCCACCATTTGTTTACTCACTCCTTTAGTCAACAACTTATGCCACAGCAATTGAAGCTCTATCCTATCGTATGCTTTCTCTAAATCCACAAAAGCCATATATAACTTTCCTCTTTTGTCTTTCAAGTATTTATCCACCAGTGTTTTTATAATAAATAAGTTATCAACTGTCCTCCTCCCTTTTCTAAAGCCCATCTGAAGTTCCGAGAGGATATCATATTCTTCAACCCATGTTTGTATCCTGCTTGCCATAATACCAGTAAAAATTTTTCCTACATTTGATAATAATGCAATACCTCTATAGTTGTTTGGTTTGTCAACACTACCCTTGCCTTTGTATATTGGATGTATGATTGCTTTCCTCCACTTATCTGGTATATACCCCTTCACCTTAATTGTGTTAAATAAGTCTACTAAAACCTTAACTCTGTTTATTTCAGTGCACCATTCCTTAAGGAACTCTGGAGGGATTCCATCTATTCCCGTTGCTTTATTTCTCTTCATTATTTTCACCTGTTGGATTATTTCTTCACTTCTTATTATATCATCGAGTATATCTACATAGTTATTACATATTTCCCAATTTCCTATCTCATTTTTACTCTTTTTTTCCCCATACAAATTTTTAAAATATTCCATCCATTCTCCTGGTTTTATACTTGGTTTTGTTACATATTTATTATACATTGATTTCATAACCTTCCATATCTCATTTGCATTATTTTCATTTAGAATTCGTATCAAATTACTTTCATATTTTTTCATCCAGCTTGTTTTCTTTTGTTCCAGTAATGAATTATATAAATCCCTCCCTTGCATATACTCTTTCTTTAATTCTATGTTTCCTAATTCCCTCCACTTTATGAGCAGCTGTTTGACTTGTCTTTTAGTTACTCTACATTCTTCATCAAACCAGCCCTCATCTCTTTTGTAAACCTTCTTTCTCATTTTCATTTCCTCCCCAGCCCTTAGCATAATGATATTTAAGATATCCATAGCACTTTCAATTTCTTGTTCCTTTATCATAAAACTTATTCCACACTGACATATCTGGCCATAATTAGAGTTTAATGTCTGCCTAAATTTATTGCAATACTCTTCCTCCCATTTGTATCTACTGTATCTTCGGTATATACACCATGCAACCTAAAGTTTAGGAGTCCTCCTGGAGCAAAACAGCCAGCAGTTGTCCAAATGGAGCCCTCAAAACATCCAGGTAGCAAGTACCCAAATAAAGCCCTATTACTACTGTCAGGCCAACAGCTAGGGTTTCCACCAGGGTGATCTGGTGTGGCTATATCATCCTATTCGGAAAAAGGGACATTGCCCCAAGCTTCAACAACCATGGCAAGGAACATAATTTGTAGTAAAGAGCATAAATGATGTCATCTACCACATCCTAAGGGAAGATATTGGTAGTGCACTTAGATTGTCTAGCCCGCTATGTTGATACTCATCAGGACAATAGGCAGTAGGCATGCTCTAGAATGTTCACTTTCTGGAAATTTCTGTTTACATCATTGATGACTATATGAGGAACAACTACAAACTAAGTCAAGCCAAATTGACTGGGAGTTCCAACACATAGTGACATGAGAGAGCATTAGCTTTCAAAGCATCAAGAAAATTGTACCGCAGAATTGTTGTACAGCAGTGAATTAAAGACAGTTATTTGTAACTGGATTTGAGGCAATAGAGATTTTTGTTGCATGATATACATTTCATTAATAATCTCTGTTAATTTACTAAGCCCTCTTTCTCCTATTTCTTTTAGCAAATCCATAGATATCTCCTCATCTCCAATACTTTTCTTTTTCTTCATATCTTGAGTTGCTTTTTCCACTTCAGACTTTTAAATGATTAGTACTTTGTCATTTGTTCTACTTCTTTTTATATTTGTTTGCAATTGTTGATGTTGATTTTTCTAATCCATATAGATCAGTGATCCATATCTTCAATATATACTCTTCTTCTGTAATAAAGTACTGCAAAATCTTATTTCTTGATTTCTCTCCATCCCCTTTCCTTTGCTTTGTTATACATGAGGTCATAGCATCCCTTCAAAATCTCTTCAGTAACTTCTTCCAAGCTCTCTTTTTGCTTTATCTGTTTATCTCTCAACTCATTATTTAACCTTTTATTTTATGCATTACTCTCTTTCATTTTATTTTTTCTTCAGAATGCATGTTTTCTGGCTCTTCTTTCCTCTTTTTCAGCATATCTTGTTATTATGTTTTTTAATATTTCTTTGGTTTTGTTCCAGTTAGCTTCAGTTCCCAGTGTAGAAAAATTGTCCACTATTCTTCCTTTACTGTTTTTCTTACTTCCTGCAGCTCTTGCATATCCATTTTCTTTTATTCCTCTCAGATTACCTTAATTTCTTTATTCTTGTTTCAATAAAAGTAAAGTAAACAATGCTATGTATTCTATGTAAAGCTATGGTGACTGCTTAATTCAAAGAAAGATGCAGATTACTACGCATAATAAAAAATACCATGTTTTGAGAAAATGCTTCACAAGCTATGCCTTCCCGATTAACAGAAAGGATTCTTATTGTTCTATTAAAAAAACAAACAAAAGAATGATGTACAGTTACCAATTGTTGAATTGTTCATTCGTTAACACTCCCCTTCAATTTAACAGTTGGAGTGCAGTTTACAAGCAAGATATTAAACAATTTACTTGACAACAAAGCATTATAACTTTATGAAACAATTAAACATTATTGCAAAGAAACAAGCCCTAAGCTTGAGCACATCTCAGTAAATTTGTTTGCTGAGAGTCCTTTTGTGAGTACATCAGCCTTCTGTTGATCAGTAGCTATATATTGAACAGAGATGATTCCCTTTTCATATAAATCACATATAAAATGGAACTTCACATCCACATGTTTAAGGCACTTTTGATCAACCTTTGCCAATGAATGAATACACACTTGATTGTCCTCATGACATGGAATTGGACATTGAATTTGAACATTAAAGTCAGACAGCAGACGGTAGTTTGTTTTCTTGTAGTCCACAAAACATTAGCCCCAAACACTTCAATTAGAAATCCTGAGTGGATTTTCTATCAAGATCATCTGCCCAATCTTCATCAGCGTATAGCTGTAAGGGGGTAGTCTGGTTCCTTTTGTACAGCAATCCAAGTTTAGAGGTACCCTTCAAATGGTGAAGTATCATTTTAAGACTTTTCCACTAGGCTTCAGTTGTGTTAGACTGGTAACGACTTAAAAAATTAACAGCAATACATGTGTCTGGGCGAGTAGTATGCATTAAGTACATTAAGCATCCTACAAGTTCTCTACATGGCTTAATACCAATAATAGCAGGGCCTTCTAGTTCACGAGGAGGATGTACTTCTAATGGTATCTTCACTGGATGACATGGGTCCATGTTGAATTTCACTAGGAGTTTATCCTCGATTGGGAGAGGTACATTCCCTCAGAGGTTCTTTCTATTTTAATAGCTAAGAAATAATAGAGATTTCCCAAATCTTTGGTTTTAAATTGTGTCATAAGTGCTGACTTGATTCGATGCAACACTTCTTGAGAATTACCTGCAACAATCACATCATCCACATATAACAATATGTAAACAACAATGTCTTTCTTCTTTAACACATGGATGCACTTGTCGTAATTTGACTGAACAAAGCCAAGAGTTTTACCAAAATGATCAAACTTCTCATTCCATTGGCAGGGTGCCTGCTTAAGAACATAAAGAGATTTCTTAAGCTTACAGGCAAGTTTGTATCCTTGGTAAAGCCTTCAGGCTGTACCATACACACACATATATATTTTTTCTTTTAAGTCTCCACGGAGAAACTGCTCTACAAACATATCACAATGATTAATCACAGCAAGGAGAACTCATCCAGTGGTTAATTTAGCAACTGGGGCATATGTTTGATCATAGTCTGAGCCCCATTGTTGAGCACAACCTTTCACAACAAGGTGTGCCTTGTAGCATTCGATCTCCCCTTGATCATCGTACTTGACTCAAAATACCCACTTGTTAGGTATGGCTTTTCTTCCATCAGGCAGTGGAGTTAATTCCCAAGTGTCATTTTCTTTAAGGGCATTCAGTTCTTTCTGAATGGCTTCTTTCAACAACTCTTCATCTGGTGTTCCTTTTATATCTTCAAGGGTCTCAGGGACATTATCAATGTGAGATAGCATAGCAAGAATACTTTGGTTTCTGTGAAATCCCTCCAGATTTCCGAAGTTGTATTGTTTCTCCCACTTCTTCCTTTTTTGCTGCTTCCTTGGATGATTCTGGTTCCACATTATTTTTATTTTCCCAGGCTACCTTTTCCTCAGAGTGATAGAATTTTGTCTCATCAAATACCACATCTCTTCCAAGTATTACTTGATGTTCTTCAGGACTCCAAAGTCTATAATCATTCGGGCAATAACCGACAAGGTAGAATTTTCTGTTCTTGAGCTCAATTTTCCTGACTGTATGTCCTTTGGTGTCTTAAGGTATGCAAGGCAGCCAAAGATCCAAATTTTCTCCAGGCTAGGTGTCTTGCCATACTATAGTTCTGCTAGGTCGTTCCCTATTAAAGCACCGGTTGGACTTCTGTTTATGAACACTGCTACAGAGACTGCTTCAGACCAGAGAAATTTAGGTAAACCAAAACTCAACAGCATACAGCGTGATTTTTCCATAATTGTTCTGAACAGGCATTCTGCAACACCATTTTGTGCCAGTTTGTAGGGAATCGTACACTCCAAATGAATTCCTTTTTCTGCACATAATTCTTGCATTTCATTGGAGGTGAACTCACCACAATTATTACATCTAAGATGATTGATTTTTAGATTGAAATGTGATGTTACCATAGCTTCATACTTTCTAAAATATTCTGGAACTTCAGATTTAGCTGCAACAGTAAAGTGTATGTAGTCATCCAGAAAGGTGAGTACATACCGTTTGCCATCATATGACACTGGATTTACTGGACCACAAAGATCACTATGTATAAGCTCAAGTAGTCTTATAGCTCTTGGTCTTCTTTTTTGATATGGTAACTTTGTTTGTTTTCCTTCCATGCACATCCCACATACATCCTTTAATTTATATTCAGTGATTCCATCCACCAGGGTTTCCAATTTCTTTAGGCCGCTTTGTGAAATATGTCCCAGTCACTTTCTGCCAGAGATTTTCTGCTTCCTTAGACAGACAAGCATGGGTAGTTTCCATATCTTGAGTTGATACATTTTTCCAACTAGACTGCCTTCAGCTGCAATCTGGTTGTTCACTGTGACAAGAACCTCTCCACACTCAAATGTAACCTTACATCCTGCAGCTTCCAGTTTCCTTACAGAAAGGAGGTTAGCATTTAAATCAGATACTAGTATACACAGAGATATACTTTTCCTCTCCTTGACAAGTGTAACACACTTGGTAGTACCCTTTTCTTTAGTCATCATTGTTGTTTCAGTTTTTGCTGCCTGCACTATTATTGGATGTATTAAACTTTTATTTATTTTCCATAAATTTATCAGAGCTTACCAAATGTTCCAAAGCGCCTGAGTCTATATACTACACGAGACAATGTTCCTTCTTTTGTACATCATAGGTGATAACAGACGATTCTTCTTCACAATTGGCTAGAAAAGTAAAATCTGTAAGACTCATTTCATGTTTATCTTGAGTGTCTGTAGAATATCCCTGAGCTTTCTTCGGACAGTCCTTTACCCAGTGACCAAGTTGTCCATAGTGATTACACAGGAATTTTGTCACACCATAATTATTTTGTTTTGTCAAGTTACTACTTCCTTGAGATCTGTTGAAGTTTGCATTACCTCTTCCTTTACCCCTTCCTTTTGTTCTGTCTCTACTGTTGCCCTGACCAGACTGTGATGTTCCACTGGAGTCTCCTTATTTTGATTTTGAAGATCCTGTCAGCATCATTTTTGCTTCCTCATCCAAAAGATGGCTCTTAACAAACACAAGCATGAGGTTATCTGTGGACATAGTCTCAATTGTTATGGATACACTATTATATTCCATGGGCAAAGTTATTAACAGATGTGCAATCTTTTCAACTTCCCTAGCCTCACTTCCTGTTGATATTAGCTGCCTGATTAATCGATCAAATCTTTGAAAATGATCTTCCATGCTTTCTGTTCTAGAATTAAGTTTGAGAAAGAGCAGATGTTTTCTTACCGACAGTTGTGTTGCTAGACTTTTCTGTTGAAATGTAGTTTCCAAAGTTGCCCATATTTCATGTGCTGTTGATTTCCCAATTGCATAACCAAGATGACTGTCCACAATTTTCTGGATGATCCTAATCTTGCATCGTCTGACCTTCTGTAGCTTGGCTTCATTCCTTTGCTCTCGCACTTGTCTCTGCTGTATGGTCTCTGATTCCGGTACTTCTTCCATGACTATAGGGTTCTTAGCAATTTTCAGCAACCGTAGTTCATCTAGTATAGTTTTAACATGGAATTTCCAATTTTCATAATTACTTCCATCATATAATGGGACTTTGTACTTATTTTAGTTCACGCTTTCCATTGTAGCTGAACTTCTAACCTCAACCATATATTCAGTTCCTTGTGCAGTCATGCACAAGTTTTATTTCCAGATTATTCTGTTACTATGTCTGGGCCCATAACCTTTTATATATTCTATGTAAAGCTATGGTGATTTTGCTTAATTCAAAGAAAGATGCAGATTACTATGCATAAAAAAATACCATGTTTTGAGAAAATGCTTCACAAGCTACGCCTTCCTGATTAATGAAAAGGACAAAAGAATGATGTACGGTTACCAAATGTTGAATTGTTCATTCATTAACAAACAATAACATTGCTAATACAGACATTTCTCTCTGAAATTCACCTAGGAATAATCTGTCTGTGATTATTCAGTAAGATAATGTGTAAATTGTGCTTCTGCATTATCTATACTTAAACCATCAAAAAACTTAATCATTTAACCTGTATGTATAATTTATCAAAAAATTATTACTAGATATTCTTAACATCTACTAGAGCAAATATTATTATGTATTTACATGTTAACCGTAATGTCTCATTCCATCGTTAATCTCATTGTCAATTTTGTTATTGGAGGTAGTAACTACTACCCACTAGGTACCTCCAGTTAATAAATGGGTCTATTATTACTTGATGGAACAAGATTTTCCCAAAGGTTATTGACGATATGCAAACCATTGTAATGACAATACTACTTATTTAAATTAAAATAATTGTACCTAAAAGATGATGTCCTGTTATTCCTCGACGTCTGAACGTTATATGTGGATCTGTATGTCTTAAGCGTAGATATAGTGTTCCCCGTGGTTCAATCTTTAGAGCTAATTGGTGGATCGGTGATTCACGAAGCAGAGATGCTAAATGTACTGAGCCCTGAAAGAGAAACATAACAAAATTACTTCTCTAGAAATTCAAATTAAGCTGGATTATTATAGCTAGATAAAATCCCATCGAAACTCTTTGTTTTGTTAATAACTTCATGTAAATGGTCCAAGTTGGACCAGCATACTTAGAATGATTATAAATTAACAGAGACTGGCTACATTATAATTTTATAACATCTCTGAAAGCAGAACGATATGCATGAATCCAACTCATGTTTTGTTTAACATATTGGATTTTTTCTTGATAGAACAATAAGGCAGTCACCAAAATAAGAAAATTCTTTACTTCCAGTTTCAAGTACATTTCAAAGCTTCTGCAAAAGATTTAGGCACAATGCTCATGATGTCAATAGCTGTGGTATGTGCAGAAAAAATGTAGTTGCTCTACCCAGTTTGAGTAACATGTATTGGACTCCACTTCTTATTACTGGAGAGGAAACATGTAAATAGGACAAACTCTTTAAAAATATCAATAATTATGTAAATGCTGCATACTCTCAGACTTGCACTACTGTGCCATGTTTAGTCCATAGCTCAAGTAAATTTGTATAAATATTTTATTTTAGCCCTATCAAATAAAAAAATACCTACTAAAGACTAAGTTTTATTAGTTTTTTAATGTCTTTGCTTAGTAATTGATTTCTAGTTGTTTTAGTACTTGTACTTGTTAGAGTAATGAGTAATTTTGTGTGCTATTTCAATAGAAAACATGTTCCTGAAAGCTAAACATTTATTGATGATGCCTTGGATTCTTCTTATGACCTTTATTATGTATTTCTCTTAGTGTTCAAGATGTAGTATTATGATGATTACTTTTCACCAATTTTGTTTTTCTAACTCTCTTGATAAGCATCTGACTGGATACGGGGGGCAGTGACTGAAGAATCATAAATCATCACTTTAGAAATACTTTCATCTTCATTTTGTATTTTGTTAGTGCTTTGTCAGATGAGTAAAGATCATTAATGATAACATTTTTCATTTACTTCTGTCAGCTTCTAGTCAAGCCTTTCAAGTTCATTTTCGTTCCAGAATTTTCTCCTCTAGTTTTGTGGAAATCAAGTGCTCATTTTTAATTATTAACTTTGCATTATTATTGTTAAATATAATTCCCTCATGATATTGTAACCATAATGCTAAACATTTTTGCATGATCTAAATGCAATAAAATAGAATCTTGAAATACAATCAAATACTAATATGAATTTGTTATTATTATCATAATTGTATTACAATTTATTAGTTATTATAAACCATGAGTTAATATTATAATGTTGAAAACACATGACCAGGTGGGCAGGTGTGCTGGTGTGCTTAATGTGCACCAAGGTTGCAACTACAGAGGAAGTACGTACTGTCCTATCCCCACAAACAAAAGAACCGGGAATTTATGAAATTAAATGCTGAGACTGTAATCTAGTATATATAGGAAGGACAAAGAGAAGTTAAGCAACCAGATTAAAGGAGCACATGAGAAACCTAAAATACAAGCAAACAGAAAAATCAGCAACTGCCCATCATTTTTGGACATCAGGACACGAAATAAAACTGTTAAAAGCAATGTATAAACCCGCAGAATTTGATGTCTAGAGAAAAGATCTGCATGATGAAGAAAAAGAGCCATATCATGAATTTTGATTTACCACCATACAGTAACCATTGGAAGTTCATAGATCCAGCAACAGATGCCCCCACAAATAATATACCACCACCCCCATTGTTGATGCCAACGAAGCAAGATTTAGTTGGAATTAAGGGTTGAAAATGGGAACAAGTGTTCCCAAAACTGGTCCCAGTAAGTAAAAATAAGTGATGTTTGTATTATGAAAACCAACTCAAATTCTTTTGTTTTTAATTTAATAACACCACTGTCATAAGTTTCTTTGCATATTTGCAAGTTCTCAACTGAAGTCTTTGTTGAAAGTACAGGAAGGAATAGTGTATAATCCAACACTTCTGCAAAAGTTAAAGAATATACATCAATATTATAGAGTTATGTATAGGAATCCCTTTTAAAAAATGTATATAAAATCAAGTGAATAGAAATTAATCCTATAACATTTTAAAAACTTCATATTATATTTATAGAATAAGGTGCAGAATTAAAAGTAAAAGTAAAACTATATTTTGCTATTGCTTTTTATATATTATTTTAGCAAGGGGAAAGGGTTCCAATCTCTAATTTGCAACAGTTTGCACACATACATGTGCACATGCATCCAGAAATCTGGCTTATGGGTTAAAAGAAATGCTCTTTATGCATAAATTTGCATATAAGAGTCTTTCTTGAGATTCATTTCTATGTTTAACCATGTTATTATAAATTATTATTCAATTTTGACTTCTGTTCAAGGTATCCAAATGTAACCATGGGCTTATTGCTTTAATACAACTTACCTAACTTGAAATTCTTTTGTATTTTGTTACTAAACATGTAGGTAGTCATCCTTTAACCTTTATATTCATAGCATCACCAATTGATTAACATTTTAGGGGTGTAAAACTCTTGACCATAGCTAAATAGTGTAAAATTGGGCTTATTCCTGTATAGGCTTTGTTTCTCTCTAGATGTGTATCTAGAGAGAAACAAAGTATCTAAATAATCAGTGAGCTTTGTTAATATCATACCTTGTAGCAAAGTTTGTGCCTATATTGTGGGTCCCATGAATAGATGAGCAAGTCAAGCTCTCTGTTGTCCACCAGATCTAATTCAAATGTTTCATCCCAATCAAAGACCAAGTCCCCTGTTCTCACAACCGTTCTTGCTTTATGCACCCTATCACATTCTAAAACACAATATAGGTCCCTCAACCCTGTACTGCTTGTGCTACCTGTAAAAACAAAAACATACAGCAATCAGAAGCAATTAATAAAAGCAAGGACTTGTTTACATAATTTATTTCTACAATGGAAATAAATAAAAACTGGGTTTCAAAGGAAGAGTTTCAGGGTTGATGTTTTTCACTATATTATAAAAGGCTTGGCATAAAACATGGTAAACAAAATCTTGGAGAGATTAGACAGAAAGATGCATTATTACATGCAGTTATCAGTCAGAAAAATTGACAGTTGTTCTATCTGTGACCACATGAAGCTTTAACAAATCCATAGTATTGGTTAGCAAAAAAAAAAAAAAAAAAAAAAAAATCATGGTGTGTTAATTATTTTTAACTACCGTAGTTCTCAGCATCCCATTCTAAATTGGGTGTGAAACACTGCTTAATTTTGCTAAGAGGCCTCTCTACCACTCAGGACCGAAGGAAGCCATGCTAAGGATTTTTATACCCGAAAAAAAATTCATCATCCTCTACAAGGTTTGAACCCGCGAGCTTGGGTATATGACGTTAGCATGGTAACCTTTACATTACAGAGGGCGATAGTATTGGTTAGCAAATTTATGTCTAATTGTCACATATCAAATGGTCTCTTAATTAACATAAATGCAAAATAATTATGTGAGCACTTGCATTACGGATGTTTCGTTAAAAGGATCTTAGGGTGAAGAACTGATGCAGATAATATAACAGAAATCATGAGATTTCATAAAAAGAAACTACTGAGTAAAAAGAATTAAAAGTTAATAAATACACTTCATAACTCAAGTTACAGCTAAAGAAAACAGATAAACTGATAACTTCAAGTCTGAAATAATTTTAATTAAACTTATGTAATAGCCTCCACTAGTAAATATATGCAAACAAACTGGTAAATCTTATGGGTATAGCAAACTTTGTAGGTATTTATTTAAATTAGCTCAAAAACTTGGATAAGCACAGACATACCACTTAACAAAACAAGTAATGCCTGTTTTATACAATGCATATTCATAGTCATCAACTTGGAAACTAAAAAGATGGTACTTAGAGATCTATTTTTCAGTTACCTATTTTCTTTAAGGAGATGCAGCATTATGCTATTGGGTTGTATAATTCATTGGAAGAGAATCATTAAAAGTATAATATGTATGTGCAGGCCCAAATTTAGGACCTCTGATGCCCCTGGGCAAAAAAAAAAAAAAAAAAAATTGGTGCCCCCCCCAACTTGCAATACATGTATTACTTAAATTTTCACAACATAGAGAATGGTTTCACTAGTTTGTATACTTTAGTATGAGTGACAAATACCATAAGTGAGTTTATTAAAATTTAAGTAGAAACATCTTAATAGAAAGAACTTACACTAAAGAGTCATCACCCCATATTAGATGTCAAAACATTTACTGTTTAAATAACAAGAGACCTCCTCCTTGCCCTGTCATTTGCAAACAAGTTTATGAGTTCGTCATAGTCCATTTTCACTGTTAAGTCAAATTCAATTGCAAGAACACCGAGATAACTAAGACGATCCTTCACTTGTGATGTTCTTAAATAATTATTTATGCTTCTTAGAGCAGAAAATGATCTCTCAGTTGAGCAGTTGGAAGCAGGAGTGCTCAAGTATATTTGTAGAGCTATGTCTATGTTTGGGTAAACACTCTCTAGACAATTACATTTTAACATCTTGCACAGCTGTGTAAGAGAGTGCAACACATTTTCATTCTTTTCTGTGCAGCTTTCCAGTAATTTTACCGCCCCCTAAAATGTGCCGCCCTGGGCAGTTGCCCGGTTTGCCCTGCTGTAAATATGGCTCTCCTGTATATATATATATATGATGTACCTATATGTCAAGATATAAAAAGTGCAATATCATGCAGAAAGTATTAAAATATCTCAAAACATTGAAATTAACATTGTTATGTAACCAAATAAACAGTTGAAAGAGAATCTTAATATGTATGCAAACAGAACAATAACAATAACATCTCTAACATTATTTCAAAAAATAAACTGCATCAACATGCCAGGAAATTATTCTACTTATTTGGTTTCCAAAGCTAATTTGTTGCATAAATAATTGATAGCTTATACAATCATGTACGGTAATAAGATCTTTGACATGATATATGTATTATATATGGTTTGATTCTGTGAAAAATAAATTGTTTGAAGTGTCTGAGCATTTTTTGAAAAATATTTTCATTTAGCTGTAGCAAAACATATGTGGGGATTTTGAATCACACTGTATGAAATATTGTACACTAGAACAAAACTAAACTTCCTTTAATTTTCCTATTAAGTTGGCTACTTTTCTAAACTGTTGTAGTTGTGTTGGTGGTGGCAGTGGTATTGGCAGCAGTGGTGCTTATGTGTTTTTCACTACTCATTTATTCATAACTGTTGTAAAATTATTTATATACACATCATCCTTTTTTGTTTACTTTCTATTTAATATTTGCCAGAAATAGTCATCAGCCATGTAAAGTTATAGTAAGGTTAAACATAGATATACAAGAGAAGCAGTCCTCTATTTAGAGTAGAGATCAAGTAATTATGCTATTCATAGTTTTATTAACTCTTTGCTCAAGCTCAGGCAATTAAGGATGCCAGTTAACATAATAAAGTGTGAAAATTTAAATTATTTTGGGAATTGTTTATGCCACAGAATTTTTATTTCTCATAAATTATATATTTTAGTAAGATTTACAGAAACTTAAAAGTATATATTCCATTGTATTAATATCTCAAACCTATGACATTTTAATCAAACCATAAGAGTAATTTTTAAGAAACTAACAAAATAATGGACATTTTATATGGAAATGGTTTCTTATGATGGGAGAATTGTTTGAAAAGCTTTTCCTTGCAGCCCTAAAAAGTGTCTGATTTACATGTGAACTTTTATTGAGTTGAATGCAATACTTTATATACATTAGGCAATTATTCATGAAAGTATTAGCTAAGATTCAATCTCCTCTAATTATACTCCTTTTAAACTTTCTCATAGTAATTCTAAAGTATCTGTTTTTATTTTCTCTATGTACTTTTCAAAAACTATCAACCTTTTATGTAGTCGGCTTACTCTCCCTGTATTTAGGACTGACAACCCCTAGGACTTGCAAGCATGTGCCTAAGGGTCAGAAACCTGTCGGGGAACCAACATAATCAACAACACATAACCATAGAATGAAGAACCTGGAATGAGTGGTCGATCCATAACATGAGCATGAGGAAGTGGATGATATGAAATGAAAGCAAAATGGATGATAGGAAAGGTGCTGGAAAGGAATGACTGATAGGGGGAACCAGAGGACCAAGAGAAAACCTGCCCAGACACTGTTTTGTTCACCACAAATCTAACATGCGGGTTCTTGGAATCGAATCTAGGCCACTTAGGTTAGAAGTGGGCAGTATAACCACTCTGCCACCAACTATCAACTTATATATAATTATTTTTTACAAGTTCTTCCCAATTTTTAAACTAAAACTAAACTAAACTCCACTGGACAACCCATCAGGCCTAGGTCTACCATCCGACTGCTGCATTCCCCATCCCATGAGACTGACTTCAGGCCAGGTCTCCCAGCAGGAGAAAATTCCCATGCCAGTAGTAAGAATCAAACCCAGGCCTCCCACTTGACAAGAAGCTGCGCTATCACTGCACTAAGGAGACAACTTATCAATTTAATTTTTCTCAAATGGGTATTTATTCAAACCATTTTTCACAATTGCTTCCTTGCACCAATTACAAAATTAGTTGAATTTCACATGTTGCTTTCTGTCATATTGTCAATGAATCAAATACAGGTATAATCCAACTAATTCAATAAAATATTACATCACATAATGGATGAGATAACTTGATACCACAAGAATGGCAAAACTAAAATACCCTGGTGAAAATGATATGAAGATTATGGATGGGATGCTGCATATCACCTATAGATCTATCCAAGCAGTAGCCAAACATGTTATCAGATATTGATTACATTAATAAAAAACTGTAATTCTTTCCTACATTGGTTCAGAGAATGACTGAACCTAGAGGAGTAGAATGGAGAGAGGGTCTCATTATAATGGGGCATGTTAATATCAAGTTAGTTTATATAAGTGCATTTGGAGTGCCATTGTATATAGCAAAGTTACTCAGATTAGATTTAGTAAAAAAATCTGTTGTGTTCCATTCACATAACTTTCTTTAGCTGTTTCAAACTATTATTACGAAATATTATTTTTTATCTACATCATGCTAATCGAGATAAACATTAGCAGAATTGGGCATATAACTTTCTTCATTACAAGTAGAAGGGAAATAATGGAATTCACTATGCTAAAGCAATAGTCAAATTTTTAAAAGCTGGCCACTATGTCACGTTGTCAATGACATCATTAGTTTCAACTCAATTTAGAGAAGCCAAGGCATGAGGCAAATCAACGAGCACATAAAGTTAAATACAATAAGAAGCATTCTTCATTTACATTTTAAATTCTTTTATTGCTCTGCCATTTCATAAAGGCTCTCCAACTTAAAGACTTCCGACCAAGTGCGATACTTTGGAAATGTTTTTAGTGTAAATTTAAATTATTTAAGTGATGGACCATGCTAGTCGTGCAGGGATCGCTAAGACAGAGCAAACTTTTATGTTGGTTGATGTGTGTCAGCTGAGGTGAGCCCTGGCCAAAAGATCGAATGGGGAGCATGGCCAGTATGTAAATCAGGTCTTGAAATTAGTCACAAAGGACTAGCTTAGTTGAATACAGGGTTACTACAAAAGAAATAGACAACTTCAACTGCCTGTAAAACAAAAACTATTAGAGATAGCAACCTAATTATTTTGGAGGTATCTTGAGAAACTCTCAAAGTTTTGTTTGTTACTGTTGGTAATGCTGTAGTGTTTTGTTTGTTGTTGCAGAAGCTGAAATGGCGGAAAATCCTGTGGAAAAGGCATATTGCGTATTGGAATTTGCTAGAACGCAATCAGCAACTGTTGTCCAACAACATTTTAGAACACGTTAAATGAAATGATGCGCTCACAAAAACCAGTATCGTCTTCATCATGTTGCAACATGTTGATGCAAATGTCACGCCGTATGACCTTATCTTCTTCACTCAGAAACTGCAACATTTGTAATCTGTAAGGCATCATGTGCACTCGCTTCTGCAAGATTTTCCATACAGTTTGCTGTGGAATTTGTAATTGCATGCTTGCCCTAGCCGTCGATTTCTGTGGGCTTCTTATGTAGGCAGAACGAACACGTTCAACGTTTTCTTCCGAAACTCTTGGTCTTCCCGAGCTCTTCCCTTTGCACAAACATCCCGTTGTCTCGAATTTTCTATACCAGTCGTAGATTGACTGTCTAGTCAGTGGCGTTTTGTGGTAACATGTTCTAAAATGTCGTTGGACAACAGTTGCTGATTGCATTCTAGCAAATTCCAACATGCAATATGCCTTTTCCACAGGATTTTCCGCCATTTCAGCTTCTGCAACAACAAACAAAACACTACAGCGTTACCAATAGTAACAAAGGAAACTTTGAGAGTTTCTCAACATACCTCCAAAATAATTAGGTTGCTATCTCTAATAGTTTTTGTTTTACAGGCTGTTGAAGTTGTCTATTTCTTTTGTAGTAACCCTGTACTTTAAATTGTGACATTAGTGACTGGTTTTTCATTACCATTTATGTTTAAATTCTTTAAATTGATTCTGATTTTATTGTAAATTTTCTGTTCAAGTGCCTTGCTAATCCTACGTTCTGATTGTTTGGGTTTTGAATTAATTCATTCTCATTTAATAAGAAGAAATTCTTCTCAAAAATATTATCACAAGGAACCATAGTTTTGAAAATCACAGCACTTAGAGCCACTAAAATTCTTAAGTTTAAATCCTACAGGGTAGTTATATTTTTGAGTTAAAGCCTACAGAGAATGCAAGTCATTTGAATTTTTATAACAGTTTTACTAAATGTTGCCAATGATATTATGCATCCTAAATTTATCATGTTCATAAATGAACAAAACAATAGACACGAGAGTACAGAAAACCTTCTTCTCATGAAACGCCCTTATATAATGAGAAGGCTGGATATGGTATGCTATAACTGCACATAGGATTGTAGGTCCTATATATTTTGATGATACAGTCAGTGGTGAGAGATACAGAACACAAATAATACTTACCCAGTTTTTGAACAGCTAATCAATATTTAATTAATACTAAGCGTTCTTTTTCATGGTGCTGTGAATATGAGCAATTTCATTTAGAGTAATACATTGCTCTTGTATGCAAGAGAACAATGGGAAGATGGTGGAGATATTAAGCAAAATTGTGATATCATCATATTTGTATAGTTATAATTGCTATGAAAATCATTCTTTTTGTATATGTTGTAACAAATGGCTTTATTGACTAAACAATTAGTTACAAATAAACAATTAAGTTCACTCGACATAAGACAGTTCACAGTTTATAGCAGCACGCTGTCTGTGACTTGTGCCCCACTGCATGACAACACTGCAGCCACTCGCAACTCAGTTCAAATCACAACACACACACTGCACTAAAGTCTCCCTGCCTTTATAAGGGGAAAATGATCTCACAAGTTTTCTGGAAATTTCTCAAAGCAGAATACTCGAGAAGCAATGGGACTCGCGTTCTGGAAGGTTCTGGTCACATCTGTGGCACACTTTGGCCTTGTTTACATCTTGTCTCCAACTCTGATGTATCACTTTCTAATTCTTGCAATCTTGTACCTCAGTGAACTTGAGAGAAGGTCACATGCGTGGACAGCATTATCACAATATCTTGTACATATCTTGCATTTCTAATATCATGTGTTTGTGATAATGGACGATAATAAATTAAATTTCAATTATGTCGAGTATTAGAGTGCTTATTTTCAGCAGGATTCAGCAACTGCCCATGCAGCCAAAACATTAAATTTCATAAAGGAATTATTCAAGGATAGGGTTACTGGCAGAGGATTATGGGCCTGTGTGTTCTAATTTGTTGGATTGCAATTTCTATTTATGTAAAAATCTAAAAAAAATAAATAAATAAATAAATAATCTGCAACCAATCCATGAGTTAAAAATCTGATGTGTTCCATTCACATGATTTTCTATACATGTTATTGCTAAAAAGCTTATGTTCTATTCACTTTATTCTAATGGAGAAAAAATTAGCAGAAATAGTCTTATAATTTGCTTCCTTGTAAGTAGAAGCGGAATAAGGGAGTACCATAGGTTAAACTGATAGTCAAAAGCTGGTTGCTATGGCAGTGAAGTTCCTTTGTTTGTAGACAGGAGTCAACAAATTCAAGTATGAGAAAAGTATGTCTTTCAAAGATGAAACCAATAACAAGGAATATTTAAAAAACGATCAACTCAAAGAAAAAAATGTATATGACATAAATTGAGTGCTTTAACATGCTCTACATTTTTTGTGTGGTAAGATTTTGTCCATCTCTTACTGTTTAGCAGTTATGCCAATTTCCATAAAATTCATCCAGAATAAAGAAGCCTTCAGAGGTTATTCCCTGAAAATTCAAGATATACATTTTATTTGTCAGGTAAATATCTTTAATATACAATATTTTAATCAAAATCGTTAGCCATTTTTTAGAAAATCAGAATTTTTGTAAAATGTTCCATGTAAAGGGTAGTTGGAAGAGGGGGGATTTTCTTGAAAATCTTCGTGCCGCACGCACGCACACACAGACATTTTTCTAAATTTTTATTCAGGGGGTCTCAAAACATGTATTTTCATTAAAATCTTGGTATGGAATTTTTGGGTGCAATGTACTACCTTCTCTATACACTATGTACATGCATAAACTGCATGTAACTGTAGATCCTATTTTGAGATTAGACTCTATGCCCAAACTCTAGGATGTAGATCGCGTCATCCCAGGTATTTCCATCTTAATAACAATGTGTTGGAATTGGTGTATTTCAAACTTCCTGCCAAGATAGTTTTGCATAAAAGGTGTTTTGATTGCTTCTTGTAATAGACCTTGCTATGGTGGCAATTTGCAGCAAAGGTCTTCATAAGCTTTTGAGGCTTAGCTTACTCAAAATTTAATAAAACTTACAATTAGTTATAATATATTAATGAGTTTGAAAACAGTGTAAGTGTAAAATATTACAGTTTCATTCGATCCATCTATGAGTTGAGAGTGCATTGCATTATGCATGCTTTCTAATTTAACAGTTCACAGGAGACTTCTAGAAATATCTTCTTGTTTCACATGGCAGCTGGTAGGCAGTCACATGTGTTGTGGAAGCATGAAATTGAGGCTCATCTCAGCTGTGAAGTTGTGTGTTATTTCATGTACTGTTCAATCCTGGTTTAACGAAACTTATTTTAGCCAGCTAGTAGCTACCTCCAAGCCAAATGCTGAGTTAAAATCAAGTTGAAGCTTGTTTTATGCATTGTAAGCTATTAAAATTTGTCTAGGTCAAGCTTAAGCTTGAATTTATGCATACTACTCAATAAACTAAATGAGATTTTGAATTGTGAAAAAAATTATCTCATATAAAGCAAATACAAGTACATTTACAGAAGTAAATTCAAGTTTTCTTTCAACTGACTTCAGAACTTCTTTAATTTTGAATATTTGTAATGCTAGTAACATCTCAAATAAACTACCAAAATTTAGACTTAAAACAAATAAATATAAAAATAATAGTCTCTATTACAATGATTGTTCAAACAATAAGATATATAAAAATAAAATATAGCCATTAATCAGATGACAGCTTTTTGTAGTTCATAAGATAATGTTAGATCTATTTCCAGTCTAATTAGCTCAAAGTAGGTGTAAGGTAAATGATTTATTAGTGAATGATATTAACCTTTATCTGTACCAAAATTTAAACACAATTTTAAAAAAATACTAAAATGTCTTACAGTAGAATTACAATAGAATAAACTTGTGGGTTTGTTCTGGGTTTCACCTCAATTCACCAGAAGAAATTTTTCAAGAAAAGGTGTTGAATTTTGTTTTTGTTTCATGTTCTTTTTTAATTTATATTTATTGGAGTAACTTTCAATGTATGCAAACAGTCAAATTACAAAAAACATTCCCTGGCTTTTTTAAAAAAGCTACATGTTTCCCTGGCTTTTGACATTTTTAAACATGTTCACTTTTTAAAATTTTTTGACTCCCTGACTTTCCAGAAAGTGTGAATCATGTGAAACACATACAAAGAAATTTACACAAAAAGGTAGCAAATTATAAGGTAAGTAAAATAAATAAAACATTGAGGACAAAATACATGGTACATAAGTTTTCATATTAATTTTTGGCATAAGTATTACAGTTTTTTAAAATTACCTAATACCCTTTGATAGCAGTGAGCACAGTATCGTAGATTTATTCATTTTTGATTTTGAATTTCCTGCAGAAGTTCAGAAGCTTCTTGCTCTAGCTCACTACCCTGATAGATGCTAAATTATAGTTTTCTTTGTAAAAAGGAATATTTAGTACATATATTGTGCATTTTTCTTGGTGAACATTGAATAAAAGAGGTATTAGGTGTAAATACTATATAGTGTAAATATTGTATGTAACTTTGACAATGTCAGAAACTGTGTATGCAGTCTATTGACAGTAAATGCAATTATTATTATTACCAAAGTTTCTCTTGTTTCTCAGGAATAAGAAATTTCTAATGTATGAAAAGTTATCCTTATGTAAAATGTCAAGTCATATAAAAATATTTGTATACCCATTGTAAATGCAACAAAATTACTAAATAAAGGTGCAAAGAGCAAGAAAATGACAAAATAATGATGTAAAATTTAAAAAATAAGATCTAAAATGGAAAATATCATAAATAGCAAGTAATAGCAAATAAATGTACATTTTCATTATCTGGGACACATAATAAGCATTTAAGTACACATTAACATGATTATAATGTCTCAATTAAGATGACATTTTATCAGAATCAGAATCCCAGGTGTTAAAACATAAATATATAGATCATGCCTCAGCTTTACACTGAAAAAATAATATATCAACTATTTAATTTTATAAATTACCCATTTTTGTCTTACCGATAGGTGGTCCCGATGGAGTTGAGGGAGTGGTGGCAGCTGAGGATGAGGTCGTAGTTCGTAATCCTCTCCCTGCCAGCAAATGCACCCATAAGAGTCCACTAACCCCTGGTTCTGAAACAACACTTGGATCACCTCCTAAGGCTGCACCAAGCGAACTTGAAGGTTTATCCATTTTATATTTCAGGAATTCTGGAAAGAAGAAAAAGCAAGCAAAACTTAGGAAAGCACAATCATTAATATGTTATAGACAACCTACCACCAGTGCTGTTTTGAATATTTTGCCATTATAATCTGCACTAGCACCTTAGCAGTATTATATGAGGGTCATCCAGAAAGTAAAGAACAATTGCATATCATACTTGGCATTGGTCCTCCACCATCAAGATTGCATGTGCACTAGTTAGCTCCTTCCCACATTTCAGTGAGAGTCAAGTTTTGTTACAGTGAGAACATGTCTGTCTGTTCTACAACATACCAAAATAGTAGTGCCATTGCAAATTATGACAAATGTGAAGTGAATAGTGTGATTAATTTTTTGAATACACAGAATGTTCAGCCAATTAAAATTTATAGGCATTTAAGACAATTGTAACAACAAGTCATCATTGAGGAATTGGTGCCAAAAAAAAAAAAAAAAAAAAAAATCTTATGTGTTCCATTCATATAACCTTTTCTACATCTCTACAACAAACTATTGTTAAAAAGCTTCTATTTACTTCATGCTAATTGAGAAAAAATTAGCAGAAATCATCTTATTACTTGCTTTCTTGTAAAAAGATGGGAAATAAGGGAGTACCATGGCTAAAATAATAGTCAAAAGCTGGTTGCTATGTGATTGAAGTTCCTTTGTTTGTACTGATAGGAGTTGACAATTTCTCTTTTGAGAAAAATATTTTACAGCTGAAACCAATAACAAGGAATATCTCAAAAACAGTCAACTCCACGGAAAAAATGTATACAACATAAATTGTGTGCTTTAATGAGCTCTACATTTTATTTTCAGTAAGTTTTTGTATATCTCTTATGGTTTACCAGTTATGAAAAATTCTGCAAAATTCATCCAGAATGAATATGTTATCAGAGGCTATTCCCAGAAAATT
This sequence comes from Hymenopus coronatus, assembly GCA_030762935.1. Taxonomy (NCBI): domain Eukaryota; kingdom Metazoa; phylum Arthropoda; class Insecta; order Mantodea; family Hymenopodidae; genus Hymenopus; species Hymenopus coronatus. Next base: position 132,158,563 of record CM060897.1, on the reverse strand, counting down.
CAAGATATACATTTTATTTTTCTTGTAAATATCTTTAATATACAACATTTTAATTAAAGTTGTTAGAGCCATTTTGAAAAAATCAACATTTTTGAAAATTTTTCCATGTGAAGGGTAGTTGGGGGTGGGGGATTTTCTTGAAAATCTTCATGTTGCATCCTTAGAAGATACCAAACTTAAATACAAAGTTTGGTATTTAATGGTCTTTTTGTTTTTGAGCTATGCTGTGTGCATGCGCACGCACACACACCTACACAGACTTTCTTCTAAAAATGTACTTTTTGGATTCAGGGGGACCCAAAACATGTATTTCCGGTGAAATCTCAGTATCAAATTTTTGGGTGCAATGCAAAACCTTTTCCATATACTAAGTACATAGTACGTGTAGAGAACGTAGAAAAGAAACAGTGTGTACGACAAGGACTGGAGTGGGAGGCCATCACTCTTAATATTATCAAACATATGATAAATAATCATAACCAAATAGGTACATAACTTAGACCCCAGAGAAGTAGAAAGAAAATGTTGAGGTAAGAATTCAGGAAAGGCGGCATTTCACTTTGAACACCTTACATCTCTCTTACATGGACTTTTTAGTGGAAAAGTGTCTCCAAGTGATGAAGATTTCAAAGTGGCACTTACATCTTGGCTCAATTCTGTGGCAGTAGAAGAGTGTAACAAAGGCATTAAAAAACTGGCACCACATTACTATAAATGCTTTGACAGCAACGGTGACTATGTTCAGAAATGGAACAAAGTACTGAAACTTTGTAAATAAAGTTTTATGTTGAGATCTTTGGTTATTATTTAATTATGCCAAATGATTCTTTATTTCCTGGACGAACCTCAAGTACTGTTTTATACCTAAGAGGCAGTTATTCTCCTAGCTAGGCGAAAAGACAATATAGTTCACAGTACTGGTAGGAATTGTTGATGATTAGGTTTCTGAGAGTGCTTGTACAACAATCCAGTGAGAGTTACTGCAGTTTTTACTTTCTCTACATGTACTATGTACATAATGTATAGAGAAGGTATTGCACTGCACCAAAAAATTTGATACCGAGATTTCACCGGAAATATATGTTTTAGGGTCTCCTGCATACAAAAAAAAGTATCTTCAGAAAAAGGTCTGTGTGTGTGTGTGTGTGTGTGTGTGTGTGTGTGTCTGTGTGTGCGTGCGTGTGTGCGTGCGTGCGTGCGTGCGTGCGTGCGTGTGTGCGTGCGTGTCCGTGTGTCTGTGATCATGATAACTCAAAAACGAAAAGTCGGTAGAGTACCAAACTTGGTATTTAAGTTTAGTATCCTCTAGGGATGTGACACAAATATTTTGAGAAAAATCCCCCCACCCCAAACTACCCTTTACATGGAACTTTTTTCGAAAATTATGATTTTCTAAAAAATGGCTCTACGATTTTGATTAAAATATTGTATATCAAAGATATTTACCTCACAAATAAAATGTACATTTTGAATTTTCTGGGAATAGCCTCTGAAGACTACTTTATTCTGGGTCAATTTTATGGAATTTTGCACAACTGCCAAACCTAAGAGATGGACAAAAACTTACCACAACAAATGTAGAGCACTTTAAAACACATAATTTATATTATATATATTTTTTTTTCATGGAGGTGATTGTTTTTGAGATATTCCTTGTTTTTGGTTTCAGCTATGAAAAACTTATACTTTTCTCATAGAGGAATTTGTCAACTTCTGTCCATATAAACAAAGGAACTTCAGTCACATAGCAACCAGCTTTTGACTATCATTTTAATCTATAGTACTCCCTTATTTCGCTTCCTTTCAAGGAAGCAAGTAATAAGACTATTTCTGATAGTTTTTTTTCTTGATTAGCATGAAGTAAATAGAAGCATAAGCTTTTTAACAATAATTTGTTGCATAGATGTAGAGAAAGTCATGTGAATGGAACACATCAAATTTTTACTATTATTCTTTTCATTTCAGATGAAGTGCCGCGATACGTGAACGAGACCCGAACTCTGAAACTATCTTTCACTTGAAAGCCAGTATCATAACCACTATGCTAGAGAGGTATGCTGTAATATGTCCCTTCATTTTTACTTTCTCTATACTTACTATGTACATAGTGTATAGAGAAGGTATTGCACTCCACCCAAAAATTTGATACCGAGATTTCACCGGAAATATGTTTTAGGGTTCCTTGTATCCAAAAAAAAAACATTTTCAGAAAAAGGCCCGTGTGCATGCGTGCATACGTGTGTGTGTGTGTGTATCTGTGTGTCCGTGTGACTGTGAACACGATAACCAAAAAATGAAAAGTTGGTAAAATACCAAACTTGGTATTTAAGTTTAGTATCTTTCAGGGATGTGACACAAAGATTTTGAGAAAAATCCCCCCACTCCAAACTATCCTTTACATGGAACTTTTTTCGAAAATTTTGATTTTCTCAGAAATGACTAACGATTTTGATTAAAATGTTGTATATTAAAGATAGATGAAATGAATATCTTGAACTTTCTGGGAATAGTCTCTGAAGACTACTTTATTCTGGATGAATTTTACGGAATTTTGCATAACTGCTAAGCCGTAAGAGATGAAAAAAAATTTGCCACACAAAAAATGTAGAGCTTGTTAAAACATACAATTTATGTTATTTACATTTTTTGTGTGAAGTTGATCGTTTTTAAGACATTCCTTGTTTTTAGTTTCAGCTTTGAAAAACTTATACTTTTCTCATACAGGAATTTGTCAACTCGAGTCCATACAAATAAAGGAGCTTCAGTCACATAGCAACCAGCTTTTGGCTGTCACTTTAAGCTATAGTACTCCCTTATTTTGCTTCTACTTATAAGGAAGAAAGGTATTTCTGCTAATTTTTTCTCAATTAGCATGAAGTAAATAGAAGCTTAAGCTTTTTAACAAGAATTTTTTTGCAGAGATGTTGAGAAAGTCATGTGAATGGGACACATCATATTTTTTAATGTTCAATTAATTACGTTACGTTAGGTAACAAAGGTGAATCAGGTGCTGTATCAACTTCTGTATGCTATAGTGTTTGTGAATAATAGCCAATGCTTTCAGCATTATGCTTGAAAAGATATATTATTTTGTGAAGTTTAGGATAAGTATGGCCAGTTTACTTTTGAACGGATTTGAATGGATGCAGGTTAAATGGTTATTAGAAAAGATTGTGTTTGTAGTATAATGAATTAGAGATTGGACTATAGAGTTGTCAGTGCTTAAACTTAGATGCTGAAATCTTTATTTCAAAATTTGATCAGAAAATGTCATTTGCATTTTTGTATAGAGAAATATTGTAAATGAGTTATTCACATTATTTAGTTCTTTAATACATTTGGAAGTCAGTTCATTCAATACAAATTTATATTTACTGAAACCACATAGCACAACAATTGAGATGCACAACAATTTCAGTAGCTTATGGAGTTTTTACCAGTTGGGTTCATAGTGAGAGTGGTTTGTGTTTATTTCTATATTCCAAGAAAGACATACAAGGGGACATAGAACATGTTTTGAATACCAAATTTTTAAACACAAATGAAATTTATTTATGACAACCAAGTTCTAATGTTTTGTAGTTGACTGTCATTAATGCCTGAACAATATGAAGATCAGCTTAGAAATGCATAAGGCAATAAATATGATTGTACAGTAAATCCAAAAGAGTTAAATTTTTTTTCCCTGAATTTCATGAAGGACACTTAAGAATTGCTGTTACTGCTGAGCAATCCTTGAAAAGATCAAAGGACATCTTATAAATTTATATGGATGACATTGGCCATTGGTATGAGTAAAATCCAAAATATTTTACATCAACAGTTAGAGATGAGCAAACTTTGTTGATGGATTCCACATAAAACAACTTCTGATCAAAAGAAATGCATTGATTGGTGCAGAATAACTCCGGAAAAAGTTCAAGTTGGACTTAAAATCTGTTTAGAATGTTGTTAACTGGTGATGAATCTTGGATTTATTGTTATGATCCTGAAAAGTAAAGCAGTTGGCTAAGCAGGACTTTTGCATAGAAACTTAAGTCTACAGAAATCCAACGCATTTGCAGTGCTGATAAGAAGAAGGTTGTTAATTTTTTGTTCTAGAACAGGCCATATTGCTACTAAACCATTAGAAGATCTTTATTGCAAATTTGTACCTAAATATATGTTGATTATAAATTTTTGAAAATGTTTGTGAAATATGCCCAAAAGAAAAATACTTTTACATCATGACAATGTAAAACTAACAAGTACCTGTAGGTCCTAAAGGTTCTCACCATGGATTCTATATCTTTCAGCCCTGACCTTATTACATTGTAATTTCTTTTTGTTTCCAAAAATTAAAGATAAAGAATATGAAATCACTTTTCCATTATTAGATGAAGCAGTGGAACATTATTAACACATTGAAGCCCAAGCCCAAGTATAGCTCGTGCCATGCAAAGTATTCATACAGCCCTGCCCGAGTACAGTTTGGGCAGATATTTCTAAGGCTTTTAATGGAATTCCATGACCGTAACTCGGTCTTGGGCTATGCAGCAAAGGTCATGCATCAGTTATCGTTTAGTTGTCTGATTTGTTACTTCCATCTGTTCTCGCTTTAGTCAAATATTAGGAAATTTAGGAGAGTTAGTAATATTAGTTGGTCTCGGGCCAGTTGCGCCATTTTCCTTGAAGGTGGTGATCTATTTGTTATGTTTGGTGTTCTTAAATGTTAAAATTCAGCATTTTCCTCGCTTTCTACAAACTGAAGCTGAAGCTGAAATTCAGGATGCTATAAATGAAGTTCAGGAAAATTCCTATTCCAAGGAAGCTTGCAATAAATGGAGTGTAAGCTGCTTTACGCAGATTTTTTTCAAAGTCATACTTGATACTTGTTGTAAATTTAAAATAAAATATTAATACACAAGCTACTACTGTTTGGTTATTTGTTGAGAAATCCTTGAATACCATACTTTTAGATTGTACAAAGGTAGTTTCGCAGATTTCCTTGATGTACTGTAAACAATAATTCAAAATAGGCATAAAAATCCTGGGTTTCTTGGCTACTCAATTAAAGAAATGCCTGGGCTTCAATGTGTTAAAACCTGGTTTCTGAATTACCTCAGGAAGCATGGTATCATTTCTTTAAGAAATGATTTCATCAAATGCAAAACTGTGTTGATATTAAAGGAGAATATTTGAAAAGCAACAAAATTCTTTAATGTTTTTAAAACTAATCTTTGTTTAAATTTAACATAAAGTTGAGAGTTGGGGTTGTAATACATACATCACTTAATGGATTTAAAAATAAAAATTCCACTGGATGGGATGGAATTAGCTCTAAATTGTTAAAAAGATGTAAACATGTTTAGAGCACCCCCTTGGTTCATCTATTAAATACATCATTAAACCTAGGAATTTTCCCAGATTGTTTAAAAATTAGTACTGTGATTCCGATACATAAAAAGGGAGACAAAAGTAACATGCAAAACTATAGACCTATAACCCTTACCTCGGTAATAGCTAAGTTGTTTGAAAAAATACTATTGAAGAGAATTATGAATTTCTTTGAAAAATATGATATTTTAAATGATTTTCAGCATGGGTTTCGGGCTAAAAGATCAACCACCACAGCCCTAATAGACTTTACTCACAACATCTTAAGTAAATTAAATGAAAAAAAGAAAACTGTAGGCATATTTTTTGATCTATCTAAGGCGTTTGACTGTGTCCAACATGATACATTACTATTAATCTTAGAAAAGTACGTATTAGAGGGGTTACCAATAGATTAATTTCGTTGTATCTAAAAGGTTGTGTACAATACACAGAAATAAGTTTCAAACAAAGAAAAAAAAGAAAAAAATTTAAATCAAGTGCTGAAATAGTTAAATACGGTGTACCCCAAGGCTCAGTACTCGGACCATTATTCTTTATTTTATATTTAAATGATATGTATTCGACACCTAATTGTAAAATTATAAGCTATGCAGATGACACCACTATTGTATGTAAAGCAAACAATGATCTTGACTTGAAATCATTAGCCACCAATGAATCGCTAAGAATAAACACATTTTTTAAATCTCTCAACCTCACTAATAACCCTGACAAGACAAATATAATTAAATTTGAGTTAAGCAAGAAGAAAAAAGATATATTATTTCATATTAACTTTGGAAATGTTGCAATACAGGAATCTGATTCTCACAAATTTTTAGGAATGCAAGTAGATAAACTCATGTCCTGGACTAATCATATCGATGACCTATGTAAAAAAATAAGTAAAGGTTTGTATTTAATGAGGGTATTTGCAAAAGCTTGTAATGTTGAGGTTCTAAAACTTATATACTATGGGTTAATTTATTCACATATCCAATATGGTATTGAATTATGGGGGGGTTGTAATAAAATGCATATGCAAAGGGTTCTAGTGCTACAAAAGAAATGTATCAGAACTATATTTAAAATGGGGTGTCGAGAATCATGCAGGGAAGTTTTTAAAAGAGAAAAGATGTTTACTGTAGTATCTCTATACATATACAAAGTAACTTACTTAATTAACCAGAAAAAACCAAAACTAAATAGTGAAATACATAACCATGATACTAGATGCAAACTTGACTTATATTATACCAGCTACAATGTAAAATCTGTAAATAAAGATCCCTACATAATAGGATTACACATGTATAATCGACTCCCTGCATATGTAAAAAATGAAAATGCTGTTAAATTTAAACAATGTCTCAAGACATATTTACTGAACAATCCTGTGTATGATATCAATGAATTTTTAAAATAATTTATGTAGACTATATTAATACTTTGTTAAACAAACATCCTGTATATATTAATGTATTTTTATAATTTATGTAGACTAAGTTTATTTAATGCTAATTTTGTTTAATGTAAACTGACAATGCCCGATACTCGAAAAGAGTCTATAGGCTGCTAATAAATTACAATTACAATTACTAATTTGTACCTGACCGGTTTCAAGAGCTGTTGCTGGTATCTTCAGAGGAGTCCGACTGAATTTTGGTGTTGGCAGCCGTAGTGTGGTGGCTGTTTGGTTGTTATCTGGTGGTGGAGTGACATACTTCCAAAGTTGACTTGGTGGTGGCAATTCAAAATTCATCAATTGATATTTGTTTTATAATGAACTAGCTGACCCGGCGATCTTTATTCTGCCTTAGAAGCAATAAATGAGCAGATTTTGGATTCTATTAAGTTCAATTTTTTATTAGGATAATAAATATAAATACAAAAAATCAAGTATTTTAATGATTATTCATTGGCCATGTATTTTGGTGCATGGGTTGCACTCTTCAGTGAAGCATCTTGTGATAGATAACATTTCTTGTTTTATTATCAGGCGCAAGAACAAATAACGCAGATGGTCTTCCGACCTGTGAACATGCCACATATAATTCGCCATGGGAAAAACATGGATTTTCTAGATTCAGACCACAAATTTTCAAGGATTGGCCTTGTGATTTGTTAATGGTCATGACGAATGCAAGACGGATCAGAAATTGAAGTCGTTTAAACTCAAATGGCAAATCAGTTGGGATCATCGGGATCCTTGGAATGAGAACTTCCTCACCTTTGAATTTTCCTTTGAGTATCGTCGCGTAAATCGCATTGTTCATCAATTTACTTACCACCAAACGCTTTCCGTTGCACAGTTTTGGTTGGTTTATGTTTCGAAGCATGATTACTATGGAGCCAACCTTTAGTCGTAAATTGTGCGGTGGTAAGCCAGGCACATCCAAGGAGTTTAAAAATGTAATTGGATAGTTGCTCTTCACGTGCAATTTCATTCGCAATGTTTCGAATTCTAGTTGCATTACGGCTTTGTCGGGAAAGATTCGATTGTCTTGGTCGTGGCATTGTTAATGATAATATTGGCACAATAAGCTAATAGAAACTCGAAACAAACACCATAGACAACAATGGCTTTAGCTGTCTGTTGCATTTTGTTATACCACGTTTTATGTCACGTCCCACGGAAACAGGATAAAAATTAACCTATGTCCGTCTCCTGGTTCTAAGCTACCTCCCCACAGATTTTCAGCCAAATCGGTTTAGCCGTTCTTGAGTTATAAATAGTGTAACTAACATGACTTTCTTTTATATATAAATATCTTTTCCCAAGTGTCCAATTCTGCTGTGTGTTTTGTAGATTTAAGGAATGTAATGTTTGGTGTGATATTGTGATTGGTGGTCCAAAAGTGCTGTGAAACTTCAGATTTATCTGCCTGTTTGTACTTGATGTGTCTCATGCATTCTTTCAATCTGATTTCCAAGTTTCTTTTTGTTTTTCCTATATAGATTTTGTCCATTCTGTGCAAATGATTTAATAAATTCCTGCCCTTTTGTTCTGTGGTATAGGGTCCTTTAGATTGTTGCAGAGTAATTTTTCTATTCTGTATTAATTTTGTGGAGTCAAGCAAATGTTCAAAATCTTAACCCCAAAAGAATATTAAAAAATCAAACAGAACCATCGCACATACCAAGAATGTATGCACTACCAAAAATCCATAAAGCAAACAAAATGGAACCCATAATAAATAATGTTGATTCATCCACTTACAACTTGGCAACATTTTTAATACAGAAATTCATATCACTACTAAAATACAATTCATCAAGAATTCCCAGGACCTAATCAAAAAATTAGAACAGATAGAACTAAAACTGGATGTTAGAATGGTATCTTTTGATGTCACATTGCTCTTCCCAAGTATCCCGATAAACACCCTCCTTTGCCAACTTAAATGGTTCTTGCACAACAATTAACCACAGGATGAAATAGACGACTTGATAAGTCTCACACATCTCTGCATCTCACAGAATGCCTTTGCATTCAACAACAGATACTACCAACAGACTTCAGGCTTAGCCATGGGCAACCCACTTTCTCCATTTTTGACGGATTTCTTCTTGAGCAACATAGTAATGCACTTAACCACTTCCTTCCCACACATCTTCAAAGTTTGGCATAGGTATGTAGATGACATATTTGCAATAGTACCAAAAAAGTTAATCCAAGACTCTCTCAATCTACTTAATTTACAGAACAGAGTGATACAGTTTACGATGGAAATCGAAAATGAAGGCACATAAACATTCCTTGACATGAAAGTATTAGATTCCAAAACAACATCAACTTTGGGATCTACAGGAAACCTAGACACTCTGAAAATTGCAAAAAAAATACAACAGTTTCAACCCAGTCTCACACAAACATGCTGTCCTAAACAGTTTAACCCACAGATTGGTATACACTCCATTAACAGATGATGAATACATTTTGGAGTGAACTTTTTGAAGCAAGGTTTATCTAAGGGTGGGGTCAGTTTTGTGATATCTATGATTAGTTTTTGCTGTTTAATATTTTTAATTTTTGTAACTATTAATTCCTGGTTAAAGTCATTGCTTTTTGCTGTAGATACTATGTCTTTGTATTCTCTGTTGTATTCTTCTTCTTTTAATAGTGTAAAACTAGCCTATGGGTGAGGTTATTTAATACAGCATGTTTGAGCGCTATAGGATTGTGGCCATAATTCTTGATAGAGTGTATGGGTTTGTGATAGATACCAAAGTTTAGTTTGTTATTTTCTCTAATTATTTTCAGATCTAGAAACGGAAGGCAGTTGTTGCAGAAAATAGCACATGGAATAATTATCCTCTCTTCTTAAATGCCATGATTGACAGTCTGTTAGTTGATGACATGGATCTGTTGTATGAGAGCCACTACTTATATTTTGAACCTTGGCAACATGGATGGATTGGATGGTTTGGTTTGGTTTGATTGATTTGGTTGGGTTGGTTGGTTGGTTGGTGGATTGGTTGGTTGGCTGGTTGGTTGGTTGCTAATCCTCAGCATATTGGAATTCTTCCATTTTTCCTCTTGCTTACAGTAACGCAATGAGAGATCTGTAGCTGCTAAATTTTGACACTTCATAAGATGAGCCATATTCATTGTAGAATCCTTTTCTCTACAAAGTACACAATTTTGAGTTGGAAGGATGTTTAGTTTATGTAGATGGGCAGCCAAGCAATCATGTCTTTATGTAATCGAAATAGAGCAACAGCTTTGATCATGGACATTCCGAGATTATTGTTGCATTGTTTAATAAGATTTTCTGTTGTTTATTTACGCTCTCTTGATTACCTTGACAACAATGATTGCTGCAGCTGAAGTTTCCACTGGAAAGCTTGATATTGTTGACCATAACCTACTTAAGATATATAGAGTGTTATTTGTGTTATTCACAGTGATTTTATAATTGTGTCTCAGCGAAAAGATCTAATTAACTTGTGAAAATATTAGTGCAATAATTTAGTATGAATTTCGACATGGATTATCAAGACAAGAGTGCATTGATATCTACTACTACATTTGATGATGAGCTCCATATTTTGCCACTATGAAACCCTGGTATAACAAGTTTAGTTCTTGCCGCTGTTTGCTCAGTGACAAAATTTGTGAAGATCGTCCAAAATCAATTGCTGTACCAGAAAATATTGATGCTGTGCAAGAACTGATAGTGCAGGATGGTCATGCCTCATACTGTGAAATAGAGGTAACCCTGGCATTAATTCCACCAGCATATATAAAATATTGCATTATCATTTAGCTGTGAAAAAGGTTTGCTCTCATTGGATCCTATATAATTTGACACAATCTCAAAAAGTTGCTCATGTTGATTGGTGCACACAAATGCTCAAGAAATACAATGGTAGGGCTTCAAAAGATACATATAAGAATGTAACAGGTGAAGAATCATGGATCTATGCATAAGAACCAAAAAGTAAACAGCAGTAGACTGTGTGGATGTTTCAATGTGAACCAAATCCAACAAAAGTTGTTTGTACTCAAAGCACTTTGAAACAGATGGTTGCCTGTTTTTTCAGAAATACTGGTCATGGGCAACAGTGCCTTTAGAGAAACATAAAATGGTCAATTCTGAATGAGACACAACTGTTTATTCATCCTAGAATTTGATAATCACCCAGCCAATATTACTGTATAAACTCCTATAACTGAACAAACCAGAAGTCTTTGGTGAAATAAGGAAAACAAATAAGTGCTGTAAGATTGTTCTTCATCAAGATAATGTGAGCACTCACCCATCTCATCTAAACGGACTATTTGAGCACCCCCCCCCCAAAAAAAAAGTGTTGTCTCATCCTCTGTACAGTCCTGATTTGGCATCCAATAACTTCTTTTTGTTCCCATAAAATGCATGCACAATGATTTTCAATGACAGAAGAAGCTGTTAATGCCTTCAAAAACCATGTTTTGGAGGTGTCTCAAGCAGATTGGTAAAAATGCTATGAGAAATGGTTTGAATGCATGCAAGAGTGTATTCATCATAAAGGAGAATATTTTGAGAAACAATAAAGCAATTTTCAATGACAAATTACCTATCCTACTGATATATCAGATATAATTTAAGCTTACCTGCAGGATTTATATCCAATAATCTAGAGCGAGGATCCTGTGTTCTTGTGGGAGAAGGATTAGGTATGTGTCTTGAGTCAAGATCTAAAAGATGGCGGATGCGACGCATTGATGAGGTACGACTTGTAGTAGCACTACCACTCAAACCAGTTGAGGCAGCTGACCGAGACGAATACTGATGGCGATCCAGTGTACTAGTCAGGTGAGGGCGGTATGAATAATATGGCTGTTCCTGTTTTCACACAAAGCATTTTATTAAAAATTATATGCATAAAACATAAATGAAATAGGTATATCATATATTGTAAACAAATTAAATCTTTACTGTTCATGTAGTTTTACAGAGCATAATTAGCAGAAAAACTACTTTAAAATTTTATCCATATCTGTTAGTCGCATAGTAGAAGGGAGCAAGTTAGATATATTCATTTTATAGACAGCATGAAAATCAAACCACTAGAAATGCCCATGTTTACAAGGGATAATCTAGAAGTTCTTGGCTTGACCAAGAAAACATAAGATTCAAGAGAAATACCTATTTATTTTTTATTTTTCATCAGTTAACTTTTAAATAAATACATTTAGCATAACAACCCTACTATTTTTTAAATATCCTAGTAAAATAAAATTTGTCTAATTATGCAAAAATAAAAGTCTTGGATCCAACCCTATCATTTGAAGCAAATTTTCATTCAATTAACCATTTCTTCAGGTTTAAGAACTAAAATTAATCATTGGGAAGTGAAATGCACAACAGGTGTGGAAGCAAAGGTTATGCAGTTTTGCACCAAGAACTTATAACTACAGATATAGTAAGGTGCATCATTGTGATGAAAGAGAAACTTTCTATTTCACAAGGATTGGAAACTTAGACTAAATTGCAAGGTCCAGTATTGTGGCTTAAAACTCCCTGGTGATGCTACTGTCCTTTTGGAGGTAGTCCACAAGCACCATCATTAGAATTGCAGAAAACGATAACCATGACTTTTTCTATAGTTAAAACACTTTTTCTTTCTATGGTGCATTTTCACCTGTTCTCCTCCACTGCTTAGAATATTCCTTCAATCCAGTAATTAATAATGAATCTATGCTAACTCTATTGTTAAGTAGCAAGTTTAAATACTCTGAGAATGTTCATTTGAAAGCGATTTTAGTTCATGTGGTATACATCAGCTGGAAAGCTTTGATATACCCAAAACTGTGTATAAAATTTGATGAAGGACCATGGCCTATCAAGTCTCTGCAATGCTAGCAAGTTGTGCACCTTCAAACAGTCAATGAGTATGTATTATGAATTTTCATCACAATCTTATTAGTGGCAATTGTTTTGGGATTTCCTGAACCCTCACTCATCTTAAATGAATATAAGGCCATACCTATCAGCAGTCCATTTTTAACCATAAAAATCAAAGGGGAAGAATCCTTTAATGTTGAAGAGAACTTTATTGCATTTCTGTTGCAGTTAAATTCTTCAAAACAAATTACTTTACCATAGCTTATACTACAATTCTATCCATTTTGTAGAGGTATTTATCCTCACTTTAAGCTTCTCTCTGCTGCATGAAATCATTTTGAAGCCTTAAATACTGGAGAATTTCCTTAGTCCATCTATGCATTCTCACTGTTTTCAGATGCTGCACTTATTTGAAATTGTATTTTGTATACAAGTTTATCATTCTGCTTCTTTTTCTTTTGGCCACTTCTATTAGTTTTTTGTTGATCTCAAAATTGTTAGACCAATAAAAACAAAAGTTTGACTTATGTTCCTAATATGTAGAAACTCTGTTAGCTACTATTATACATCATTACTGCAAAAATTACCATATGATCATAGTGGAGAAGCAACTTTATATAATCAAAGAAATGTAGCAAGATTATCAAGACATCATCCTGTGTAACATAGTAGTCTCTGGTTCCTCAGGTCATGGATTCAATAACCTGATTTTTTTTTCAGCTATAAATATCCTTGGTATGGATTCCTTCAAAAGATAATTACAGCTGGTAGTCCTATGTATAGATTTATGGCATATAAAAGAAATTAAGGCCAATAAATAGGCTTCTGCGCAAATAGTAATGTTTCAGGCCCATATAAAATGGGATGCTGAGAACCACAAAAGTTAAAGAACATCTATAAATAAAACCCAATTTCAATTTTTCTCAAGATTAACAACATAGGTAAGTGACTACCCATATAATTTCAAATAAATTGAAGATTAAAATGTGTCTAACAGCTAATGAAACATAGTAAATACATAGATATGATAAGTGTGTACTACATCTGTACATATGTAACAAATAATATCATGAATACAGACAACCTCTAAATTGTTACAGCTTGTGTGAAACCTTGATAGTAATCCTTTAAGCAGCAATGCATGAATTGTTTATAGACTGCACATTTTTATGCTTTGATGTGTACTTTACTTAAATTAAACATGACTCAGCAAGTTGCGTTGATCAAATCTGTTAAAAAAGAAATGTATGTTGATTTAGTTACTGCACAGCAACAATAAAATAGCAACACACGGTATAAAAACTCTAATCATATATACCAACTGCATTAGTGATGATTATACAGTTCTGTTTTCCAGTATGTATGTATATATATCTCCTAAATTGAGTCCCTTTGCTGCATTTTTATCCAAATAGTATAAACAATTCCTGAATCCATTAATCTCTTCTATATATTACATCATCAAAGTACATTTTTTAAAGTTAATGGCAAAGAATGTAAATGGCAGTAATGAATAAACTAATTTATATTTCTGCTAATAAATAACCATGCTTTTTATGCTTTAAGTTTATTAAATGAAATACTTAATGATAAAATTAAGGGCAAATTCTCCACACAAAAAGTCTAAGCACAACAGCAAAAAACAAAAAAACCAAAAAATTGTTAGCATTGTCCTTTTTCATTGTAACTGCAATGAATTACCCTTAAAAAATCTGTACAGTATCTGTGAACTTAAAATGTGTTTATTGTATGTACCTACAACACAGATGTGAATGCATTTAAAGCATGCTTCTGATTTAAAATAAAGTAATGGCACTGACTAAGATCATTTCTGTTAAGCATATTATATCTAAATAGGTACATAGCTTTTCTTCTGTCTTCCATATGCTTACATCCTTGAATAATATTTATCAAAAAGTTATTTTCCACATTTGTATATTCTCTGCAACTAAGGGTATGCGCTGGATTTCAGTTTATTGTGTGAGCCAGGCAGGCTATTCATAGTTTCTAATTGAAATTTTAAAATATGTCTGAAAATGTATCCCTGCTTCAATATTGTAATAATGTTTTTCTTGCAAATTTTATACAGATTTAGCATTTCTGGGAATAAAGTCTTTCTAACAATCTGGCCTTGTGTATCAGTGTTATTTTACGTGACTAAAATGATTTATTGGAAGATGATGCTAATACAATTTATTTCTCTTCTAAATTCAAGATAAAATTTACTGTAATAAAATCTTACATTCAGATTTGAGCACAAGCTTTGCAAATAGATGTCTCATCAGATTGGAATTAAACAAATTAATTACAAAAAAAAAAGTTCATTTAAACAAAATCATAAACTAAGGCTATAAAAACAGTTTACAACAAATATTTGCAAAAGGTTAACAGTCTTGATTATGACAGATCATATTTGGCTGGGTTTAATGAAAAGCATACAGGAAAAATCCTTTTAAATCTTTATAATGGCAGGCACAACATTTAATGGCGGGTGGCAGGAGGAACTGGTCAACAAAATATCCAATGAAATTAGCAAGCTCACCAAGTTTAGTTTTACTTGAGTTCTACAGTAATACCCTATAAATTGTTTTCATTTTGTCTTATTACTGCATGTAACTTCACGTCTCCCTTTAACATGTGGTAACATTACACTTCCAGTAGTGGTCAGCTATCAACTGTCATTAAATTTTGTGCATGCCATAGTTACATATATTTACTTTTTATCTTTTTGTTTTTTACCATGACAAATAATTGCATTGCTTCTAAATGGTAGTTCTCATAGAAGAGTTATAGCTATAATGAGCATTATAGTCATTAGAACTTATGGATTTTAGAAGAATACTAATATTTATCCAAATAATCACAACAAACTGTTGTATCCTTTAATAATAAATGGGTGTTTAACTGTTGAAAATAAAACAATTAAAACTATCACAATGAAAATGTTATATCATGAACAATACTTATCATGGTTACACAAAACGAGCATCATTTCAATCCTATAGCATAGCCAGAAAGATATTAGGGAGGATAGGGATCCATTTTTATAAAATCAAATGATAAATATGAATTTTTCCTGCACCTGAAAAAAAAAAAAGAAAAAAAACAAACAAACAAAACAAAAAAAAAACTCATTTTATATTCATAGATTAATATGCATAAATTGAACTTAAAATTATATTTTGCTTATCGATTGAAACAATTTGTTATCAAGAGGGGTTTTAACCCACTCTCAAAACCCTTTCTTTCCAGGTGCATTATGATAATCTATGAACAAATTGTACTTTGGTATCATTTAATATACCTATTTATGTCATCTTTCATGGTATAATTTGAAATAATGCCAAATAGCACTCTCCGCAGCATAAATAATGCTTCAGTTATGATGATAATCTCAAATTGTATTATACGCTTATATATGATCAGACAAATCATTGGTAATGTCCATTTTAATATCCTCTAGTGCCAGTTTTTTCTGTTACATTGGCACAGTGCTGATGTCTTTGCATAACTGATATTAGTATGTGTATAAAATAGATAATTTATAATCTAAACATACTAAGCAAGTACTTCAGTAGCTTTATTATATCTCCTTTTATGTTGTATAACATGTTTATTGATTTCTATCCATACTTGTACCAAAATAAAAAAATATTTTCACTTGAGATATAAAGAAACTTTCATTCAAAATAATATGACTAATGTATACAGTAGAACAAGAACTGTTGTAAATAATCAATATAGAAAATGACATGAAGTAAGCAAACCAAACCAAATGTTATTACTTACTAAACTGAAAATATAGGTTTGTCAGAATATTGCTTTTTTATGAAAAGTATAGGTTTTTTCCTACAGGTGTCATCTGATAAGGATCATAATATATTGTAATGCTAATCTATTTTCTAACAGCAACATTTCTATTGATAATAAGTATAATCACAAATAAAAGAACCTCACTGTTCCACAGAGTGCAACAGAATTGGGAAAAAAATGTTGTGGAATATGTGTTGGTGAGTGATGCACATTTTGAGTAATTTTTCTGAACATTAAAATAGGTTTCTCATTGACTACCTATTTTTTAATTATTTAAAAGAAAGGGACTGCAATTTCTCTTGTTTTTAATTATTTTGTATTCTTCTATGTATAGTAAGAAGGGGAAGCATTGTATCCCAACCAAACATGTTATGTTGATTGATTTAACTGAAAATGCATGTTTTGGGCAAAAGAAAAAGCATTTTTATAAAACATATAAGTGAAATTAGAGAGCATGTCTGTTCATTAACAGCATAAGACTGAGAATGGTAATAAAAACAAGCATAGGAAGCCACACTGTAGTTGAGATAATAAGCTGGTAATGAGAACAGGAATGCACATCGCTAATCATAACAATTTCAAAGTGGAAAGTCAATTTTACATATATGAATTTTATTTGATTTTAATTGACCAATGATATTTTTTCACCTTGCATCCTTAGCCAACATTCAAAAACAAGAGAATTGCAACTCGAGCTCTAGCTGTTTCATGTCACAGCAGTTCAAAATCTCTTACAGCAAAGAGAATCTTCTAATATGCACATTAGATGAGCCAAATAATAAAGGAGAATGAGAAAGTTAAAATATTGATGAAGTCTTGTTTCTTGCCCTCAGAGCCTCGGAAAACTTCCCATCATATTTTTAAATTTCTGGGAATAGCTTCTGATGTCCTTTTCATTCTGGATGACTTCTACATAACTGTCTTTTTCACAAAAGCACACAACTAATGCTTAAATCTTTTTTGTGGGTTAATTATTTACAAACAATTTCCCTGTTATTAGTTTAAAATTCCTTGTTATTGGTTTTCCAATATGAAAATTTTTCTCAAAAGGGAATCATTTTTTGTTTTTCTTTCTTTCTTTCTTTCTTTTCTCCTGATCATACAAAGAGAATGGAATATAAATACCATAACATGGCAACCTGCGCATAGAAGATTTGACTTCCTTTAACCTTATTCCCTTTATACTTACAAGAAATAGGTATGTAATAAAGCATTTCTGCTAATGTTTAACTTGATTGGCATGATGCGGTTAGAGAATAGGTTTGTAAGAATAGTGTGAAGAATAGTTTGAGAAAGTTATGTGAATGTAATAGTCAAAAGATTTTAAAATAAGTGTTCCTGTTAATTTGTATAATACTGTGTACATTTATCAAGGTCCATATTCCATATAATACTAAAGTAATGCTACAATCATGTGCATTTTTTTTTATATGTATGCTGTAAGTGCATATTTATACATTGATACGGGAACTGTGAAATAAAAAATTAACTGTTAACTTAAAAATATAAATTTACTTGTTAAATTAAAGGTTTCCCTGTAGAATTTGCTGTTTTGAGAATTATACAAAATAAAGAATCTGATGTGCTTACATTAATGTGATGTACCCTACCCTATATTGTTTATTACTGGGTATACAAACTGTCTTCGTGAAAGTTTATTTTTCAGTCTAACCCTTTACAGAAATAATCTGTGTTACATATTTTGTGAGGTAGGAGCAAGGGGAATAGTGACACTCAGATGTTTAAGAATGGTTTCAATTTTAAAAGTTCATGTTCTTTGCATGCAATTGCAAGAACAACTGAAAATCGGAAGCATTTTAAAAGAATGATAAAATAATGAAAATTCAAACCAATAATAATGGATATTTTGTAAAATAGATTACAGCATAAAAATGTTATTTAAAATAAATTGTGTAATTTAAAGATATCTAAATCTAAGATATCTAATCTAAGTTTTCATTCATCACTTAACTTTTTCCAATTTATACAAGATTATACAAAATTCCTTCTGAATAAAGAGGACTGCACAAGTATTCCCAGAAAATTCAAGACACATTTTATTTTTCACGAAAATGTTTCTAACATACTGTATTTTAATGACTGTCTGTAATTAAAATTATTAAAATCCATTTTGAGGAAATAAAAGACATTTTGAAGATTGTTCCATGTAAATGGTACTTTGGGGTTGGAGGATTTTCTTGAAAATCTTTGTTCCATGTTTAAAAGATCCTGAACATAAATATAAGTTTTTAACCACCTCTTTGTTTTTTTTAAAACAAAAGAAGAAAAGAAAAGAAACACATGCGCACACCCCCACAACCCTAACATATACACACAGGCATGCACACGTCCCAGACTTTCTTCCTAAAATGCTCTTTTTTTTATCCAGGGAACCTCAAACTAATATTTTGGTGAACTCTTGATATTGAATTTTTAAGTGAAATACAATAATTCTACTTACTACTTGTGATAGAGGAAGAAAAAGAAAGGAATTTCTATATTTCTTTTAGTTTTCTTAATGTTAACTGATAATTTTTCTGAGAGTAGTAGGTAGTCTCAATCATATTTAACATTTCACTTGATGTCACCTGCAGAATGTAATAAGCAAGTTCTTATCAGCCACATAATATTATGAACTATACATCTATCCTCATATACCATACCCAGAAAAAAGATATTTGAACTTTGAATGATGATAGAAACTAATTAGCAATTGCCTATGGAATGATACATAATAAATAAAAACAGTGGAGATTGCAAGGAATGCTGCAACAGCAGACTATCATAATCAATTAGTATCATTAAGCAGAACACAAGATGGTATATCTCGTGCAGTATTAGTGCATGAATAAATTAGGCTGGTTTTTGAATAATTCCTTTCTGTTCATTTGATCAAACTTTTTATTACTTTATTTTCATATAAAGGAACATGAACATCTTTTTAGAAATGTGGCTATAAGATATTAGATACAATTTTAACAAAGCACAAAAGCTAATATAGTTGGGATATCTTTATAATTTTATTGATTATGTGATACTCCATTTTACTTTCTCTAGTATGTAATGTATGCTGTACATAGTGAAGATTTTGTGTGTGTGCATGAGTGTGTGTGCATTTAAGTTTAGTATCTTTAGTATCTTCCAAGGATGTGAAAAGAAGAATTTTAGGAAAAGCCCTCACCCAAACTACCATTTACATGGAATATTTTTTCAAAATTTTTGATTTTCTCAAAAATGGCTCCAACAATTTTGATTAAAATATTGTATATTAAAAAGTGACAAATATAAGGTATATCTTAAATTTTCTGGGAATAGCCTCTAAAAACCTCTTCATGCCGGATGTATTTTGCATAACTGGTAAATTGTGAGAAAGAGAGGGAGAGGGAGAGAGAGGAGGGAGAGGGAGAGAGAGGGGGAGGGAGAGAGAGGGGGGAGGGAGAGAGAGTGTGAGAAATTTGCTGTTGGTTTCAGTTTAAGCTACTTGAACTTTTTAAACAGGTCATCTTTCATTTCATCTCTCTTTTGTGTTACCTCTGGCCGTACAAAGCAAACTGAATTTCAATTGTTTCGGTGGTGACTGGCTTTTTAAAAGATTTGACTATCACTTTAGTCAAGTGTAATTCCTTATTTCCCTTCTACCTAGAAGGAACTAGTACAGCCATTTCTGATAATAATTATCTCAATTACCATGATATTGTAACAATTGTTTGTAGAGAAAGTCACATTAAGATTTTTTAATTTGTGTTATAAGAGGTTGCTAATATTATATTAAATAATTTCATATACACAAGAAAACTTGGTTTCATAACACCTAAATAATAGGTTTTCATTGAAATTCAATTTCATTCATGTATTAAATTAAATATGCAGATCTTTTAAAATTTATTCCCCATGATTATAAGCAAATTCACCTTTTCCGTATCTACTTGCTCTTTGTGCACTTTTCAAAACTATCCCCAGGGACCATCCATTAATGGCTGTTTTAGCTGATTCTTAAAAAAATATAAGTTTGCTGAAAAAAATTTTTATTTAGTTTCTTAGGATGTGAAATAACATATAGATCTGAAATAGACATTAACAAAAAACTAAATAAATTTAATTACATTACTGGAACCATAAAGAGAGCACTATAAAATATTTCCAAGAAAGACAGTCGCTGAAATGAGTAGAGCAGCTATAAGGGGGAAGGCCTGTTCAGGGTTCAAGATTTTAGACTTCTAGTAGCTTTGGCCAATAAAACATTGAAATAATAAATGTTTATGTGGCAATGATATAAGATACTATACTCTTCTCCTCTAATAATATCTTCCAGTTATTGTGTAATTTACCCAGGTTTGTGACAAAATGGGAATGGAAACCATCTCAATGAGCCTAGAATTTATATAAATGATCTTGAAAATGAAATAGGTATCTAATTTGAATTTTGTGTAAATTGTATTAAGTCCTGTATGCAGCTAAAAATATGATTAACTTCAAACAATTTAAGAAAAGCAACAAGACATTTGGCAATGTGTACCCTTGAAATAATTACCTAATTCAAAATAAAACAGCATAGAAACCATATCACTGTCTTTGTTCTATATGAACAAAGAATACTATCAATTAATAGTAAAAACACAGCATCACACTCAAACTTTACTAGTGAAATGAGTAATTTACTTTAGATGTTTCAGTGACTATTGCCACCATCTTCAGCAGAGATTTACTGATGTAATTACTCTCTTAATTGATTAGTTACTTCACTGTACATTCCTGTCAATGTTTTAATAAAGAATACTATGCTATTTACTGGTACACTACCCACAGGAACTGTGCACATCAATTTCGACATGCTCCAGTCCCAATAACTGTGTGCCGGTGTTGGAATATTTTCATTAAGTAAAAAAAAAGTTCATCACAACCCATTGGTTCAGGCTTAATTGACCACAACAGCTAAACTTTTCTTGAATAGTGAAATCTTAATGCTAGAATAAACTGACAAAGAGCATTTTGTTGAATGATCTGAAAGATTACTAATCTTAGTTTCTTCTTCTGGAGTTATTGCAAGAATTAACCAAGAACTGTGGCAAATGAAGTGGAGTACTTAACAGAAATGATATTGTAGTACTCCTCATGCAATGTTGCAGAAAATCATGCAAAGCCAAACATGAACATTTTTAATACATGATAACAATGTATAACATATCAAGACCATATTAAAAATAAGCTTTAATTAAACATTCTGAGGTAAAGCACATTCTTAAGATAATTCAGTAAAATCATAAGTACAGCCTGATTTTATTTCAGTTAGAAACAATGAAATATACCTGCCATATTCTGTAGAGTTAACAGTATATAAATATTGCTGATGTTAACTAATTCTGTAAGAAAATGCTTTAATTATTGCTAGAATATAGGATTAAAAATGATAATGATTGACATGCAAAGATCCCATGATATAAAGATTGCATTTTGGCATGTGTGCTGTACATATGTGTAGTCATATAGACAAATTATGATTGTGAAACTACTTTTATGGTGCAAATTTAATACTTATTTTGTAGTGAAGATGCACACAACCTAAGCTTTTGCTCTTCAAATGAAATGTACTTACATATGTATGGAATTTTATTTCAGTTCTTTCTTCCTCAGTTAACTTTTTGCATCCTTAGGTTAATTGTAAGTTAAAAACAAATGACATTTATGCTGCCCATTATGAAATGTATTCACGAGTATTTTCAAGCTGTGCTAAAGTGGTGTGACATAAATCAGTGCTTTGAGAATTTATATGCAGTGGAGTAAAACAAGAAAATAATGATGATGTGGTTTGGTTTGGTTACATCAAATCACATAGTAGTGATCATCATCAAACAAAGTAGCAATTTGCAATTCACAATAATTCTAACATAAAAAATATTAAACATAATATAAAATACAATTAACTTAATAGTGCACAACAGCCATTATGACTGCAAAAATTAAGTTATTTCCTACCTGCCCTTTCCCATCTTTAGAAGATAGTAAATCTGCCAAACGCAACTGAAAATGGGAGCAAAAAAGAAGTTACTCCCTTCTGTGAAGCATATTTTAGCTTCTTTTGGAGCTTGCTGTGGCAATGTGGCTGCTTACATGTGCAATTAAAATATTAGATAGTCATCTGGAAGTGATACTTCAAGCATTTTCATGTTTATGTACAATATCAGCATTGTCAAAGATTCTTATATAGTTTCACAGTAATACACACACATGGATTTGCATATATTATAAATATGTCAAAACTGCTATGCATAGAAATGGGAATACTATTCTGTTTTCCAGCAAATGAAATTACAAAGAAAAATTTTAAATAATATTTTACCTTTAAATGTATTTTTTAAATTGTGATTGATTTGTTTGTTTAGAAAACTTTTGATGAATTTTATTGTAAACCAGGAACTAGACAAAAGATCACCATGATATTTATACCAATTCTGAAGTTTTTTCAGAAGATTTCTGACATGATCTTTAATACCAGCCTGAACAATATGTTCTTGCCAGAACTGAGCAGCTGAGAAGTAAATGATAGGTACATTAAATAAGTTTTGAGATAAATAGTTTGTGTAATTTTGTAAGAAAAATAGGCATTTATGGAACCATGATGTATTCTCACTGTTACACTAGCATGTAACTCTGAAGGGTTAAAACAAAATTATTTTTAAATGATATTTCTATTTACTTTTGAACTTAAAAATCACTTATTTCAAAATGACCTAAATTTAATCACTTTGCTTCTCAGCTACACATTTCTTTCTCTATGAAATTTTTAACTAAGAGAAGTTAAGACAAAATGTCTCATTTGGGCATCTGCAGTACCTAAATTGTCAGCTAAATGCACTATCCAGAATGTATTTCCAATTAAAAGTAAACAAATAAAAGACATTTCAATTATGAAAACTGAATCTTTCTTTAAGCAGGAAAAAGTCTTTTGAGAGTTAACAATAACAATAGAATTCTTAATTTCAGGAGTATAGGCAAAGAAATATCCCAAAAGCAATATTTATTGAAAATGACATTTAAGTATTTTTAATAAGGGTCTAAAAAGAATGCTAAAATATGCTGCCTTCCAGATGAAATCTTGGATATATTAAATGTTTACACACCTCTGGATTTGATATTGATTTGTAAGATATACAGATTAGCACACATGTCTTTGATAGTCCTAATTTATCTAATGTATGTTCAGACAACCACACTGCCATGTGTCAATCTCATTTTCCATTCCATAACAATGCAATAAATATTTAAAAAAAAAAAATTGCAAACTGTTTTTAATCATTCAAAATTCTTTACATAATGAAAAATTCGAAAGAGAAGTAGTTCAGAGACACCAAGTTGCTGAATTCACAGAAAAATATAAGCTATAATTGCTTTCAATATTATGCAATGTGAAATTCAAATGCTAGTACTACTTAAAAATAGAAAATATGTATGAACTATAAGAACATGCTCTTTAATAATCATGTTAACTGGCAGCATGTTTTCAAATGCAGATATAAAGCTCTAATTTATTTAAGTTTTTATTTATAAGGTTCTTTTTGTTGATTAGCCAAGAAAACTTAAGTGTTATTAAGATCCACAACAAACAAAATTGTACTTAAGCATAAACATTTTTGAAAGCATATTGATTACAATTTATATCATATCTTTATAAAAGCTGTAGGATAATATCACTTTCAGAAAGTAGCAGCTACCAAGTAGAGAGTGCTGTAAAGGTTGAAAAAGCCAACTTGATAAAAATAGTTTTCTTCTTTACTTAAAGATTCTTTTTCTTAAGTAATTTAGTGTATCTTAGGTTAAGGCCTATCATATTGAATGGTTTTGAAAATTGAGTTTAACGTTACACAGCAGCCATTTATCTTTTCAAGTAAGCGGGTAAGATAGTTTATTCTCTTCTTTTCTTATATTAGTCTTCCTTTTTAACTAGTATTTAAGGTGTCTTAGACCTAATAGAAATAAGATCTATTAAGATGAATGAGTTTTGGAAAATTAGTCCTATTAAAGCTATCAACTACTTGTTTGTCTTTTCAGAGTAGGGGGAAAATTCTGGAGTAAACATATACGAGCAACTGGTGAAGTTGGACTCTAAACTACTTGATATTTGGATTCCAGGAGTGTCAAAACATATATTTCCAGTGAAATCTTGGTATCAAATTTTTGGGTGGAATGCAATACTTTCTCTTCTTGCTATACATAGTAGAGAAAATAAAAAGCAGTTTTTTGGGTATCAGTTTTCAAAGACCCTCCAATCAAAATTCATGTGCAAATATAGAGGATCTCTTTTCTCATTTATTCTCAATTTCCAATGATTCCATGGCAAGTAATAAGTTAATTACTCCTGCTTGTTATCCCAATCAGAGAAAATCACTTTAGACAAATCCTACCTGACCAACAAATGTCACCTTCATCATTGTCACGAGCATGTTGAGACATAGTTACGTCTCTCAAGTTTTCAAAAACCAAAAGCAGTAGTAATATACAGACTATCCCAGGATTCAACTGCACAAATTGGCAGGATTGCAGAGGAGTCCAAGATAAACAGTTTGAGAGAGGAAAAGCATGGGCTATGGGTTGTAAATTCTTCCTACAACATAAAATATATTAAGGATTAGCATACCACTGATCAAACCACAGTGGACCGTGATCTAAGACCCAGATTTCAAAGAGTAGTATTATTTAGTGCTATTGTTAGCATGTGGACATAGGGTTAAGATGTTGAAGGAATTGAAATTTCAAGCTTCCATAGATGCCTTTATTTTTATGACTTGTTCATTTTTTGCTGCACTACACAATATAATTTATTTGTATTGATAAATAAAATAAATGTAATGTTTGATTAGCATGTTGCTGCAATGAAGAATGTTTCAATAGCAATTGTATTTAACACCTGAAGGGATACACTTCTCTGTACCCCTCAAAGGAGTTTCTAAAATACAGTGTATCATACATTAATGTGTTATGTATGTACACATTACAATTATTGTAGGCACACTTCACAATTTATGAAACAATATCATATTGTGTCAATCAACTTCAAATGAAATAAAAGAGCAATATCTTTGCAGTAAAACAACTACCTGCATAAAACTATTTAAGAACTATGTACTAGTTGGTAAAGTGCATTCTATCTTTTCATCTCTGTATCAAAGTCAAATAGAAACAGACTTCGAGAAAATATCCAAAGCACAAAATGCAACAGGTCACTAGAAGAACTGTTCAATGTGAAGACTTGCAACATCCCTGCAGAGACTGCTTCTACAAAGAAATGAACCTTGCACCCTGTCAAAAATTCCAGGATTATTCTGAACCTCAGCACAAGCAACTAAAGTTCCTATCAGTAATAATTGTTCATTTGGTTCAACGGATATCTGGTAGGTTGTACCAAGCGGCACAAAAAAGCACATGAGCTCAGAAGCTCGCACTTAGATTACTTTAGGATGTTATTCTGTGTGATCTCCATTTAATCTACCCAAGTCCTTGACAATTACTATATAGGCATCATTCACAGTCTTTTGAAAGTAATTTATACTGGAGGGTTTATCATGTTGGCTTCAGAAATGTGAACTAAGCATATTATGATACCCAAATTGTGCGCATCTTTGAGAAAAACAAGAAAATTAAAAAATAAAAAATGGGCATTTCAGAGTGGTGTGATCTTTGTATCATGGGATTCCATGACCACCATTATGTTATACCAGAGTGCTATAGTTAACTGCATATGATCTAAAATCAACCAAATGTTATCAGTGGCATGTATACCCTCAAAGAACAAGCGATTTTGCCAAAGTTGCAATCCAGTAATTTTAATTATTGTATTGGGCACTAATGCTGCACTCTTTGACTACTGGCATTTTGAATGAAAATAGGACATACATGTCCATATTCTTTTAATTTATGGCCACTGATGTGCATACCAGAAAACATGCCATAACTTTGACATTTGACAAGAGGGACAATAGGTTCTCTATGTCAAATTGTTTATCTAGGACCCCTCTATAATCCTATCAATTTGTGTGGTTGAATTCTGGGACTCCTATATATGAATACAAGTATTGGTGACCTATAAAATCTGCTTTGTCAACAGAAGGGTTACTGAGAGGTATCTGGATCACAAAGTAAAAAAGTTTATCCCATTCCATGAACATCAGAGAGGCTAAACCTATTCATCCAGTGATTACATTAAATATGGTTCTGCTTCAGTAAACTTTGGGTTCAGCTAAACTGAAGAAAACTTATGTTATCATTGTCTTTTTAAACATTCAGAGATCATTTGATAATATTGGACATAAACATCCTAGACACACACTTGAACATTTTCCTGTGCCGTTGAAACTGGAAATTTTCACTCTTTTCTTACAAGAGAGAAATGTGACTAAAATTGAGGAAATAAAACACAGACTATGCCAACAAAAAGAGTTTTGAATATTGTGGAATATTCTTGAAATTAAATAGTTTTTAGACGTAAAAATAAACGTCATAGTTGCAGAAACAGCTAGCTCATGATTACTTTCTTAATAGATGTCCATAATCTTTCTGCACCTGTATGTCATGACAATGTTTCCAATTTGAAATGTGATTGGTGCTCTGACAAACAAACAAAATAAGTGGTTAATATCAATGTAAGTGTCTAAATATGTATGTATCTATGGTAGGAATGTGGGGTTGTGGATTTGTGGAATGTTTAAGTCTCATTAAGATTGTTTATTTGTATTATAAAACTGTGATACACAATAATACAACAAACTACTGAAGATACATTTAATGATAGTGACTGTGCCATTAAAAGTTTGCTGAAAAATTCCCTTAATTGTTGGTTTTTCAATCAGAAAGATGAAATTGTGCAAACAGAACAACAACACCAGGATTGAAGCTATCTATATACATGAACGAAAAAAAAGTGAAATAAATAGAGTTGGTTGTATGGTAGTTGTAAGCTATCTAAACAATGTTGCTGGCCATGCTTATTGAGTAGTCATGAAAGTAATGTATGGTTGAAATAAGTTTTTTTTTCCACGTGAAGCCTTTTTACATTGCAACGCAAAAACATGGTAAATTAAAGGGTCATATTTGTAGAGGCATGAACTTTGCGAACTTCAAAAAAGAATTCATTTACAGCTTGATAAAGAACAAGCTCTAATAATGATCAACATAATTCTGGAAAAAAATAAAAGAAAGAAACCTAAAAAAAAGAAAGAAGAAAAACCAAACTAAAACAAAAATCTGGAAATTCTATTGCATCTTAATCAATGCAGTATATTTTCTCCGAAACAAGAATTGGCTTTTAATGGCCATAATGACAACATAGAATTGAACCAAAGGGAGAATAACAATGAATACTTAAATTCACTAGTGAGTTTGACCAATTTGCTGACCGACCATCTTGAGATCTGTATGGTGTTTCATGGTGCACACCTGCAATACAAAATGATTTGATATATGCAATAAGTGGAGTTATGGTCAATAATATAAAAACCAAAATTGATTAAGCAAATTTTGTTACTATTGTTATTGATGAAATGAGTGACTGTGAATTTTCCACTATTTTAAGGTATATTGATACCATTGGTGCTGTTCGAGAAAGATTTATAGGTCCTCATCCTGCTACTCCTCCCCCTCCTCCTCCTACTCCTACTCCTCCTCCTCCATTCAAATGTTAGGCTATTGGACAGCTACGATCATGGAGATCATAACAGGTTCTCTCCATCTATTCTTTGGGCAGCCAAGCGATCTCTTTCCCCTATGAATGTACAGTTTTGGGATGCTCATCCATTGCAGGTGTTGTCTTCAATTGTTCTGATAAGTTTACAGTATGTTCAAAAATTCAATACCCCAACGAATAGTGATGATACAGGAGAGGATAACAAGTAAACGTTGTTATATAATCATGAGCCAGAAACGCATATTGTTGGAGTACTGAGTATGCAGGAGGTTACTGTTTATGATTGAGAGAAAACAGTGTTAAATGCTTTTCATTATTTTTATTGTTTTGATCACTATTATGTTACAATGAATGTTAAAAATGAGCACCATTAATCTCAGCGGGGTCCCGAGTTTGCTGGAAAATGCATGGTGTGTTCTGTATTTATATCGCTGCTGCAAGAATTCTTGCAACCAATTCCGCCTCTGAGGTAACAGAGGTAGAATGCACCTCAACTTTCATGTAGCTCCAGAGAAAGAAGTCTAATGGGGTGAGGTCTAGGGATCTTAAGGCCAATGAAAGAATTAGTGCTTTATAGTAATATTACGTCGGAGAATAGATCCAATATAATTTTTGAAAAAATAGTTATTTTTCCAGGAAATTGAGAAAATCATTGCCTGGAGCATTTAGTTCGAGCTAGAAGGAAAGCACATTGTATGCAAGGCAAAGATACATAGTAAAGTTAATGTTTTCAATGGGAATAGCGAAATTTCATCCTGAATAAAGTCGTTAAATTACAGTCAATTTTCAGTTTTAAAAAAAGGATGGCTATCTTTCAAATTCAACTGTTATTGAAAAGTTTTGAATAAAAGCAAGCTGTGTTTCCAAAGAAAAAATAATGTATTCTGTACACCAAGTAAATCCCTGCACCATGTACGCACCCTGAGTAAAAGAGATTCTCAAGAAGTGCTCCACCAATTGATCTAGACCCGGGCAAGCAGCCATCACTTGAAACCCTGCTGCACATGGCACCCTTAACTGTGGGACATGAAAGTGATTAAATGGCACAAGAGAAAGTGAATCGGTTTGAGAGGGACTGTACAGTTTTGGGTTTGAGAGGAACTGCACAGTTCTAGAGGGACTGCATGGTTCCAGAGTGACTGCACTGGTGTGAAACAAACTGCACAGGAGAAGAAACAGCAGCTATGTTTTTTTAAGTGAAAAAGTGGTTTTTAGTAAGTAGGTATTTTTTATAGGCATCAAAAAAAAAATATTTACCAAGAACTAAACAGAAGTAAGTGATAGCTTATAAAATTTTTGATTATTGTATAACAATTTTTGTTATTAGTTTAATTGTTATTAATTGCCCAAAATATATATGTTTTTAAGGAATGGGAAGTTGATAACAAAAATAAGTGAGAATAATGATGAAATACTGAATAGGCCCGAAGAGATAGGAGAGGGTGATGCTAGGAACTTGGAAGAAGGCCAAAATATAAATAACGGGAATAGACAATGTTAGAATTGCTAATGAGCTTCAATTCAAAATTTGAAAAATTGGAATTAGAAATAAGTATGAAATTTGAAAATATGAAGTCAGAGGTAAGATCAGATATAGGGGATGTAAAGTCTGAAATGAAGTCAGAAATAGATAACATTAAGTCTGAAATTAGTATAAATTTTGGAAAAGTAGAATCAGAGATAAGCAGTATAAAGTCAGAGTTGGGGAACCTAAATCAGAGCTCCAATTAGAAATGGAAAGTATGGTTAAAAAGTTTGATAAGAAATTTGACGTCATGAGCACTGATATAAATAATAAAATGAAACATTTAACAATTTCCTTAGATAGAGAAGTGAAATCTACTAGAGGGATTTAAGCTCCATAAATAAAGTTTACACTTTTTTTAGAACATGTCCACACAAGCAAATTTAGGTTTACAAGATAGTGCCTCACCTTTAATAGAACAACAAGAGGCAAAAGCTAAAGTAAGGCAAGTGCACAGAGAAAGTCACATAAAATGCTGTATTTTCAGTAAACTTAAAAAGAGTATTGGAACAAGGTAAGTCACATATAGAAAATAAATTGAAAGAAATGTGCAAGGAACATACTAAAGTAGTTAGAGAAAATAGCGATAATTCCAACAGTAGGGTGAAATTGCTGCGAGTGATGTTTGACAAAAAAATGCAGCAAATAACTAAGGAAAATGCGACAAAATGTAACACAAAGCAAGGACACAAGTAGTATGAGTGAGATATATGATATGGGAGTTGAAGAAGGGTAAAATGAGAGGTAAAATTTAGAAAATCTGACCTCAGAATTATGGAACAAAGCAGACACAATTTTTCCTTATAACCTTAGCAACCAGCTGTGTTACTACAACATAGCACTGAATGACATCAAAGCATCCATTTTGATGACCAGTTAGGTCTTAAGGGAATTAAACCATTATTTTGAGGTTAAACATATACCAGACGAACTTAGAATGAATACTGTCAGAAGTAGTTTAAAAAGCAGTGCAAAGGAATGGATGCGACTGATCTTTTCAGGCCATGAAGACTTTTATAGTTTTAGGAATTTCTTTTTATCAAGGTTTTGGGGACAGGCAATTCAAAATTAGATAAGGTTAGAGTTGTCAGTAGGGAAATTTGACCCTCATGGGAATATGAGGATGTCTGATTACTTTTTGAAAACTGCTAATAGATGTAAATTAATTAACCCACCATCATCAGATCAGGAAATTATAGACTATAATAAAGCATTTCTCTATAGACATATACCACAACTTAGTAATTGCTAAACCTAAAGATTTTGCAATATGATAGATCTCTTAACCATGTTTGATTCAAAGAAGACTGAATTAAACAAAACCTCTTTTGGGCCAATGACCCCACAAAATACAAAGAGAAATTTACATCAATTTTCTGGGGAAGGAGCAGGTAGGACATCAACAAAATTCCCCATACTGATAATGTTGTAGGGAGCAACTCCTTCAACTATAGTAATTACTTTAAAAATGGTGATCCATGCAGAAAAGTTGAAAACAATAGGTATCATAATGTATACAGAACAAACCATCTTGAGAATGGAAAAAGAAATCAGGTGCAAAGAGATTACGGTGGTAACAATGGACTAGCGATTCAGAAACTCAATTACTTACACTGCTTTATACTATAATTTGCCTAACAGGAGAAGCTATCTCTGTGAAGGAGAGATAGGACAATCTAATTCTGCTCAAACTTTGCAGGTTGTGCTAACTTCACAAAGCAATGCTGCAGAGAATCAAAATTTAATCTCACATCTTTCAGAAATCTAATAACAGTTAGTGATGAAACTCTGTGAAGCTATCTGAACAGCTTCCTCAAGCAGCGTACAAAATGGAATAATGTTAATATCTTTGAAACTGTAGATAATGATGAGGGTCATAGCAATGTTGAATCTAGGCTTATAAGTCCACCTCAGATGAAAATGAATGTTATGGGAGACATGATAAATGTATGGATTGATACTGGCGTTAATACCTGTGTATGCATTGAGAAATTTTTTAGCAACCTAGTTACTAAGGGTAGCTTAGAACATTTGCCAGTATGTAATGTTTATTGCACAGTTGTAATTGGTAAAAAGAAAGAAAATACAGTTTCAGGCACTATTGAAGTTGAGCTATGAAACATGGTTTTGTAAGTTTTGTAAGCCCTAGTAGTACCACGATTATCTGCTGATGTAATATTAGGCAGAAATTTTTTGTTGAATTTGCATGCTGTGATAGATTTTGGGGAGAATATAATGAAGCTGAGATATGAAAATTATGATGTTGTTATTCCTCTTGAGAGGGAAAACTATTTAAATAATGAGAGGGATAATGTTGAATTCTATGAAGAAAAGTACTTTGTAGAAAGCATAAAGATGAATAAGGACACAAGTATAATGATATTAAAGGTATATAATGATGGGATTAATAACAATTTTAATTTGATGGCCTATCCTAGTATAATATGTAACAAATATGTGCTGCATGTAAAAGCAAGCAGATATAAGGAAGATGAGGTATCCATAGCAATGGAATGAAAATTTTCAAACAACAGTCATTTTGCTTATGAAGCAAAGCTAAATATGATTGATGAAAAGCTAAATAAGTGCCATAATTTAAACGTTTGCCAATTGAATAAACTTGAAGCAGTATTAATTAATAGCATAGATGTTTTTAGTGATAAACCTGGCAAGTGTAATAAATATGTACATAGGTTTAAGGTAAATGATATCATGCCTTACTCTCATAAAAGCCGACCCATACCATTAGCAATAAAAGCACAAGCAGATCAGGTGGTCGAAATTATATTAAAAGATGATATTATTGAGGCGGCGAAAGATTCCTCTTAAACGAATCCTATTGTGTGGGTTTGCAAGAAGAATAATATGTTGGGGATGACCCTTGATGCTTGAATGTAGTGAATATGGTGAACATTGCGTCAGGAATGATAGTGCACTTCAGGTTACTGTGTGACAAACAAATTTTGCGACATTACAAAACAAATGATCTGTAAATACTGTTTAGAGCAACGGTTCCCAACCGGTGTGCCCCGGCACCCTAGGGTGCCATGTGATTGGCTAAGGGGTGCCGCGAGATATTGAGATAAACAAAAAAAAAAAAAAATACCTTCTACTGAAGCCTTAAGTCTTGTAAGGTCTTGAAATAAAATAAGTCAAATCAATTACTCTCATGCACGGCAGATGGTGATAGTGGTCAATTCATTTCAATAATTCAGTTATACTAGTATCCCACAGATGGCATTACAGCTATATCCTGCCAAACATTCCCGAGACTACTTGCTTCCTCACGAACATTCCCGAGACTTCGACAGATGAATATATAAAAGTGTATGCCGCTTGGTGCTTTCAGTTGTCTTCCTCGCATTGATTCACAGTGTTTAGCTATGGATAAGTTCATTGTTAAACGTAAACGCCAGGACAGTGAAAGTGAACAGTCGGCTCCTACTGCTTGCTTTAAGAAGCCAAATCTTACAGTTTCTCCCGGACCGTCGAATTCACCACATAAAGAAGACAAACGAAAGAAAAGAACATACCAGGACAGTTACTTAGCATATGGATTTAAGTGGAATAACAATGAGGAAAACCCTATCCCTGTGTGTTTAGTTTGTGGCGAAACACTTAGCAATGAGGCCATGGCACCTAGCAAACTGAAGCGGCATCTTACAACAAAGCATCCTAGAGTGTCACAGAAAAGTGTAATGTATTTTTCACATATATTAGAAGGGGAGAAGAAAACAGCTGTGCGAATGGTAAAGAGAATGACCATAGGTGATACTGCTCTTGAAGCCTCATTTAAAGTAGTAGAACTAATAGCTAAAAAAAAGAAACCTCATACTCTTGGAGAGGAAATCATTGGCCCTGCATGTCAAGTTATGGTTTCAACAATACTTGGCGAAGGAGCAGCTAATCAAATTTTGAAAGTTCCTCTGTCCAACAACACAATCAGCCGCAGGATATCTGAAATGTCATGCAATATCAACGAACAAGTCACGGAGAAAATAAAAACTTATAGAACATTTGCTTTGCAAGTAGATGAGAGTCTCGATATTGGTGACAAACCGCAACTCCTTGGTTTTATCAGATATATTGATGAAAAAGATATTAGTGAACAGTTTCTGTTCTGTAGACCGCTGGAGACTACAACCACAGCCCATGATATTTTCATTTCTATTAATTCCTATCTCAATGACCATGATCTTTCATGGAAAGACTGTTGTGGTATATGTACAGATGGTGCACCATCTATGTCTGGGAAAGTTAAAGGTTTTACTCCCAGAGCTCTCAATGAAAATCCATTCATTATTATAACTCACTGTGTTCTGCATAGAGAGGCATTAGTCGTGAAAGCGTGTAATGAAGATTTTGCTGAAGTGTTTAACCAAGTTGTGAAAATGGTGAACTATATGAAGTCTCAACCTTTAAAGTGCAGAATTTTTGAACAGTTATGTCGCGCAACGGATGCAGCTCATACCTCTTTGTTACTTCACACAGAAGTAAGGTGGTTGTCGCGGGGTCGTGTATTGAACCGGTTTCTCGAACTTAAAGAACAGCTAAAAACTTTTTTAAGGATGAAAATCAAGACACATTTCATGAGCTCTTACTAAGTGATTCTTGGTGTTTTGAACTGTCGCATCTGGCAGATATTTTTCATAAGCTGAATGAACTGAATGTTTCGATGCAGGGTTGACATGAAACAATAATCTCCTCAACCAATAAAATGAAAGGTTTTAAAAGAAAACTTAGTTCTTGGAAGTCTGCAGTTCAAAAAGGAGATTTGTCGAACTTTCCATCTCTTCTTAATGTGGCAGGAGATAAAAATCTGGGTAAACTGAAAGACCGCATTTGTGATCACTTATCAAGATTGCAAGATGCAATAGATGCGTACTTTCCAACTATTTCCACTACGAATCTCGACTGGGATGTCTCACCATTTGATTTCGTAGATAGTGCAGAGGAAATAGATTTCACTGCTTGCGAACGAGATGAATTTATTGATCTTTGCAGTGATTCCACACTCAAAGGTAAGTTCACCAAGAGTGAGGCGTCAGTGGGTAGTTTTTGGCTTCAACGGAGAGGGGAGTACCCTAACCTAATGAAGAAAGCAATTAACGCACTTTTGCCCTTTTCAACATCCTATCTATGCGAGCAAGCCTTCTCTGCTATGGTGACAATAAAATGCAAAGCAAAAAATAGACTGAATAACCTTGAGGATGATTTGCGTGTTTCACTGTCAACTGTAAGACCCGACATCACATATCTGTGCTCTAAGCATCAATCACAGGTTTCACATTAACCGTTAATCGAACAAAATTTATTGATGTATTTTTACTCAGTGATTGTAGTAAAGTTTACTGCATTATGTTATGGTGTACGTTATTATTATATAATATTTCAATAAATTAACATATTAAGCTTAATTTTCCTTTAATTCAAGGAAGGGTGCCCCTGGTGTTTAATGTTATTCCCAAGGGTGCCGTGAACTTCAAAAGGTTGGGAAACACTGGTTTAGAGGAATGCTAATACATTTCAATGCTTTTGTGACAAGCAAATGTTGAGGTCTTTGTCAAATTTAAATTTACAACTTATTTATAAATACTGTTCTGTAGGAATGAGTGTTGTTTGAAGTGATGAATGTAAAATGAAACTGATAAAGCTATTTTCACATATGATTAAGAAACTTGTAAGAGTGATTGATTTTTGTTGTGTAAGTGGTTATATTTTGTAAATACTTGTTTTATATCACATTTTAGCTGGAGAATGTATTGCCCTTATGTAACAGTTCATTAAAAATTTTCACACATAAGCAGTTCATTAAAAATTTTCACACACTCACATAAGCACAGAAGGGGCATTGTGAAGCAAGATCTAGCATTGCGGACCAATAGCCACATTTATTTCAGGTTTTATTTGTATTTTTGATGGCCTTCTTTATAAGAATACGTCTTTTTCCATAATTTTGTGTCTTAATGTTATTACTTCTTGGTTACCTTTTTGAGGAATTAAAATTTTGTTGCAGTTTTGTTTTCTCATCAGCTGATTTTTCATATGGTGACAAGCTGTTTAATTTTGTGTCAATAAACTGGTTTAGCAACAGAAAGTTTTTGCAGTAACCAAGGAAAACTTTGAAAACTTTTTACACTTCTCCTTCTGACTTTGTTGGGGAAGGAGAACCTTGAGGGATAACATTTCCTCGTGAGACATGTAGATTAAAATGATGAAAAAATTAATGCTTTATAGTAATATTATGTCGGAGAATAGATTCAATATAATTTTCGAAAAGATAGTTGATTTTTCTGGGAAATTGAGAAAGTCATTGTCTGGAATATTTAGTTTCAGCAAGAAGGAAAGCACACTGCATGCAAGGCAAAGATACATAGTAAACTTAATATTTTCAATGGGAATAGAGAAATTTCGTCGGGAATAAAGTCATTAAATTACAGATGATTTTTAGTTTTAAAAGTAAGAAGGCTATCTTTCATATTCAACTGTTATTGAAAAGTTTTGAAAAAAGTGAACTGTGTTTCCAAAGAAAAAAAAATGTTGTTCTTTACACCAAGTAAATCCCTGTGCCCTGAGTGAAAGAGATTCTCAAGAAGTGCTCCACCGATTGATCTAGACCCAGGCAAGAGCCATCACTTGAAACCCCACTGCAACTCTCATAGGACGATAAGGATGAAGTAACACATGTCGTACTAAATTATGGTGAATACCAAGCAGAGCAGATATTGCTTGTGTACTTGACTCTGGATTGTCCTCAAAGTGTAACAGCACTTCTTCAACATTAGGTGTATGCAATGCCTGTGATCTACCCGCATTAGCTCTGCTTACCACCAATGTGCCGGTATTTCCCAACTGACTGTGGATTGCATGATAATGCAGATTTTTCTCTGAGCTCTTACTATTGCCTTCAGCCATACTGCAAACAAAGTGCATATGTTGTAGTTCTCCCCATATGTAGTGCTCCATGTTGACACTCTTAACAGTCATGCAGGTGCTGCCAGCTATTTACTGATGCAGTGTTGAAGAGCATGATATCATAACACAAAACCTGCTCCAGTTCACGCTACTGTTGATGGTGATGTCACTAGTGCTGCTGTTGTCTAACGAATGTAGACTACTGAGTAGTCACAGGGAGTTGCACGGATTGAGCAAATGGCACGGTCTGTAATGCAATGCTATAAACAGTGGGCATTTATGTTGTTTTTCCATTTCTCTCATTAACACTAGTCAATAGGCAATATTTATTGGATTTATTATAACTCACGTACAGTAATGTCAGCACTGCTGTAATAGACAATGAGTGAACACATTCATTTAACATATCACTGTATTCGGACAGTGTATGTTGTAACAGTTAGTGCAAGCGTTCGCCTGGGTAACATGAGGTGGGACAGGTAATGCTAAATATCTCAAACTAATTTTTGGTGTAATAACATTAGACAAAATGTTTTTTATCTGCGCATTTCATGTATTACTTATACATGCTCAGTGCTCATGCAATATAGGTTTTCGACACATGCTTATTAAGAACTTATATTTGTAATAGTCCCCTGTATTATCCTTATTAGTTTGGGTACTGAATTTTTTAACACTTTGTATACATTTTTTTTTTTTTTTTTTTTTTGTAGTTTAATGTTCCTCAACTGGGTTGGTTATATCAGATAATGAATGAAATTCGTGAAATGATGCTCAAATGAGTTTGAAGTCCGTAGAGCTTAAAGTTACTTTGACATTCATCTTCTCAGGATAAGGGAAAATTTTGGAAAAAAGTCTTATCCAAGTAACTCACTCCTGAGATTCCAACTAAGGATCT
Organism: Hymenopus coronatus; assembly: GCA_030762935.1. Classification (NCBI taxonomy): domain Eukaryota; kingdom Metazoa; phylum Arthropoda; class Insecta; order Mantodea; family Hymenopodidae; genus Hymenopus; species Hymenopus coronatus. The sequence continues at coordinate 132,121,049 of CM060897.1, read as the reverse complement.
CTTGAAAGTGAGGCAAACATGATACCCCCACACTATAGAGGCAGAAGAGAAATAACCTAATGCATCACTAGAATTCCTTTGTCCATTACTATTTTGAGCAATAATAATAATAATAATAATAATAATAATAATAATAATAATAATAATAATGACCATGATGATAACAATAATAATAATAATAATAATAATAATAATAATAATAATAATAATAATTGTTTTATTAGATTTAATCCCAAATTTTACTAATGAAAATAAAGTAAAACCTTGTTAATCCAGAATCATTTAAACTGGATTTTGCTTAATCTGAACAAACATCCTTAAAAAAAATCTGTATATTTTGTGCTGTTCTCCTCTGTGTGTATTGATGAGTGTGTGTGTGTGTGTGTGTGTGTGTGTGTGTGTGTGTGTGTGTGTGTGTGTGAGTGTGTACTCCCCTACCTAATTACTAATAGCATGTCACTCTCCCCACGTACCTGGTAAAGAGGTATGCTATAGTCCTCGGCTCAGCTCAAAATCTCAGTTGACGTCGGTTGGCGTGAACTCAGATGACTCGCTCAGAGTGGTATAACGAGTAGGTAGGAGTTGTACTTATAAATGTCGCAACACAATTTTAACTTGAGGAACTATATTTATTTGTGATGAAAACATAGAGATATCGCTGCAAGCATTTTTGCCTTACATACTAATGACGTGTTACTTTGTTTCTTGACACTTCCTGCACTTTTACAACATCACCTCGCAACATAATTCAGAGTACTTGGCATTGTTCTAATCCTTTCTGGTGATGCAGGTCGGGGATCACCTTGATAAGAGCATGAAAAAATGTGTGTGTAAATACGCTAGAACTGCTGCTTATATAGAACATTATGGTATCATGGCGGCTATATTCCTATTGGATAAAAAGCCTGCAAACTTGGCATCTATGTGTCCCATAATGCAGTACATATTACCCATAATGCACTATAAATACCTCAAGCCTACGTCTATACAATGAGAAAAACTTATTTCTGGTACAGTAGAGACTTCCCCCAACTCACCTTCACTTGCTGCTCTATTGCACGCATATATATGTATATATATTTTACTAATTTTCTACTTTAACAAAAGAATTTTTCCCCTCATGCAGCAACCAAGTTTCATAAACAGCCTCATCTGAGCTTGCTTCAAGCTAACTTTCTACACATATTGGGAGATATTACATTTGTACGTTAAATAATAAAAAATAATTAATAATAATGATGTAAATTAACTGTCTCAATTTATAACTTAAATTATAGTACTGCACTAAGATAAACTTAAGGAAATTGTCCATTTTATTTTTGTACAGACTGCACAATAGGAATTTCTTAGGAATACCAGGAATACATTAGTGACAATGGTACATTAGGCTGCCCTCCTTGCTATACCTGTGATAGGGCTTGAAACTCTTATCAGAAGAGTTAGTTTAACACTTGCCTTTCTCAGTCATTGAGCTAAAGAAACAAATTGAGTGCATAATGTTGTTTAGTAAACCTCAATATAATCAGGGAAACATAAGCATAAATTGTTTATAATACACAGGAAACTGAAAGTTATCAAAAGACTTGAAAATGGTGCCACTGTTGCCTGTGTATGTGCAGAATATGGAATTGCAAAACAAACTGCTTTGGACATAACAAAGAAAAAGGGTGAACTTATAATTTTTGATTAAGTGTGATATAAATGACGAAAATTGTCAGGTCAAATGAATGCGGCAGCTGGCTGAACAAAAGTTAGAAGATGCGACATACAAGTGGTACAAACAATTTTGTGCAAGCGGAATTGCAGTGTTGAAATTCAAGCTGCCGCCGAATGTCTTGCAAAACAGCTTAGTATCAATGGATTTTCAGCTAGTTTGGACTGCTTATACAGATTCCAAAAATTTCATAACATAATGAACAAAAAAAATATGTGGAGAGAGCTTAAGTGCTGATACCTCAGCTGTTGACCATTTAGAAAAAAACTAAAATCTGTCATTCAAGAAGAAAAGTTGTATTTGTCTCAGGTGTATAATTCCAGTTAGACAGGTCTATTTTGGCATGCCTTGTCCGAGAACACGCAAGTCTCCAAATCCTTAAAAAATATGCCTGGACGAAAACTTTGCAAAGAACACGTTTCTGCATTATTATGTGCTAATACTGATGGAAGCCATAATTTAAAGGCAGTTGTCATAGATAAAAGTAAACAACCAAGGGCTATTAAGAATGTAATGTCTACATTGCCTGTGCATTACTACAATTCAAAAAATGTGTGGTTTACAGCAGACATCACCCATAATTGGTTTCACAACTATATTGTACCTGCAACAAGAAGGGACCAAGAAAATAAAAACCAAAATGATGTGAAAGACATAATCCTATTAAATAATGCACCTGCGCATCCAGATGCAAAGAAACTGTGTGGTGCCGATGGTAAGATCAACTAACACAACATCCCAGACAGCTGGTGGACCAAGTCATTATCTACACTGCAAAGCGGTTGTATAGAAAGAAATTCCTGTCTGAAGTTTTCAAAGCTGAAGAGCCTCTGGATGATGAAGATAAACAGGTGGAAAAAATACTCCAAAATATAAAATAATGTGATTTCAGATCCATGATTTTCAATTTTGCAAGTGCAGTAAACAGCATTTCGAACTCTACATTGACTAATGTGTGGAAGAAATTTTTGTATGTTGGCAGTGTTGAATTAGACACCAATGCAATTGAATTAAATGACTTTCAACAAACACTGGTTGCGGGTGGTGAGAAAGCTGTCACAGTAGACGAGATTGAAGTCTGGCTTGACAGAGATGAAGATGATCCAGGCTATCACATCATGACTGATGAAGAAATTGTGGAAAGTATAAGCAATGTAAGGGACACTAGTAGCAAGTCTGAGGCTGAGGATGTGGATTTCGTAAAGTCGAAAGTGAAATTAAGTGAGGTTAAACAGCATCTGAATTGTGTAATAGACTTTATTGAGAAAACTGACAATAAACAGATTTCTGCATACTACTATCATATGAGGAGTTTTCGTGATCTCATTATGAAAGAGATTTGTGATAGACAACAAAAGAACATTTATAGTTTCTTCAAACCAAACAAATAAAGAATATGTAATCAAAATCAGGTGGGCCTATTGTATCTTACATTCTAATAAAATTATACAGTACTCTAATTTCATTCACAATTTTTCTCTGTTGTGTTTATTTCACTTTATCCAGAATTTTGATAATCCGGACAACATTGAGCCCCAATTGGTCTGGATTAATGAGGTTTTACTGTATGTGGGAAAAAATTGCAACATTTAGCTGCCACATGAAAATTCAACTTGGGAATTGACATAAGTATGTTTAGATGAACTTTGTGTGATTTTTTTTTTTTTTTTTTTTTTGCAGTAAATTATAGTTTACCAGGTATACAGATTTATGCAAAATTCATTCAGAATTAAGAGAACTTACAGGATATTTACAAGAAGTAGTAATGCAGACCTATGAATAACAGTGACTTGCAAAACCAATGAAGAAGAGTTGATTGAAGTATTTGACAATAACGAAAACTGAATTCAGTATTAATAATTTATTTAAAATAGCATAAAGAGAAACAAAGTATTTTATTTGGAAATAGAAGAAAAGAAAAGAATTTATTTAATGTGTCTAGTTGAATTTCTGGGTTTAAGCTTAGAAGAAATGTTTCCATTTTTATTTTGATAAATGGTACCATTCTCACATTTCATATAAAGAAGTAAAGATCTAATACAAAAGTCTTGTAGATATTTTAATGCTAATAGAAGTTATGCTGCTGTTGATGAATGTATAATTTTTTCAACTTAGACCTTTCTAAACCTGCATTTGAAATCCAATAGCCTTCTTTTTAAATAAATTTAGAGCTACTTTATACTTGTGCATAACTTTCCATTTACTTACCTTATTTTCCAGAAAATATAAAAGAGTAATACAAATTAAGGAAGACAATATTTTAATTTTACTCACCTCCCTTGATCTATCTAATAGATTTTCTGCACTATAAGTAAATCTGGCTGCTCTCTGGGCAGCCAGAACATCACGGCTAGCTCGAATCCTCTCATATATGGCACTGGTGGACGGTGTGCGCTGGAGCCAGGCCCGGTATTCATCTGCTGTAAAAACACTTGGTGATGAAGGAATTCGACCTGGAAAATTAATTTCTGTTATTTTTGCAATGCATGCATTTACTATTGTAGCAGCTTAAGAGCTTTTATGATATTGCTTTGAAGAATAATATGGTGCATAAAACAGGTTAAAAGTCAGAAAGTTTTTACTGATATATCTGCTGCTGTACCTACAAATTGTAAGTAAAGAATTTCAGGTAATGCTGAATCTGATTTCCATTTCTCATAATTAAAATGTTAATCATAGACCAGAAAATGTATTTAGCTTACAACATTTTGTTCCCTGTCCAAAATGCACAGCTGTATACAATTATTCTTCATTACATTTTTTCATGAAATCACTCTCTTTGAGATAAGCGCAGAGGGGATTCTGTTTGTATTAGCAGGCTGCAAGTAGGTATACCAACATTGTTTCAAGCATGTTTGTTTAGCTGTTGTAATGGTAGAATTAAGACATCTGAAAAAGTTTTAACATGCAGGATTTATTTGCAAATTTGGGACTCTTTTTCTGAAATTTACATATTTCCATCATTGTATATTCCATTGAAGTAAGCAAGTATTATTTACCAAAGAAAATGTTACTTACCATGTTTAATCATACAAAATGTATGATGTTTAACATGTACCTTGTTTAGTCAAAATTCCTACTAGTTGCAGAACAATTAAACTCTACAACCAGTTTGGGTTTTGTATATGTTTTTCAAGTTTGCACATCACTGCTTTCGTGGCTTGACCACAACTGTCGCCTTTCCCCACCTCTTAATAGCCTATCATTACTTATGATTTCCCCTCAATGCCCTCTTGTTACTTCCCCTAATTTTTCTTCCGAGTCTATCTATCTATGAGTTTATTTCCTGGCATTAGTCAATCACAAACATGCTACAATACCTTCTGATGGCCTAAAAGTGATTTTCAAATGTGCACAATGCATTATTTGTAACTATATGGATGCACGGTTAAGAGTGTGTGTGTACATGCATGTGCACATGTATGTGCGTGCCTGTGCATGTGTGTGTGTGTGTGTGTGTGTTATACAGTATTTTATTAACATTTTACACATGTTTTGAATATAACAGTAATTTTTACTTTCTCTACACATACTATGTACATAGTGTATAGAGAATGATTATATTGCACCCAAAAATTCAACTCCAAGTTTTCACCAGAAAACATATTTTGGGTATCCTGAATACAAAAAAAAGCATTTTTAGAAAAATATCCATGTGTGTGAGTGTGTGTATGAGAGAGTGTGTGTGTGTGTGTGTGTGTGTGTGTGTGTGTGTGTGTGTGTGTGTGTGTGAGTGTGAGTGTGAGTGTGAGCGTGAGCGTGAGAGTGAGAGTGAGAGTGAGAGTGAGAGTGTGTGTTTGTGTATGTTTGTCTGCGCATGCAAGCTGCGTGTCCATGCAGCATGGCTCAAAAACAAAAACTCAAATTTGATATTTAAGTACCTTCCAAGGATGCAACATGATTTTCAAGAAAATCCCCTCGCCCCAAACTAATCTTTACATGGAAAAAATGTCAAAAACTTTGATTTTTTCAAAAATAGCTCTTACCAATTTTGATTAAAATCTCTTATATTTAAGATGTTTACATGATAAATAAAATGATATCTTGAATTTTCTGAAGACCTCTTTATTCTGGATGATTTTTACTGAATTTTGCATAACTAATAAACTGTAAGAGATAGATAAAAACTTACTACACAAAAACTGTAGATCTTGGTAAAACAAAATTTATGTCATATACATTTTCTTCGTGGAGTTTTTTTCGAGATATTCCTTGTTAATGAGTTCAGTTTTGAAATGCTTTTCTCATATAGGAACGTGTCAACACTTGGCCTTGTATTCCCTTATTTCCCTTCTACATATAAGGAACTAAGTAATAAAACCATTTCCACTAATGTTTTAGCATAAAACAGAAGAATAACCTTATTAACAATGATTTGTTACAGAGAACGGAGCACATCAGATTTTTAAGTTTGCAAGGGTTAGCATTTCAGCATTTTAAGCATGATATAATATATGGATCTTGAATTAAAACAATCCCAAACAGAGACTGTAATGCAACATGAGACTGTAATTTCAAAAGAAAAAATGAATAATTAAGAATGGAAGGCCTACAGGTGAATTTATAAAAGATATCTTATGTGTTACATTCTGATTTATAATGTTAAAACCATTACAGATGATAATGAAATAGCTGACAAATTTGCTGAATGTTATATTAATATACAGGGCAATTAGAAATGACTGGAGATTTTATTTTATCTGTAAAATTTGGTGATGATATGTCATATTTTACAGATACATAGGGCAACTCAGTAGGTTCTGTTTTGTTTTTTGTTTTAGCTTTAAACCGAAAGAGCACAGCAGCTATCAAAGATAGCAGCAGGTGTAGAGAATAATACAGTGGGTCTCTAAAACAAAGTTTTTGGGAATCTCAATTAATGTCATTGAACAGGAAGTACCATATTAAGAACATTTCTATAAAAATTAATAGAACACATTAAGTGTGTGATATCAGTTCTAAAAAAATATTTATAATCTACATGCTTTAAAAATGATATACTTTTCCTATATACAATCTGCACCCTCATATGCTATTATTCATTTGGGGATCTGGTAGTGAATTAGGAAATCTGTTTATAGCACAGAAACAATCATTAAACACATGCTACATTTAAAAAAGAACACACCAGTAAGACAAAACAGCATTCTTACTGTACCATGTCTGTATAAATTAGAAACAGTGTGCTATATTAGAAGTAACATTCACCTATTCACTACCAATAATTTGATACATGAATAAATGACTAGAAACAGTAATAAACAACATATTTAGGCAACTAAAACAACAAAAAAGATTAACTCAATACTCCATGAAGGCACACAAATGTATAACTTAATTACTTGTAAAATAAATGGCAGTAATAATGGTAAGTTTAGAAAACTTGTAAAGGAGTTCTTAATTTGGCAGTCCTTCTACAGTGTTCAGGAGTTTTATGAACACTGTAAGCATAGAACTTGACACTATTTATATAATATTGTATATTATTATACTAAAAACTTCCATATATCATAGTTCCTCTTGAATATTGTCTTATATAACATGTGTTTTTTGTGTATTTAATTTAGTTTTGTAAGTTTTATCAAGCCTATATCTTGAACAACATTTAATTGGTGAATAAAGAATATTACTTCTTATTCTTCTATGTAATTCATGCTAATCAAGATAAAAATTAGCAGAACTGGTCTTATTACTTAGTTCCTTATAAGTAAAAGGGAACTAAGAGAATCTAGTATACTAAAGTGCATCAAATGTTTTAAAAGCCTGTTACTATATAGTACTGAATTTCAGTAAATTATGTTTTACTGAGATGTAAATTTTTTGTGTACTATGAGGGGTGCTCTGTAAGCCCTTAAAAAGAAAAAAAAAAAACATTATTTGTGGTAGATTCTTTTTTTAATTATTTATTATTATTATTATTTTTTTTTTTTATTCTTCAACATAATCTCCTATTAGCTCGATACGCTTTTCCTAGCATTTCTCCAACTGTTTTAAGCCTTCCAAAAAGTATGGTTCGGAAGGACTTTAAACTAGGCATTTTTGGGAGATGACCTCTCATTAGGCATGAATCATTTTCTGCCGAGCCCCTTTTTCAAGTCTGAAAATAAAAAAAAGTCACCGAGGACTAAATCTGGTGAATATGGTGGATGTTGTAGTAATTCAAACCTTATCTACAACTTTTACCACTGAAACTGCACAGCAAGGTGTGCATCCTTGCATTGCCTTGATGGAAGAGAATCTTTTTCTTTGCCAGATGAAGGCATTATTTCTTGATTTCTCCATTCAACTGGTGCAATAATGATGCATAATACTCTCCATTTATCATTTTTCCTTTCTGCAAGTAACCAATGTAGATGATTCCGCGTGCATCCCAAAAAACCGAAGCCATCCCTTATCTGCAGATTTCATCATCTTTGCCTTCCTTGGAACTGGGTTGTATTTAAAAATCCACTGTTTCGACTGTACTTTTGTCTCTGGAGTGTAGTAGTGTATCCATGTTTCATCCACAGTTTTTATCAATGCAGAAATTCATCAGGATTGTGACGGAAAAGTGCCAAACCAACTTCTGAATCGATCATGTTTTTGCGTTTATCCTCCATTGAGAGCAAATGCAGCACCCATTTTGCCAAGACCTTTGTCAGATCTAATTTTTGGTGCAAAATTGAGAACACTGTACCTTGTGATACGGCTGTAGTCTCTACTATTTTGCAAACTTTGATTTGTCGATCACTCAAAACCATATCCTGGATTTTGTCAATCATTTTAAAGGAATCCATTTCTACTGGATGTTCATTACTTGTGGATGTATGACCATGTTTAAATTCATTTATCCAATTGTTAATTGTATCAAATGCAGGAGTAGATGTGCCATAAACTTCATCCAACTCAGACTCTCTCTTTTGTTAAGAGTTTTTTTTTTTTTTTTTCTCCATGTTATGTAGATGATTCAATTGCCAATGGCAACAAAACCACATGATGAATATCACTGCCATCTAGTAAGAGACAACAGTTACTAAATACAAACTTTTTTGATGCTTGGAGCATAATTTTTTTGATTTTCTAAGGACTTATTGAATGCCCCTATTATCAGTTATGCAAAATTCATCCAGAATGAAGTGATCTTCAGAGGCTATTTCCAGAAAATTCATGATATACATTTTATTTGTCATGTAAATAACTTTAACATAATCAAAATTGTTAGAGCCATTTTCAAGAAAATATTTTCCATATTTTTTCCATGTAAGGTAGTTTGGGGTGGGCAGGATTTTCTTGAAAATCTATGTGTCACATCTTTGGTATCACTCTGGTATTTAACTGACTTTTTGTTTTTGACACCCACTCTACCCCATACCCATACCCAAACACCTCCATTCCCATACCCCAACTCACACACTAGATACACTATATTTAAATATTCTACTAATGAGTGGCTACACACTTAACACTGACAAATCCAGCTTACTAAATAAAGATGGTATGGTGCAGTTTGATCACTTTTTCTTTTAATGCAGGATTAAGTTGAAATTTTGATAGTGAGATCTTATCAATCCTTCACAACTTACAAAATCTTCTATATTAAATGAATAAATCTGAATATATCCACAGCAGGGTACAGATCCAACAGGGAAAAAATAAATGTAGCAAAATGCCACATCATTAAAACAATTTAAATAAAAGAGTAGTATTAAAATTTAAAATTTTCGGGCTATTTTGCCGTGGTCTGAAGGTTAGAATATTTTAACTAAACATATTCTAACCTACAGACCACGGCAAAATAGCCCAAAAATTTTTAATTTTAAAACTATGGACACCGGCCGTGAAAGCTTACGCATATATCAAAAGAGTAGTACTTCAATGGACACCAGCACACTGTGGAATACAATTATTAGCTGATTTTTGGCTTAGAAGGTTAGTGAAATTACTTCCTAATCATCTGATCCTCAGGCTTATCATTCTATCAAAAGAATAATTATATCAATATAAAAAATGTACATATAAATTATACAATATAAAATACAAATACAAAAATATTATACAATACAAAATTAAAGAAGAATATGAATTACAACCAAAAGGAAAACAATGAGAAAATCCACATAACAATACAAACTAGAATTATTATACTAGCAAAAAGATCTTCCATAGCAATTTTTAAGACTACTAGCAGGCCAAGACATAGGGTTGGCATAGCAAATCTCCTCTATGTCCTTTCTATGAATTTATGGAACAAACCACCTACACCACTGCCCAGCTTTCGATCAATATATAATCACATCAAAATACTGGAGTGTAAGAGAATAACCAATATTGGAGTGTAAGAGAGAACATTAGGTACCAACCAATCAACTTTTACATTATTTTTCTACTTATTCTTCACTGAACTATTAAAACAAAATTTCTTCTATCTACTTCAAGTTAATCGAGTTAAGCATTTGTTTAGGCAATGGAAATAGGGAGCACAAGGCTTCTGTGAGTCAAATCTTTTAATAGCTGGCTGCTATGTGAAAACCTGATCTGTTTGCTTGATAAGAAGAAAGAAAAATGAATAACGACTTTGCATTTGAAAAAAGTATGTTTTTGAAAAATTAATATTTGGGAAAGAATTAACCAAAAAAAAAGTATTTGATATAAACTGTATGCTTTAAGAAGATCTACATTTTTTCTGAAATAAGATTTGGTCTATTGCTTATGGTTTATGCAAAGTCATTTAGAATCAAGAAGAGTTCAGAGACTATTCCAGAAAGTCAAGATATTCATTTTATGTTACACGAAAATGTCCTAAACAAAATCATTAGAGCCATCCTAATTTAACTAACTTTTCGTTTTTGAGTAATGTTGTTCTCTCTCTCACACAAGCACATGTACGTGCCTGTGCATAGACCTTCCTCTAAAACGGCTTTTTTTTGAAATTCATGAGATCTCAAAACTTGCATTTCTGCTGAAATCTCTATATCAAATTGTTGGGAGGAGTGCATACCTTTTCTACCTATATACTTGGTAGAGGAAGTAAGAAGTATGCATGAGAAGATCTCCATAAAGAAATTCAATAACAACATTTACACGAGTGTGAATGACTTGCTGGCTATCCTAAATTTCAGAAAATATGTTGTTGATCTTGCCTTCTATTTTTTCCAATGAAGTATGGAGTGATATGGGAAATATACACAAGGTGTAGCTTAGCTTATTGTAAAAGTACCTTTGAGTTATAGTTTTGCAAAAGCAATTCAGAAAATCTAGAACTGACCACATGATGGATGGGCAGAAAGTTATTTAGACATTTTGTATTACAAATTAGTTAAGAATAGATATTCTTATTTGGTTTATAGATGCTTTGTTTATTAATGAATCAGGCATTAACCTTTGGAGGGCGCAATTAAACAAAGTAATCTGCAAACAAAAGAAATTGTTAATAGGTGCATAGTAAACTGGAAGACATAGTGAAAATTACACAAAAGGTTTTAGAATTGACACAGGTATACAAATTCACTGAATTAGATATTAATATCAAAACACAGTTTTGTATTAATTATCTACCTCAGTGAATTTATACATATGCAACCATTCTATAAACTTTTAAAAGAAATTCTGCTGAATTACTGAGTTCTTCTGGCAGAGATAACAAAAAAATAAATGAAGACAATTTTGTTGCTATACAAATTGAAGAGACAGCTGATGTAACCAATTTCTGTTGACTAACTTCTGTATTTCAATTTATTGATTGAGATGGCCAAGTTACAGATGTTTGCAATGTTTCAGAAGATTGCTCAGCAGCTCTACTATACAATATTATTGTACAATTACACAATAAATTCAACTGTAGAAATAAAATAGTGGCTCCAACTTATGATAGTGCTGCTGTATTTTTGTGGTGTCACATGTAACTTTCATACACTGGTATGAAATTTATTACCATCTCGAGCTGTTTAAATGTTTAGCATTATCTCAACTGTGTCGTTTTTAACATTAAATAGATTAATTTCTTTTTTTTTTAATAAATCCAAAGAATGAACCAAGGTATTGTTTAAAATCCAAATAGGACTTACAATGTTGCACTAGCCTACTGGAACGACAGTTTGTTATCATTTAATATATATCTAGTGTATGAATATAGAAACAGTCTTGTTCAAGGGAAGGAAAATGGGACTAAGACTGCATCTTTCTGGCATAGTTGAAATTAAATACATGACTTCTTGCCATAATATTGCCTACAGAAGGTAAATGAATTAAAGATTAACCATCTAAACAATCATGCATAATACCATGAAATGAAAAAAATTATTTTGTTAGTAATCTCTTCCCAAAATAATAAACACACTTGAGATAAACAAAGCCTAGAAGCAGCCCTAAGCAGATGACTGCAGTAAATGTTCTCATTCACCCCTGGCTGTGACCCTCAGCCTTAGAGTAGGAAAATTACCTCATTTTTTCTATAACAACAGCAACAACAACAATAATAACAATAATAATAATAATAATAATAATCATCATCATCATCATCATCATCATGATGATGATGTTCTAATAGATATCTCTAATGATTTCATATCAGTATGTTACATTTTTTAAAATAAAAATAATAGTTGACTGAAACTGGGCAATTATCACACAAGAATTATACATGATATGCACTATTTCATGGAATAATATAAAAATGTCTTTCCTGGATGATATCCAATATAACTATATCATCTGTTTAGCTGCATACATGTTACAAATATTTAGTGACTAGCTGTCCGCCCAGGCTTTCCACGGATGGTATATCTCATGAAAAAAACTCAGACAAAATCTTCTGTTTACAGTACGACCATGCAATGAAATAAAATTACAATTAAATAATTTGACAACGCTTTATTGTAATGCCTTGTAATGTACAATTTTCCATCCGGAGAGAAAAAAAATAGTGCCAATAGTTTGTGACTCTCTAGCACGCAACGTACAACATGCGAAAAACACAATTCAAGGTATATTACACACACTGCTAACGATTGATCCTGGGATTTATTGTCATTGCAAATGCCAAGTGCACTTAAATTCAAAAAGAAAGTTGGTTCTTGGAATAAGTATATCCTCGCCTTTGAACTTTCCTATGTTATAGTAACTTAAATCAAATTTTTCATACTTTTTTTAACAGTGAGTTTTGTTCTGCTGCATAATTTCAGCTGATTGATATTGCATAGTATAATTATCATTGAGTCAACCTTGCACTGTAAATTGTGTGGCGGGAATCCTGGCAAATCCAATTAATTTAGGAATTCATTTAGATAATTGACGACTTCATTTGGATTGGTAATAGCATTGATCAACTTAAATGAATGCATTTGTCCATCAATTTTACCCTAAATTTTACATTCAAATCGACTAAATTCTTATAAGGTGCTGCTAAAATAGCTCGTTCGCTTAACCAAGCATAGATTTTGTAATTTGCACCAATATTTGGAAACACTTTCGATATTAATTCTTCCTTTGACATTGTGAAGGGACAAAAATTTGATGAAAACAAAATGAGGCCAGTAGAAGTGTCAATAGGAATTTTCTCACTGCCAATGTCTAATAATGCCTTTGCATCTGAAAAGTGGAATGAAGCACAATGATCTGCGCAATGATCTGTGCAATGATCTGTGCAATGATCTGCGCAATGTAATATATACAGTTGGTATTGTAAAAAGGACAAAGTCAGAGCATCCATAAGGTAGTGTAGAAAGGATGACATATACAGTTAGCAGCGTGAGCAAACAAGATGTTGCAGACATAATAACAGTAATGCAGTAATGGTAGTGCTTCCACAGTGTGGCGGGTATACACTGGCATAGGTAATGAATTACATTAAGGAGAAAGTCACAATAAACATTCATGCTTCTTCCGAATCTCTTTTTTTCCTTTACTCCTAATGTTTTCCACCTCTTTCTTTATTTTCTTCTATGTCAAAACATCCATTTCTAAGCCTAACAATGATGTAACTAAAGAGCAAGTAGATCTGGTTGGGCAATTAATAAGCTTGTTTTGATGATAGCTTTGTGTATTAAATTTCTCCATTTAACCTAAAATATTACTTGATCAAATGTATTAAGAGCACTGCAATTGTAGTGTGATGGTGACGCGGGTATCTTAATGCTCTTTAACTAGCTTATGTACCACATAATGTCCAATAACCAACACCTGCAATAGGAAGTTAAACCTAAAACAGATCCCATTATTTCTCCGCCAATTCCAGATTCCAAGAAAGGTTAATGGTTATGTGCATTGTTTATAACTTGTTCATTTTAAAGAGTTACAACAAAAATCTACTTATTTCTTTATTTAAACAATGTGACCAAGGGAACAATAGTTAATACATAAGAAATATATTTGATTTTCTCAGTTATTTTGCGTCATTGTCTCCATAACTGGGTGCATTCCCTTAGCATTGAATGGGGAAGAAAAATAGAGCAGTAGGTACTACGGCCACCTGGTGGCAAATAATAAGTACGTATTTTAGGCATTCATTGCCAGAAAAGCTCCTTTATTTTAAATGATAGGAGTAATGAAAGGACAGATAATACATAAAAATGTATTTGAATTTCACAGCTGCATTGTGTCATCTCGATAAACTGTTGCACTACCTTAACATTGAATGAGGAGGAAAGCTACTGCTTTGGCCATCTAGCGGCAAATAAATAAGTACTTACTCTAGTGTTAGTAGCCAGAAAAGCTTCTTTTCTGCTTTATTTTAAACAATAGGAGTAAGGAAATGACAATTAATATATAAAAATGTATTTGAATTTCACTGCTGCATTGCGTCATTGTGTCGATAAACTGGTGCATTACCTTAACATTGAAAGGGGAGGGAAAATATAACACTACTATGACAATTTAGCAACAAATAACCATGACACCACTGCCATCTGGTGGCTATTAACCAAAATGCATTTGCTTGGCACAGTTTTATTCACATTATAAGATTTAAAATACTTTCCCGTATTATTTTTAAATATTTTCTTTTCCATAAACCTTGTCGTAAGAATAACGAACACAACAGAAAAAGAATTGTTTGGAAGTGATATGGATACATACATTTCAGCGATTCATTTATATATATATAGATTAAAAAGTGAAAAACTCACCTCTTTCTCTTCGAGTCACTGGAAGCTCTGGGGCAGATACTGCTCCATCACTATCCTCTTGGTCCAACAAACCAGCTGTACTTGGACTTCCCCTAGTCTCACGTTCAAATCTCACAACATGATGCCTTGGAGTTTGACCAGGAGCATGATGTCTTCCTCGGTGGTCCCGAGGCAAAGAGTTAGAGCGAAGACCAGCAGCCATTGTAGCTGAAGTTCCAGTCCCAGCAGAACCTACATGTGAGCGAGATAATGTGGATGTTCGCGACGATGGGGTTGTTAACCCTTGCCTATAAATAAAGAATATGTTTAGAGCTTGTGCACATTTTGTATATTTTAAGCTTGTTTTGAATGTTAAAAAGTTATCTTCATTCAGTGGATGACTGGGTTTGGAACAATGGATATTTACCTTTTCATGCAGTTGGTCTACACTAAGTTAGCATGACTAATATCACAAATCATATTAAACTTTTGATTCATACATATTAGTACAATTTAAAAGTGATCTCAATTACTCCTAAATATTGTTAAAAGTGATTACTTTAATTGCTGCAGAACAATTTTATTTTTTGTTACTTCAAAACTTGTACACTCAGTTGACTGCTTTAGCAGACGCTGCACAGGAGGTTGAATCACCAATCTGCTGGAAAAAATTATTAATTTCTCTCATATTTAACAGATTTATATGAAACTTTGCATAGGAGTTATAAGAGGCATGCTATTATTACATACACATCCTGAATTGATTTGGATAAAAGAAACAATTGCTCACAGGGAATGAACACATACAAAATTGTTAACTTCTCTCTTAGTTAACATATTTTCATTAAAATTTGCATAGGAGTTACTAGTAGCATACCATAATTATAAAAAAGTATGTATTCATTTGGATAAAGGAAATAATCTCTTAAACTTCTTTGTTACTAAACAAATTTTCATAAAACTTTGCATAAGGGTTACCAGTAGAACATTCTTATTATGTATAAATTCTGAATATATGTGGATAATAGAAACTCCCATTTATTACTAACCTCATAAAACGTTTTTCATAAAGCTTTGCTTAGGATTAAAAGTATTATGAAGAAAAAAATTATTATTCATTTACTACATCATGGTAATTGAGATAAAACTTAGTGTAAATGCTTGTTTAGTTTCTTCTAAACAGAAGGGAAATAAGGTAAAGTACTAGGCTAAAGTGATAATTAAATCTTTTAAAAAGCTGGTTATTATGTGAAATAATTGGAATTCAGTTTTAACTTTGCATGCCAGAAGTAAAAGAAAAGAGAGATAGAGAAAGAGATGACTTCCCATTTTAAAAAAGTTTATGTAGGGAGCTTAAAATTGAAACCAATAACAATATCTTGGAAACAGGTAACTATACAAGATCTACATTTTTGGGTAGTAAGTTTTGTCTCTCTCTTATGGGTTGCCAGTTATGCAAAAGTCATTCTAAATGAAGAGGTCTTCAGAGGCTATTTCCCATAAAATTCAAGATATATATTTTACTTTCCTGTAAATGTCTTTAATATACAGTATTTTAATCAAAATCATTAGAGCCTTTTTGAGAAAATCAAAATTGTCAAAAAATGTTCTGCGTAAAGTGCAGTTCGTCCTGCCTTGTCCTTGAAAGCTACTAAACTTAAATACCAAATTTGGTATGTAACAGGCATTTGGTATGTAACAGGCATTTTCATGTATGCACAGAGACACACATTGACTTGTTTAATTGTTTAATTTTTGTTGTTGGATTTAGGGATCCTCAAAACATGTTATCTCCATTGAAATCTCAGTATATTGAATATTTGGGTGGATTACAATACCTTTTCTATACATCATGTACATAGTACATGTAGAGAAAGTAAAAATTAGGGGGTATAGAAGGGCACTCGATTTTTATGCAACATAACCTACATCCATTCTCTTGAAAATAACTCCAAATCAGACTCCTGTAAATACCTACAAATTCTATAAACTCAGCACTAAAATGTAAATAGTAAAGTTAAAATTGGTGTGAAATTTTCAGATGGTTTTATAATCTAATTATGCAAGAAACAAAATGTAAATAATTATTTTTAAACACAACTCCGTATGGTATTTTTAATTACCTTTGTATTTATATTTTATTTTTCATTTATATTTTAAATTTTCATTGAATCTTATATATCTCATATTCTTAATTTTTTATGCATCTTGATATATTTTTCTTATACTTTAATTTCACATGTCCTATGTCATAAGTACATATCATGTTTCTATGGATTAAAATAAATACAAATATAAAAGGAAAATATCAAAATCATTTCACACAAACCATGTAGAATTATACTAATAACAATTTTCACATTTTACTGTCACAGCAACCTCTAACATCAAAACATTTGCAGCAAGTGGTAAAACAAATGAAGGATAGCATACTTGCTGTTTGAGCATGTTTCAGCTTGTTATTATACCACAGTTGAGATGATATAATCTGTTTCCTTATACTTCAAAGTGTTTTTTATACTTTATATCATATAGCCTTGGTATGCGAAGACAATTTGTTTACTTTTTTGCACAAGATTACATTTCTGAACCACCGTACTTGATTGTGGGCAGTTTTTTGCTAGTTGTCCTAGCAGGCCAACTCCCCCAGAACACATCGTTTGATGCATGTTGACTTGGTTGTGGACAGTTCCTTACAAGGCCTCCCGGCTGGCAACACCCCAACACTCATCACTGGACATCCTTTGTTCTGGGTTGATATTCTATCCCAATTATAACAGATACTCCTGGTCTTTGAGTTGGGGGCAGTTGCTGCCTTGGCTGCCTCCATCCTTAATGTGGCATCTAGTATCACATGGATTGTCTTAAGTTGCCAAGCATCAGGCTCTGTTGTACCATGACATTGTTCACCTGTCAAAGGAGTAGGCAACTTCAAATTCCTGGAACACTTAACTTGGTAGGCAGTTTACCAGGGTTTTGTTCACCAGCAGTTCAATTGCCAAGATGAACTCTTACATTGTTTCTCCAGGCTACTGCAGCCTTCACATGAGCTGACTGCAGTCCGCTGCAGCCAAACAATCATTCCTGAATTGGTACTTGATCTCCTAGATGTCTCCGGACATCGCAAACCTCAGAACCACATTTAAAATTTCTGCTCCTGTCCCCTGAGGTTGACTATCAGATGTGTTACTTCATCCCTTGCTTATCATTGTCAGTGGAAGAGTTGATGTTCTTCATATTTAAATGGCTTGACTTTTGTAGAGGTTGTCACATCCTGGCATTTTGACCTTCAAGCCCTTAAGTCTTCCATCAAGCTTCTTTTCTACCACAGCATTCAATGTTTGATACTGCCATTGATTCTACCCTCTCAAGTCATTACCCAACATCCTCCGGGTTGCTAATGCATTGGTAAGGATCTTTCTTCCTTCTGCTGAGCTCTTTCAAGCGTTTCTACAAATGCCAGACAGTTATTCATCAATTTTGATTGAATAACATTTTCATCACGGACATTTCCATCTTCATTTTTGTTTGCATTTCAAATTATATTTTCTGCTACATCTTCTCCATTGCATATTCAATTTCTCATCCATCTTCCCCACACCAGATTCCATTTACTCCTCCATTCCAGATTCCATGATATGGAGTTTAGCTAGTAGTATTTTCATCATTTCCTCCATCATGGAATTCATTTCATTTCTGACTCTTGTATAACAACAAATTTATTTCTTATCACTTCAATGCTCATACACTCAGCTGTTGACTGCATTGATTGCCTCTCTAATCCAGTTGCAATCTTTGAAATTACTTCCTTGGTTCTGGCAGCTCTCCTTATACAGCACCCAAATATGCAGCAAGGAAATTTCCAGAGCTGCAGGAAGAGCACACAAGAGTTTTTTCTTCTTCTTTTTTTCTTGGTCCATTATTGCACTTGATAAGGTAGCAACACCTGCAACAATCCAGGGAACTATGTAAAGGGCTACTTGTGCAGGTATTCATATAAGGTCGATAAATTATAAAGTAACCCCTGTCGTGGCCTCTCGACTGCACAAGAGATTCGAGAGTCGCTGGGAATGTGGTGTCAGCAAACGTGCTCCAAAATATGTATCTTAAGATGAACTACAGAAATGTTATCCTTCTGCTCACATACAGGCAGCACAATTTGTGAAAATATTCTCACTCACAAATATTCTCCTGCTTAGCAGCAGGAATCCTTGTGATTTCTTGCATGATATCATCACTAAGTTTCTATAGATTACACAGGGATTTCTGCTGCTGAGCTTAGGTGAATGAGTGAGAATATCTTTAACTTTTATACTGTTTGTTTGGGAGCAGATGGTCAATATTTTCAGCATTTATTTTAAGATAAGGACTTCAGGGTGCCTTTGCCAGCATCACTTTCCCAATGACTCTTGGATCTTATGCGTAGTGGAGAGATGCCACAAGAGGGATTACTTTATAATTTAATGAGCCTATATTTCCAGCAATTGTAAGCTCTCTTCACACATATTTTCCATACTTGCAACAATTCAAGGGATTAGTCTGTGTATTTCAGCACATAGTCAGAACTTCATGCCTCAAATCCAATTTGCAATTACTTTTTATTTTCAGGCTTCTAGTCAGAGATTAAATGCTAGTAGGTCAAAATATGAAATTTTACTAATGAACACTGCATAAGAGAACTTAAAGCTGGCTTGCACTTGAAGCATTCAAATGGGAATTGAAAGCTGAGATACCATAGCTAAATGCCACTTAAGCAATGAATTCTTATCTGATTGCTATATTTTCCAGTATGCCTCTAAGGGTAACTCTTGCTATTGCCAATACTTATTGATTCCCAGATAACCTGTTTCTATGGACCCTGCACAAATAAAAAAAAATTAATTTAAATCATGACACCAGTTAAGTTTCCTATTTTCATTTAAAAAATCCAAGTTCAGATAGAAATCATAACTTTAGAAAATTTGAGTATAATAAAAAGATATTTCCAAGGACATGCCATACAAAATAAAACAACTTTTAGTCTCCTATTTATCAATGCATAAGAGCTATTATAACTCTTTAAACAATTTACTGTTATGATGACATAATATGATCCAGCCCTATTGCAAGTTTATTTATTAAGTTATAATTTGAGGAGTAACATTATACAATAAACTTTCTAGAGATTAAAACACTGTAAAAACCACCTAGCACAAATCTAGATTTAAAACAATCTTATAGATAGACCATTGTACAGATTTAATGAGTTTTGACTGTTGCAAGCATATGTAAGACAGACGGACAGAGGGGTGACAATGACATCGAGAGTGGGGTTTAGGGGTAAGGTAGAACAGGGGAGGAGAGAGAGAGAGAGTGGGGTTTAAGGGTGGGGTAGAACAGGGGAGGAGAGAGAGAGAGAGAGAGAGAGAGTGGGGTTTAAGGGTGGGGTAGAACAGGGGAGGAGAGGGAGAGAAAGAGAGAGAGAGAGAGAGAGAGAGAGAGAGAGAGAGAGAGAGAGAGAGAGAGAGAGAGAGAGAGAATGTACACATGTACACTCTTATGTACACATAAGAGTTTGTTAATAATTAATAATCATATAAAGTAATCTCTGTATGCTAAATCATTTGTAATAAGACTTCTGTAATGTTAATCCTGACCTGGCTATATATATAGCATGTATTTCCAAATACACAAACAACAATTTCTATTATTAATTATTAATTTTATTACGATTATTATTATTACGATTATTATTATTACGATTATTATTATGATTATTATTATTATTATGATTATTATTACGATTATTATTATTACGATTATTATCATTATGATTATTATTATTACGATTATTATTATTACAATTATTACTACGATTATTATTATTACAATTATTACTACGATTATTACTACGATTACTATTACTATTATTATTATTATTATTATTATTATTATTATTATTATTATTATTATTATTATTATTATTTTGATGGTCAAGGTTCAAGTAAATTGCTAGGTATCAGAGAAGCAGCATTAAACAGGTGCAAAATCCTGGTAATATTAACATAATGAAAAGGAACAGCATCTACCATGTTAATGCAGATTGAATGGATTGATATGTTTGTCTCTCTCTCTCTCTCTCTCTCTCTCTCTCTCTCTGTGGTCTTGACATTTCTAAGTGCATTTTCTTTATGATCATAAACTTTAAAAGGCAAAAAAATTGCATAGGTGTCTGAATTGTTTACCATTGGGATATTCATTTTCTTTTAACTGTTATCTTTGATAAATCAGATAAAGTGAAGACATGGCTGAAAACATGTTCAAATAAGTGATGACAGAAAGAAAATTGCATAAATTATCCCCATGGTATGACTAGCAATATTGTTAATAACTACTGATCAGTTTTCACTGAACAAAGCATTATATGTAATTTTAGTTTTTGAATAACATTATTACTGTATGATGACTTATTTGTTGGGAAAAAACAGTGAAAATACTGGATACATGGAGTCAGATTGAAAAATCCAATACCATGGCTGGAATTTGAATCACAGACCTCCCAGTCTCTAGCCAGTTAGTCTAATCACTGCGCTACCATGGCAACATGCCAGACAGCTTTATGTTTCTCAACTGACTCACATGTTTCCTGGTAAACCACAAGGTAATATCAAATTAGTTTGAGATCACATACCCCAATTGCAACTTACACGAGTATAAATCAAATGCATGTATGGCTTGTGTGAAAAAAACTATTTAATTAACAATAATTGATCTAAAAGCTGGCTAAACTATGTAGCCCGGGACTCATGACTGTAAGGCGCCATTGGCATATGCCATCAAAATAATTTGAGATTGCCTTGTGGTTTACAGAGAAACACATGAGTCAGTTGAGAAATTTAATGCCATGCCAGCATGTTGCCATAGTAACTGAGTGGTTAGAGCAACTGGCTAGAGACCGGGAGATCCATGGTTCAAATCCCGGCTGTGGCATTGAATTTTTCAATCTGACTCTACCTATCCAACTCCTGTCCTATTCATGGCTTGCATAAAATAACAATTAAATTAAGTGAAAATACCAGTTAAATTGATATGGGATTTCCAACAGAAAAGAATTTTGCAAGTACTAATGAACCTCTTGCATAGAAAATTCAATCATGTATTCAGCTCTGTGAATTGTAGTTAAAGCATTTAAAGTACATTTTACAATTTATTTACAGCTTATAATACATTAACAACAAATGCTACAGGGGGAAGGTGCAAGGTTGCATAAATTGTTGTTCCAGGAGTGCATTCTATTTTGCTAAGGTTATATTAATATAAGATTTTTTTTTTAATTGAAGTATGGAATGTTATCATGAATACTTGTTTGCCTCAAATAAATCTCTGTTTTCAAAATTAGATTATCAAATATAGAAACATAACTTACTGTATGAAATGTATGGCTCTTCCATCAAACAGGTGATGCACAATTTTTTTTTTAAGTCCAAAGTGAGCAAAATTTTTTTTTGAAATACAACTTTAGATTTTTTTTGTCTAAATAGTTTTTTGAAATACAGCTTTAGATTTTTACTTTCTCTACACGTACTATATACATAGTGTATAGAGATGGAATTGCACTCCACTCAAAATTTTGATACCAAAATGTCACCAAAAATACATGTTTTAGGGTCCCCAGTTCCAAAAAACAGTATTTTCAGAAAGATTCATACGTGTGTGTGTGCGTGCATGTGTGTGTCGGTAAAATACCAAATTTGACATTTCCAGAGATGTGCCATGAAGGTTTTCAGAAAATTTCCGCTACCCGAAACTACCCTTTACATGGAAAAATTTTCGAAAATTTAGATTTTCTCAAAAAAATGGCTCTAATAATTTTTATTAAAATACTGAATATTGAAGATATTTATATAGCAAATAAAATATCTATATATTGAATTTTCAAGGAATAGCCTCTAAAGACCTCTTTATTCTGAATGAATTTTGTTGGATTTTGCGTAACTGGTAAACTGTAAGAGAAAGACAAAAACTACACAAAAAATTTATATCACGTTAAAACACACTATTTATGTTATATATGTTTTTTAAGTGGAACTGACCATTGCTGAGATACTCCTTGTTATTTGTTTCAGGTTTATAATACTTAAGCTTTTCTCTTTGTAATTTCCTGGTCCTGCATAGAAACGTATTTCAACCACAAGGCAACCAGCTTTTGAAAGATTTTACTATCGTTTTAGGCAAGTGTATTCCCTTATTTTCCTGCAACTTATAAGAAAGCAAGTAATTAGACAATTTCTGCTAATGTTTATTTCATTATCTATAGAGTAGATAGAAGAATATATTTTTAACAATAATTTATTACAGCAATATAGAGAAAATCATTTGAACGGAACACATCAGATTCTTTTTATCTAATATGCATTTAAAATCAGTTTTAACTATGATTTCATCCCGGAGAACATTTTTTAAACATAACTAAATGTTTACATCCTTCATTTATTCACGTTCTGCTCACATAGCTATACTGAAGAACTCAGTGCAGCCAAATTATCCATCTTGTATCACTTAATGCAATGCTGCCAACAGTCTTTTTCATTAATAAATTACACTAATTGTATAACTATGTACACTGTCTCTAAATTACAATGACCAGCTATGCATGCCATGTTAACTAAGCTTAGTCTAAACCTAATCACTTTGTCTTTCACAAGTTCCTGGAAAGGTTCGGCTGAGCAATTTTTGGTGTCACTATGCCACAAATATTTATATGCCACGATGAGAGCATAAATGTTTCCATCAAATAGTGCCCCTACAGAGATGCTGTCGTAGAGCTGTCATCGTTGTCGACATCATCATCATCATTATTTAGTTGTTTAACATCCTTTAACCTAGTAGATTATACCGAACGATGAATGAAATGGGTGAAATGATGCTCAAATAAATTCATGGTACATGGAACTTAAAGTAGCACAACATTCGTCTTCTCAAGAAAGCAAAAAAAAAACCTTGGGGAAACCTTATCCGGATAACTCATTCTTATCGTGATTTGAGCTTGGGAACTCTTGAATATGAGGCAGACATGCTACCTCCACACTGTGGAGGTGGGCTATTGTTGTTATTGTTGTTGTTGTTGTTCTTGTTGTTGTTCTTGTTGTTGTTCTTGTTGTTATTCTTATTGTTGTTCTTATTATTATTATTATTATTATTATTATTATTGTTATTATTATTATTATTATTATTATTATTATTATTATTATTATTATTATTATTATTGACAATACGAGGGACATACTGAAAGTCACGAGCAACACTGCTTTACAATCTTAATATTTATTTTTAAGCCAAACCAACTACATCATCATAATCTACAGACTTTCTTTCACTTTTCGACATAGTCTCCATTGTTTTGCACACATTTTTCCCATCGTTCTACAAGTTTGAAAATGCCCTTGTGATAGAACTCCGTTCCAGCTGCCCACAGACCCTGATGCACTGCTTTCTGAATATCCTCCAGCGTCTCGTAGCGTTGGCCACGCATCTGCTCCTTCACAGAACCGAAAAGATGGTAGTCGGAGGGTGCCAAGTCGGGACTGTAGGGAGGATGTGGAAGAGTTTCCCACCCTAATGCCCTCATCTTCTCCATAGTGGCACGGGCAGTATGCTGACGGGCATTATCCTGTTGAAGGATGATCCTCTTATCACGCAAACCCCGACGGAGCTTCAGAAGAGTCTTGATGTAGTGGGCAGAATTTATGGTTTGTCCAGGTTCAAGAAAGTCAATCAGAATGCAACCTTCTGCATCCCAAAAGACACTTCCCATAACTTTTCCTACAGACTGCACTGTCTTCGCTTTCTTCTTCGATGGTGAGTTCAAGTGGTACCATTCCATACTCTGACGTTTCGTTTCTGGCTCATAGTGATGGAACCAGCTCTCATCTCCAGTCACAATACACGTAAAAAATTCATCACCTTCATTATGAAATCTCTGAAGAAGGTTTTGTGCAATGGTTCTTCTCTGAAGTTTGTGGTCTTCAGTCAATAAACGGGGGAACCAACTGGCACAGACCTTTCGATAACCCAAGCTGTGGATCATTTCTTGCACTGTCCTATTCCAAGTTGCGCAGCAATTATTCACAGTGAAACACCTATCTCCTGTAATGAGCTCATCAACTCTTTCCTTGTTGTGTTCTGTAGAGGCAGTTCGAGGACGCCCGCTACGAGGCGCATTTTGCAGACTCGTGTTTCCATCTTTGAAATGTTTCACCCATCATCTAACACTGCTGGCACCCATGCAGACACCTCCATACGCACGTTGAAGTCTGAGATGAATTTCTGGAGCAGATTTTCCTTCTTTCACAAGGAATTCAATGACAGCACGCTGTCAAAACATCAATGTCACCCATTTTTCAAACACCGCCTGTGGTCACGTGATAGAAGCTAATGACATCAAAATATGTCAACATGTGGCTTAAAGTCTGTAGATTACGATCCTGCAATTCGTTTTGTTACATTGTTGAAATTTAAATTTTTACAATGGGTTGCTACTGACTTTCAGTATGCCCCTCGTATTATTGACTTCATGGCAGTAACTGAACCAGACAAATTTATCTCAAGCATTGGTCTCCAACCGAACACTCCTCTACTTGTAAATAAAACAGTGGCTGAGAGAAAGAAAATGTCCAGGCAATAGCCTTGCCAGCTCGAATCTTTCACACAGGCTCTACAATTTTTTCATGTCCAGTTCTAAACAGAATAATAAATACATTTAATTACATTTAATTACTACAAAAGTCATAAGAATAGAGCTGTATTTTAACATGATTTTAGCATGATGATTCTCTGCAAACCATCATCAAATAATAGTTAAAGACAAGCTAAACTGACTGTATCATTGAGCTAAACTGACAGATGTCTTATTAATCAGATGAACCATTTTTAAAGCATTTTTTATATATAAGAATATCACCAAGGACATTAACCTTCGCTTCTCACACTACAATTAACTTCTGCCCCATTGCATCCACATGTCTGTAAAGCAATAAAGCCCAAGAGAAAGCATGGTCAAATTTTTTCAAAAACTGCTGTTAATCTCTTCCAAAGCATTGGCTGTGTATGTCAGAGGATCATTTACATTAGCTGGCTAAAGTTGTGACAAATGAACCATATGTTGGCTGCTATGCAAGAAGAAATAAGACTAATGGTCATCTGGTGTTTCTGTCTGCTTGCGCATGTGCATTGGTGAACCTTCAGACTAGCAAAATTGCTTGCCTCCTCACATCACATATTATAAAACATCCCTTATTATATTACAAATATATAATTTTATTTCACATTAAATCCAGTGATTACATCACTTACAGTATTAATAAATTATTATTTAAAACCTTGTAAATAATTGACAAAACCAAAATTTGTAACCAGAAGTTCATAGTGGGTAAAATTGAAGTACAATAAGTTTTTATGTGCTTAATAATATTTGTCCAGTTACCACCATATTAATTTTTTCTATTTTCTTCACAGCTGTGAATGCTTGCAATAAGTCTGAACAAAAATAGTATCTTGTCATTCTTGGTTATAGCACTTTTCATTTTGTATTGTTAATCTTCCTAGGATTATATTTTAAGGAATAGAACAATTAATAGTATTTTATGAACAATTATGGCTTACCTATAGTAATAATACGAGGAACGAGGAGAGGAAGTACAGGTTGCTTCTGTATCGGAAGCATAATCAAGCGAAGGTCGGTGTCTTCTTGTTAAGGTTCCTGTGGAGAAAGGTTGTTGCCGCTGTTGTGAAACATCTGTTGATCTATACCTTGAAGTGTAAGCTGAACCACCAGTACCTGCCTTGAGACTCGACCGTAACATGGTGTGTGATGTTTGTCTTGTGCCAAGGCTGGAAAGGAAACATAAGCATACCAACTTTAATTATATTGATAGAAGCAATTGATTATGTTTTAAATACACAAATTTAATCTTTATATCCTGAAGCCTCTCTTTCAACTCCAAAACTGGAACCTGCTTCTGAGACTGTTATCTACACTCAACTTACATTCACTTCAGTCTATGCTAATGATTTCATAGCAGTAATGTGAATGAATCTCCTTTCAAACATAATGTGTAAGCGTTTTGTTTATCCCATAATTTGAATAATGCTGTATATGAAGTACAGTTATTTTACAAGAGAATTATTTATTATTTCAATATTCTGAATGGGAGCTACTTGTGTTTTGTCTTGTCAAGTCCAATTCTGACGACTTTTGAGATACTGATGCCAATAAACAGCAAATTTAAGTTCCTCAATGTTAAGCATTTTGAATGCCTGTTAACTGCTATTTTCAGTACTTTTTCATTAAGAAAATTTATAACTTGCATGTTTTCCAAGATTTAAACTTTACCTTAATTACTCATAAGTCCTAATTTTTATGCAACATATTAACATTAACTTAATTAAGTGAGGCATTATATCCTTGTAGACCTTAGAAATTGACCTTACATCCACATCTGTAAGGGTTACGTGGTCAGCACCATTCCCCAGCTGGAATGATTGCCTCTGTGACTTACAGATCACCTCCCATCATAGTTCCTCAAATGTATTACAATGCTGAATGGCCACCAACCTTATGCACAAGCCAAAAAATATGTATTTACATTGATGGCCTTGAACCTACATACTTTCCAATTTTGGAAACTCCAGCACTATGCTCCAACCTAGTATGCTATGAATATTAATACATAAACAATAACTAGTAGCTCCTGAAGTCTAGAAAATTATTGGAATGAAGATTTCTGACATTTGCTGCTACTATTAGCTATTATTTTTATTTTAACCAAAGTTGATTCTTCTAGGATTATAATTGTACAGTTTTTATAATGGTATTATGTAGTCTTACAATGCTCCAACAGCAATTGCTAAATCCACAAGCCATCATTAGTTCATATCTTGAACATTTTTGTGGTATTAATATTAACAACCTGTCTATGTCAGCTTTGCTATAGTGATAGAAATTAAGTATTTCACCTAGTTTGGCAGTTTTGGCATCAATTCCTAATTGTTGCTTTTGAATTGATTACAAGAAATTTTAGCACACCTCTGTAGTATGGGGGAAGCATGTCTGCCCCACATTCAAGAGATTCCAAGTTTGAATCTCGGTTATGGTGAGTTAACCAGAAAAGTTTTTTTTTGAGTTTTTTTTTCCTTATCCTGAGAAGATGAATGTGAGTAACTTTAAGCTACATGGCTTTTGTAGGATAGGTCAATGAAATGTGTGTGTGTGTGTGTGTGAGAGTGAGAGTGTGCGTGCGTGTGCACATGTGTGTGTATATGACTGTGTGTGTGCGCGCGCACACACATGCTCACATATACACACATGTGCTCTCTTCCCCTTTTTCTTTCTATTTAGTTCCTTCTCCAAACCTTCTAATGAGTAATAGATTATCTAACTGCATAAAACATTTTTCTACAGCTCCATTGCAGAACTTGTCTCAGAAAAGTTTTATATTGTACTTTTTTTCAAAAAAGTAATGAAGGAACAATTTTAGTGCCATAAGGTGAATTCCTGAAGTATACAAGGGGTTTTGAAAATATTTGCCTCCTAGATAATGCTTGTAACAATATGCGAGATACTGTCCTGAAACATTTATCTGCTTAAACCTTGGAATAATCTCTGCTAGGCAGTGATTAATTTTTCCATCTAGTTGTCATTCCTGTCCTTAAGTATGTGCTAATGATGAAGATGAAATTTTAGCATTCCACAGGTGAAGCAATTAGAAGACTGCTGCTAAGTGAATAACATGACTTAGATCATTTCATCATAGGAGTAATAATAGCTCTTCAGAAGTTCTTTAAGCTTTGGAAATAGTAATGATCACAAAATATACAGTCCAGGCTGGGAAGTGGTAAAATCTCACAAAATTTGAAATCCCATAGCACAACCTGTATTTATTGACTCACTTGTGTTGAGGGCTGTTTTGATGAACTGCTTCTTCTCTGAGATTAGTAGATTGGCGTAGAGTTTCCATTAAGTTGCCACAAAAGAATCATAAGTGTTACCATGCTCCAAAAATGCACTATGCCATCCCAATTTCAGAAAGTGGTCCTCTAAATTTTGCCTGCAAAGTGCTACCTTTTAGCAATTTGATGAGCCCTATCAAGTCAGCAATTCTCGACTCATGAGTTTCCACTATGGTTTCTTTTGGGAGTCAACATTTTTAGAAACTATTGTGCATATAGTTTCCATTAACCAAGCAAATTGTAGATAATATGATTAACTTTTTCTGACACTTTCAGTATGGAGATGTCTCTTTGCTTGACACATCAATTGGCATGATTCAACTTGTACAACTCTTGATTGAAAATCTGTGGCTGTTATGCCATTCAGTATTCTTTTGATCATTTGCTCCTCAATTACTATCTTTCAGACTCCTTGTCCATCTTCACATTCACACATGTTTTGTCATAGACAATATTCATTCTTTAATGAATAACTATAGGTGCACATCCTTCTGGTTTCTGCATGTCTGTGCACGACATATTGGACCACACTGTCAGGTGTAATAAATAGCTAATGAGTCAATGATTACTTTTATATGATTTTATGTCTTTATTTTTCATACTGTTGTAGTTATCACTTGGGAGGCAAAACTTTTCAAAACTCTTGTGTAAAAATACACAAACTCTTTTCAGGGGCTCAGTGAATGCAAGAATGTCACCTGAACCTTTTCACATTTTATATTATTATCTTTAACACTCTTTTGTTATTCAATACTCTTCAGCTTTTAAAATGCTTCAGCAAAACAGTGAAACTTTGTTGAAACAGCCTCTTAAATAGTGTGATTCATAGTGTTTAGAGCTAAACTTCTCTAATAACTATATTATAATTATCTTACTATGCATTTATGTGCAGACTTATATTAATTACACACCCGGTTCCAGAATAATCATACTCCACACGAGGCAGGTGCTGATCACTGCCAGAACGAGGCATAACCCGACCTCCAACTCTACGAGTACCTTGTTGTACATAGTAGTGTGACTGCTGTTGCTGTTGTTGTTGCAGTCTTAGGCTGCTGGGACTAGGTTGTGGCCCTGCTGACATTCGCCTTGTAGATGTAATGGATGTGGTACCGGGGGGAGGGGGAGGACCTGAGTAAAACGCATGGACCTGCAAAGAGCAGGTATAAAGAAATGTGTTACACAAACAATAATTAATTCCCAACAAATTTTTAACTATAGGTTTTCAGAGTAACAAATATTGCTTCAAGAAATCTGTATATACTTGGTTCTTCTTGGTTTTCTTTACTTAACTTACCTAATGTGTGTTATTATAAGGGCCATTCCAATAAATAAGTTTCCCTATTTTTTTTCTCTGCAAACGACATGTTTTAAAATTAAGTTGGTACTGTAGGAACTTTCATTGAGGTATGGTGGCTGTGCTTGACCATCAATAGGCTCTGCATTTGCCTGTATGGCACCAGCTGCCATGGAGCGACCACTTAAAAGCATGTCTGCTTGTGAATTCCATTCTGTTATTTGTTTTTTCAGGATGAAAAATGAAGCTGATATCAAAACTCATCACCATTTAGTGTGTGTTTATGGTGAAGGATGTATGAGCATCCAAATGGTTTGCTGCTGGCATTCATGGTTCCTGGAAGGACAGCATAATGTGCATGATGATGTGCGACGATCCTGTTAGATGTCTTGCAGTATCGAAAAGTCTGTTCAAGATGGGTCTCACATTTGCTTACTGATGTTCACAAGCAACAACTGATCAAGGTAGCCTGAGCTTTTCTGCAAATACTTCAAAGAGAGCGAGATCAACTGTTTTCCATCTTTTTCCACAACTCAAGTCACAAAAGAGTAGCATTCCATACCAGAAGGCAGTCGATTCAGTAACTCATCAATGCTGACACATTGATCTTTTCCCACCACATTCAAAACTGCAACAGTGGCTGCATTGCCTGTAGCGGTAATGGACCTGCCTCTGCACTCTTCATGATGTACATTTTGCTGTTCTTTCAGGATCCATGAACACCAGCAGCAAAGCATTTGGATGCTCATGCATCCTTCAGCATAAACACACACTAAATGGTGATTGATATTGATAGTGACTTTATTTTTCACACTGAAAAACCAAATAGCAGAACGGAGTTTCCCAGGGGGATACACTTTCAAATGGCAGCTCCATGGCAGATGATGCTGTACTGGCGAATGCAGAGCAAGCTCATGCTGTTTAAGGTCAAGCGCAGCAACCACATCCCAATGAAAGTTCCTACAGTACCAACTTAATTTTAAAACATGTGGTTTGCAGAGAAAAAAATAGGGAAACTTATTTATTTGGCCATCATACATTGGTAGCTTTTAATTTACATCTAAGCACAATTCAGTTAGTACAGGTAAATACTCATAAAGGAATGGTTTAAAATTAAGTTTTGTTGATGGTGGACTTTTTGTTTGTGATATGCACTGATCATTTAGAATTATTGAGTCAATTTTGAAACACAAGTTTATTATTTTATAAATTGTGAATAATGTAAGTGTTTAAAATCTATTTAATAATTCTAAATGAAAGGTGAGGGCATGTGTAACTGCACATAATTTAAGTTCCCTTTCATGAATGTCATTTCTCTTCTCCATTATAATCTCACCCATTCTCTCTCAATCCCCCCCCTCCAAAAAAATTGTTTCTTAATAATATTTTTCTGACATTAATAGTCATGAAAAGAGATGAGTGG
This sequence comes from Hymenopus coronatus, assembly GCA_030762935.1. Taxonomy (NCBI): domain Eukaryota; kingdom Metazoa; phylum Arthropoda; class Insecta; order Mantodea; family Hymenopodidae; genus Hymenopus; species Hymenopus coronatus. The sequence continues at coordinate 132,089,550 of CM060897.1, read as the reverse complement.
ATGGTATTGATAAGAGCTTGAGAAGACATTCAAAGACAGAGTGTGATTATGAAACTGGTTGTTTTCTGAACATGAAAAGAAAGTTAGTGATAAAGATAATGAATGTGAAATAGAGAATAGTGAAAATGATGAAACAGATGTTGACATGTTGTGCGCCCTTGGAAATGTGTTTGTAAAAGAATGGGGAAAAAGTTTAGGTGGAACTGAACTTAAACTGAAAATAATTTGTGTTATATTCCTTTTAAGTAATAGTAGTTTTTGCAAAGACTCACTTAACAATCATAGGTCAGAGTCACCATCTTAACTTTAAATTTTTTCAGATACAAGATACTTTTGATTGAGAAAATTATTGAAGCTATATTTTTATAGTGTTTAATGTCCGCTTTTACTACTATGGCACTACAGGCGATGACACTGATGATACATGGAATGAAGACGGAGCACTGGTGGAATGCAATGGCAGGAACCCAGAGAAAACCCACCCCTACACCACTCTGTCCACCACAAATCCCACATGTGGTTGCCTGGGAGTGAACCCAGGCTGTCTTAGTGAGAGGCGAGTGGTCTAACCACAGACAACACAGGCTTTGAAGCTAATGCTTATGCAACAAAATAACTGAACAAAAGCCATAAAAAATGCTGAAATATGTTTTGACACTACAGTAGATGAGATTAGAGCCTATATTGCATTAAGATCTGCTCCATGTAACTTTACCCCATATCTTCCAATTTCCACATGCAGTTACATCTTGTTGGCTGCTATCATGAAGTGGTAAAATTTAATTTTCATAACCATATGAATCAAATATATTGTGTAACAGAATTAATGCATCTGGTATATGCATGTAACTTTTTAACAATAAGGTAAGAGTTCTTCATTTTAAACTTGCTTCTCAGGATGATGAAAGCTGTTGTATTTATAACAACAATGAGTGTATATTGCTTTTATCATCTAACATAGCATTGCCCAGGACCTTTACATTGCGATTGAAAGGTGTGCATTAACCATCAATGGAAAGGGGAAGTAATTGCAGTACAGAAGGATACATGATAGTGGGGCAAGGTTAAAAGAAACAAGGTTAGCTATTTTTGTGGCACAAGTTGAAAATGTTTTCAGTTTTATTGAGCAAACCCAACCCAATGACAGCCTAATTTTTGGAAAACAGGGAGGTACCCAAATTAATTTTGCATTTCCTAAATTTTAAGATGGCAGCAAATAATCAGCTGATAAACTTAAAATTTATGGCTATTATAGAACATTTTTCTTCAACATTTTATGAAATATATCACCCTTCTCAGGATATTACTCTTGAGAAACTTCTAATGCAGTTCAGTAGTATCTTTTATTTGTGCACTGCAGCAGATTCAGATAATATTTGGCACAATATTTTATAAGATTTGCAAATCTAATTCAGGATTTTAAGACTTATCTGTTATATTCTACTTTTCCTGCCAGTAGCAATATATTGCTCAGTATACCAGAATTATGCTGGACCAATGCTATTTTTTGGATAATTGGTGTTCCTCTCCAAATTTATTTACAAGACCAATTGAGAGACAAATATAATTGGGACTTTCAAATGAAAAAGATATGCCAAATGATATATTGTGACTCTGCCCATTTTTCATTGTCACTTCACAGTTTTATATATTTCAACTTTCACTGTGTTCATATTGCCACTTCACCAATGTGAATTAGTTCAATTTTCCCTGTAACTCCATCATCTTTGTGACATAGTGGCGTAATGAAATATTCACATGTTTGTTAGGGAGTCAAACACAAGACATCCCTGAATTGTTGCAGAAGCAGCGCTTCTGTACATTACAATTGTCATCAAAACTCCCTTATGATACTACACTTGATGTCACATCAGAAATGCACTCACTAACTCACCCATGAGAGAGCTTACTTATATAGCTGTTTTACATTTCCATAACAATTATAGAGTGCTCTGGAAATGGAGAGAATGGAACTTCCAAATATTTCCGAGTCATGCACTTCTAGTGTTTACACTGCGAGAATGCTATTTATCTCTCCAACTGCCTGAGACTGACTTCCTGAAGCCATTGTGATACGTGCCCCCTCAGAGTGCACCATCAGCTTCCCTCAGGGTTGATGGTGAATGCAGTATGTGACTACCTTTTTACAGCTTCCTCATGGAACAAAAATGCCACAACAAGACACCAGGTCACCCTCCTGGAATCTGGCACTTTTTGTCAGTTGGTCATAGTATCTCTTCATCTGGTGACTTACTAGTTTCAGATGCAGATAATGAATGTCTTCCCACCTATCTGTTGGAGCCCCAACATAACACATTGCTGGTTGGTCAGCAACAGATCACACCAGCAGCCATAGATTCTTTTGAAATATCACATTGGCCAGTGTCATGTGAGGGAACTTGTGACCTGAGTTTGGTAGGCCAGCAGAAATAATGAATGACATATACACATCTCAATCTTTCTGGTGGCTGGATATCACTTTCTGGAGGTGCCCCTCAAATGTATATACTACTCCACTGTGGATGAAAGAGAGGGTCTTCTGCATCCTCAAGCAGCTCTTGCATGAGGCTGGAGTCGAAGTTCTCCCCTGGTCACTGTGCAGCTTCAGGAGAACCCTGATTCGGCAGAAGACATTCACCAGTGCATTCGCCACAGTCTTGATTGGATATTGCATAAACCTCTGACTGCTGAAATAATTATGCCAGTAGCAAGTGGTGGTTTTCTGTGTCTGTCCTTGGGAAAGCTCCAGCCATGCAATGACAATTTGTCCAACAATGTATTGCTGCATCTGGCCCTAATTTTGAATCTGGGGGTTCATGGCTTGCTACGTAGATGTTGCAATGTTGTCACTTCAAAGATACAACTAATAAAATCAGCAACATAGCTTCTCCAAGATCTTATTTACACCAGGGTGCCTATTGGTAGTACAAGGTTTTCTTGAGGTTTTCATTCACTTTATTCCTTAGGAGCACAGGTGTTCCTCCATCTTCAACATGCCTTTACTGATCACTTGGGAGTCTCACTGGTTCCAAAACTCTTATAGGTCGGATATCTGGAAGCAATATGTATACAGGATGAAGTACCTCAGATTTCAGCATCTTCACTATTTTTGTAAATGCAATCTTGTAATCGTGGGGCCCCCTATACCGCTAGCCTGTACTTTCACTTTCAGGTCTTGGTGCAGCTCTTCCACTGCAGCATCTATAATCTTTTTGTTTCCTACTTTTCTTCAACTGTGGGTCTAATAATTTTTCTTTCTGATCTATGTAGAAGCTCTTTCATTGTTTTGGTTTTCTTTGTCTACTGGTCTAACATTTTTTTTTTTTTTAAACCAGTTAACACATTCTTCCACCAAATTAATTTAAACAATGTAATTCCATAAATGCATCAAGGTGATTGTTGTTTTTAGTATCCCAAAATTTAATTTAGCTACCTACAATAGTTTTTGAAAAAATGGACAATATACATTTGAACATGTTAATTTGAAAAAAATGTCTTTAAAGTAAAACCTTAGGAACAAATTCATACATATCTGAAGAAACAAAGAAACCGAGTGTTTTGTAAAAGTCAAAACTGCTATATTCAGCATGGGTATCAATTTCTAGAGGGAAATTTCTCCTAAAAGATTATTAGCTGCAAAGAGTATAAGAATTATGAATTTTTACTTTCTCTACCACATACAATGTACATAGTAGGTAAGGAAGGTGTTGCAGGAAGACAAAAAAAGCATTTTTGGCTCCAGAACCAATAAATACCCTTGTCTGTCTTAAATTTATTAATCAGATTAATAGTTCTCTACTTAGAAATGGAATACAAGTAAATTTTTCATCAAATTGTCTACACATCTGTCTATAAGATTTGGTTTTTAAGTATATATGCTCATGCACAAAATTTTTATAGGAACTTCAATGGATTAATGCCAATAATCTAATGACAATATGTTCTGAATAAATTTTCATTTTGGAGAACAAACTTTAATCTGAATAGCTCAAACTGAAGGCAGAACCAACACACTATAATGTAACTAATAAATGTAGCCTTGAGTGGGTAGTTTACTGCTAGCACACTACGGAAAAATACAGAGGTCACTACAATGAAAACAAACTACACACATACACAATGTATGGCCTGGCTATAAATGAAGCTTGTATTAGTAGGGAAAATAAAGATGTGAAATCTTTTAAACTAGTGAAATAACTTGCTATTCTGTAATATTTTGATACTAACAATTTTGTCTGTCTTAAATAGACACATATTCATATTTATTGATTTTGTTGTTGAAGGTTTTTATGAAATTTGAACTGAATTGAATTTTTCAGCTTAGTCTATAGTAAAAGTGACATGCTTTCAGGTTGAATAGAAAGGTGGTATATGCTTCTCTTTTTTCTTACTTTTCTTAAACGAAGGGAATAAATTCAGTGTTTCATAATTGACTCAATGTACAATAAGAAACTTCTATGATTGGAGCTTGTTGCAATCTGAATGTACCAGATCAGAACAATGCTGTAGACTAATTAAAAATATTGAAAAAATACATTCATGTTCTTTAAACTATTGAAAATGGGAGTAAATTTTACTTTTTAGCTTCTAACTTCGGATGCTATTTGCATTTCTTTTCATTTTATTTAAGTGTGTGAATAGAATCAGGGTTATTTTATGTAGGCAACATTTGTTATGGTCTTGGTAAATACCATGATGTATTCTGATTTTTTGTATATAATATATTTAAGGTTTTTTAAAAATATTAATAGTGTCTGATGTCACCCAGTATAGTGGGGTGACTTTGGATGCACATTTTCATTCTTACAATATACGAAGATCGTCATCCTAACGTGTTATTTCAGACATTTTTTTTTAGTTTTAAAAAATATTTTCAGGTTCTGTTTTAATGTATAATAATTTACAATAGTATAAACACAAAATATTCTATCTACAATCTACTAAATTCAGTAAGAATAGAAAAAAAGACATCATCATTAGATCAAATTACACCAATAAATAAGTCAACATATTTTAATCGAATAAAAACTTAAAAAGTTAGTGAAATAACACAGTAACATAGCTGTTACAGTTTATTACAGTATGTCATGTGGAAATACAAATTTTCCTTTGGTGCCAGCAGCAATTTTATTATTTAATTTTTAGAGATGGTATCCTTGTCAGGACATTCGGGAAACACAAATACATTTTTGCTGTTGTGGGACGCAAAAACTTCACATCAACATCTTTGGCACCAATATTTGTTGCAACACTAACATACTGCCGTACATTTCTTTCCAACATTGTACTCAAAGCTAGCTACCAAAAATGAGTTCTCCTGTAATGTCAGAGTATTATCACTTTCATCTTCACTGCTGTTATTGCTGCTGCTGCTGCTGCTAGTTGAAACATTGCTCAGGTTTTCTCCTTCTAAGTGGCGCCCCAGAACTGACTGCCCTGGTGCAATTTTGAGCTTCTTCTGCCTAACACTATTGGGCTTCTTGTAACAAGTTTCCTTCAGGATTTCTTCAAAACTACTCTGCCATGAAGTCAAATCATTTGTTTCTTCTCTGTCTGGAAGTTTGTCCAACAATGCAATTGATCAAATGGAATGAGTCCAGTTCCTTGAAAACCACTCTTAATATTACCAACTTTTCTGGCTTTGATTTTTTCCAGCGTCTGTGTTAACAGGGATGGAAATGCATCCTTGGATACTGGACCATGAGTGCTCTTCTTCCAGTCACTCAGTACCTCATGCTAAGCTGTCTTCACAGGTCTGAAGAAACTGACATCCAAGGGTCGGAGAAGATGGGTGCTGTTTGGAGGCAACAAGATAAAATGGATGTCAAATTTGTCACATTCTTTTATCATTTTCACAGAAATATGGCTACTTAGGTGTCTCCAATTAGAATCCTTTTACCAGCCTCTTATTTAAATATGGTAATGCTATGGTCAAAAACCAATCCTCGAAAATAGGCATATCAAACCATCCACTTCCATTACGATTAAACCTTGTCCCGTGTGGTCCGCCCTCTTTCCAAGTGTCCCATGTCCCAAAGATGTTCCACTTTATAGAGGACACAAAGTAGAAGAAGATGCCCTTCACCAGAAGCAGCCATCATAACAGAAATGAAAAATCTATAGGTAATGTTGCCGTTTAAGGGACAGTTGGCCGCGCAATGCCACAAAACCATACCAACTTTAGAAATTGAAAACCCACTTTGGAAATGAGCACATAGTGCCAAAGGAATGCAATCGGTGAATAGCTGCAAGATGGCAGTAGTAGCACAATTATATGTTGCTAAATGGCGGGTATATGACGAAGCTGAAGGGCCTGGCAATTCTAGAAGACGACTGCATCTATCATGCACCATTAATCCTGCTTATTGCAGATGTAGATTATTTGAGGTTAAGTGGTACATGAGCTAGCTAAAGGTGATTTCATCAAAACATAAAGATAACCCCATCTATGTCACACTGCAACTGCGGTGCTCTTAATACGTTTGATCAAGTAATATTTTGGGTTATATGGAGAAATTTAATACACAAAACTACTGTTAAATATGAAGTTATCGATTGCTTTGTTTCTTTTTAATGAAAAGAGGAGCATTAGTAGTAAATAATAATAATAATAATAATAATAATAATAATATTTATATTATTGTTATTATTTATATTACTGTTACTAATACTATTATTATTTTGTTGTTGTTGTTGTTCTTGTTGTCGTCGTTTTTGTTGTTGTTGTTAGTTGTAAGAATAACTGTCAGCCAAACCAGATCTACATGCTCTTTAGTTATGTCATTGGTAGCCTTAAAAAGGGCTGTTTTGTCATTGAAGAAAATATGAAAGAGGTGGAGAACAGTAGAAGATATTCAGAAGAACAGTATATGCGCCCCCTGACACATATAATTGCATATTTCAGCGTTTCCGACACCTTCCTATGAATGCACTGGATCATTGTATTCATTGTATATATTTCTGAGTTTCCCCGCCTTGCTATGGTTATGCTTCCTAAGGCATATACTGTTAGTTGCACATTTCATGCTTTCCACACTACCGTATGACTGCGCTGCCTTCCCTCCTTTTCACAAAACCAACTATATATGCTCCATTACGCTGAACATTGCACCTTTCAATGCTGCCTGACGTTACGCAGCCAACTGACTGTTAAACAGCAACATTACCAATCTATAATGCATTCAGCATGCTTTACACCTCTTCTTATGACTATGTGTTTCCTTCCAGGATTGTCATTGAAATTAGTTTCATCATAGTTGACAATGTTAGAATTAGGTATATTTTCTATAATTGGACTAATGTTGTGGAAATATTCTTGTACTGATTCTTTGGACACTTCAGCGCGAGCTCTTTTTATATTCTCACTTAGTCTAACAGACAGTGTTGCAGAATGCCCAGTCCATTCCTGTAAAGTTATTTTTGAAGCACCATATTAATTTACCAGATCTGTCTAAATACCCCTTTACCAGGTATCTTATGTCTGTTGATATAAAGGGAAATCCCCAGTGAGCAGCAGTCAATATTCCTTCAACAAGAGTTTTTTCTTCATCTTCGTTTAGCACAGGCTGGCCTCCCATTAGTTTTACATGCTTCTTATTAACTTTATTTTCAAGAGTCAACCGTGGTTTGTCGTATTATTCTGCTGCTTTTCTGTAAGACATACCTGATTTTGCAGCTCTGATAGCCTTTTCTAAATTTTCTGTACTGTAATTACAGCATACTAGAGCTCCAAGCTTTCTCTTATAACAACCCATGATTGTCCAAAGTCAACCCTCATATGAATGGTTTCTAATAAAAGTGGTATATGCTCAACAATGGAAGAAATGTTACATTAGTTAATACATTGTTGTGACAGACTAATTAAAAGAACAGACATAAGAAAAAACATTTTAAAGTTAGTCATTTCGATTCTAGGAATAAAAGTACACGTGATCAACAATAATGCAGAAATCAGCGTCATAGTTCAAAGCTCCACAAATGTAATAACACTGCACAGAAACAAACAATAGGTGTTCAGAAAATGTAAAATAAGCATAAAGTTTCACATTTAAAAATCACTGCTTAGTTACAATTGTTTTTAAACATTGTTATTGCTTTTAATTTAGTTGTGATACACATTATCTAAAATCAGATCATATGTCTGAAATCACCTAGTTTGATGGTATAAGTTATAACATTTGCAAAAAGAAGAAAACATATCAATTTCATCTATTGAATTCTTTGCTTTCTTCTAGTGAACAAACCATATATGATCTCTACTGGGAGCAGAAGGTTTACAACCAAATTAAGTGGGCAATTTGATATATAAAAAATGGTTACTGGTGGTCTTCAATTCTGAACTAAGCCCTCTCTGTTAATGAGATTAACATGCACTTTCATGTAATAAGATTGTAGGAGGGATTCACCTTTTCTGCAAGAGATTCCAATGTCTTTGGATACCCTCGTTCGTAAGGCTGAAAGTGCTGAGGTGTTGAGGGTTTAGGTTGTTCAGTAATAACAGGTGGTGGTGGGGGTTGATATGACCAAGTTGCTGCAGCACTTCTGTCCCCTGGATGCTCTGGCCGTGAATTATAATACAGATCAGCCAATCCCAGTCCATTTGCTGTTGTTTCACCATTGCTATCAAGACCCAGGTCCTGTGTTGAGCCAAGGCCAGTCAAACCAAGCCCTAACCGTGATCTGCACACAAAAATTGTACATCAAGGATAAATAATACCCTTGACGGTTGTTAAATATATGTTGTGCACTTTTACTTATAACAGGTCTACAAGCTAACTACAAATGAAATGCATTTATTTCTAATATAAAATATACATGAATAAAGTAACATGTTTCACTATTTCTTACTTATTTTATGAACCAAATCTATCCACTTGGGGGAGGGTTGCATTTATGGAGCCTTAATTGTACATTCAAAATGTTGTTGGCCAATGCCTCCTATCTTATAATTATTTGTATAAAAGTTCTTTGGAAAGAAGAGATATTTGAGTGATAACATTTATATTTGAGATGTAAGTTGAGGACTATTCAGCAGTAAAACACCCAATGAGATACAGAAGGCAGTTCTAATTATCTTACTTCACACTGGATGATATTAAATTTAGCTATATGTAATTCCCAAACAGTTCTTTCACATGTTTCCAGCAAAAGTAATTGGTAATAGTATCTATTGTCCAGACACTTGGATACTTTCTGTTCACCATGCAATATGTTTTATGTTTAATTATAGTGGCTCAATTATTGTTTTCTCATTGAATGTAAGGATGAAAGAAAGTACAGTTTGTGTAAATATGTATACACAATTACACTAAACACCAAATATTTGCTATAAACACAGAAAATATAGTTAATTTGTTTGCCTAAAAATTCAAAGAAAACAAAATTAAGATAGATATTCTAGTTAATAATGTAAATCGCTTCACAAACAATAATGATCATACTTTTTTTTTTTTTTTTTATTTTCAATGCCTATTTCAGTAATGGTGCTTGTTTCATCATAATAATCTGCAACACTTCTTCTGTTCTTCTTCATGAATATATGAATTTGAGTCACACTGGCATCCTAATGTATATAATGCTTAAAATAATACAAAATATAATTACTGCAGTATTTCTATTATGTATTATATCATTTTAACAAAACAATGATTCTATCTTCATCAACACTCAATACATACCAGCCACAAACATTTGAGTGCATGATTGGTTAATCATGTTCCATAATTTTATATTTGTAACGCAACATCTAATTTTAGCTTTCTGGTCAAGGGATGTAAATACAGTGAATCAGAGCTCTCACTCAAAAATAACATCAGAGTGATGTTGCCACTATTGTATTATCAGAAAAAACATTCTAATCACTCTTTTTGGTGTATTCTGGATTTTTTCTTCCCAAAGAAAAAAACAGCACTGTACTGGATTCATTCTAACCAATACTTTTTTAATTACTGTATGCAATATATGCCAGAATATGCCAGGCTGCAATCACTCACTTGATTTTGTGCAGCAACACACAAGTTTACTCCACTGTATGCAGTGGGTGAACATGTGACAACAAGGATTGTCTCTCTTCCTTGTACAGTATACTGAATGTCAGTTTATAATTTGGGAACAGAAAACAATTCAGCATGCAATCCATTGGCTCCTTAAGTTTATGCCTGCTAGGAGGAACCTTCCTCATTTATAGAAAGTGGAGGAATAAGTGTTAAATTTGTGGCAAAGTTCTGCACTCATAACATTTTATTTGCAGTATCATTATGCAACAAATGCAAGTGAGTATGCCAGTTACCAAGGAGAAGAATGTTTCTTTTGAATTTCATTTGATACCAATAAATTGTCATGATGCATGTTGCTATTCACTGCTATAAATGTGAAAGTTTATCATTACAAATTAATTCTCATACTGTTAGCATTACAATGTGATTACAATGGTATTAAGCAAGTTAAAGAACTTGTATTATGTTAATACTATAATAATTGTCTCTTTTTTCTTTTTTTTGCAATTATTTATGTTACAACTACCAATTACCGCCTAACTATCAAATTATGTATATGTTTGCATCAGAAGTATAAATACTTAACAATAAAAACATAACAAAGCAATTGTTCTACCAATCATGAACCTACAATAGATGTACTACTTATGAAAGGAGGATACATATTTTAAATGCAAAATATTGCATACTGCCATAGTACTGTTGGAATATCTCTTCTTGCTTTCTGCACAGTTGGTCATGTAGGGCATATTGGTAATTTGCTCTCTCTCTCTCTCTATGCTTTACTCAAAGTATAACCAGTTTGTAATGCCTGGCATATGCAAAGGATATGCAATAACAACTCAATTTCAGTGAAGAGATTAGTTTCTATTTCCAAATAACAATGGAAATAAAACATTTTGGAATGAGTACATTAGACAGATGCATTAGTGCTTTTTAAAAGTGATAACATCTAATAATGGTGGTTACAAGAAAATACCAATTGAGGAATCAAAACATAGGAACAAATCTGAGAAAAGTTCTTTCTTCATTTTAATGTCTCATTCTGAAAGAATTGATATTCCTCACACCATTATTCTTCAACAAGATAGGGCCCCAGGACATGTTCAGACTTCAGTTTGGGAATGGCAGTATCAGCTTTCCTACATAGATCAGATGAAGTGAACCTCCCTTTTGGACTCCAAGAAGCTCTAACCTCACAATATGCAACAATGTCTAACCTCTCAAAGAGCAACCTTGGAAGGATTCAGTTTGATTCTACTGAACAACTGAAGAGAGAGATCCTACATATCTTCAGTACACTTGCTCCCAAATTGCTTAGCTGGTAAGCAGATCAATAAGGCAGCACATCCAACTGTGTACGGAAAATGTTGGTGAACATAACATGTTACAGTGTTTAACAATTAAGCTCATAGGTCCATGTAATTTTGTTTTTGCATGTTTCCATCCCTTAATATTGGTAAAGTTAAAAAACAATGATTATACTAAACTTGTGGCATTTTATTATTTCATAAACATAACATATAAAATATATGATTACATGTTTTGGGCCAACCTGTATTTGTAATAACAAGTTAAATTATAAATTTGTTGTTAACAACATTTTCTTTAACATTGCCAATGATTCAGTGTCTCATTAAAGACATTTTGAACTGTGGATGAATTTTGTCTGCAAGTGTGTCAACACCATATGAGCCAGATCAGTTTAGGCATATTTATGTTTTATCTTCTGTTTTCACAACAACAATTAGTGCCCAGCTAAGAATGTGAATGCTAAAAGCCAAGTGTTTTTTTTAAAGAATGATTTGCCAAAAGCTTAATTTTATGTAATTCATAATTTTTGGTTAATATATTAACAAAACAATACTTAAAAAAAATCCACACACATGCATGCACACACACATATTTTGAAATGGCACTGAATGAATATAACAGTCATATATCTTATACATGGACTAGTCCAATTTTTAGTGTCGCAGCTTCAAAATTCTTTTAAGTGTGATGTCTAGATATGAGATTAGACAGTATATGAAGACTAGTGTTATACACACATTCTCACACTTCAGAGGATATTCTTTACAAATATATGCAATGAAAACAAACAGGTTTCTTTTTATCATAAGATGTGTATGAAGTGATTTATATAATGACACTTTAAAATTATTACGAAAGAAATTTGAGTCAATTATGGACGCTGTAATTTCACTTACTTAATTTTTTTCCTGAATGCATTTCAAAGATGTTCATCTTCATCATCAGCAGGTATTTGACTGCCTACAGAAGAGGAAGGTTTCTCCTTATTTGTTATCAGCAAACCTGTCATATCTTACAGATAAAGGGGAAAAGGATATTTACCTACTCAAAAGATTAATTATGACTTGGGACAGTTTTGAGATTGTTCTTGAATGGGAAACATGTGTATTTTGTCCTAACCAATAACTATCCCAATGGTAAATTCTCAACAACTTACAGTAAATATAAACAAGAACTTGCTGTTAAATGTACAAATGTTTCATTTAGTATTTTGAATTAAAGACAATAAAATAAACTTTTTGTCACACTGAAAAGAAATTTGTTTAGCTTTATCTACAATGCTTTGGTAGTATTCTGACAGAATTTTTGCTGCTGTTGACTTAATCAGTTCCTTGCATGGTGTCCCACAAGGTTCTATTCTGGGTCCCTTATTATTTTTAGTGTATATAAATGATCTATCTGCAGTAATAAACAGCAACACCTATCCAGCTATTTTTGCGGATGACACAAGTATTATAATTAAAGAACACAATGTCAGTCAGCTTCCAGATTCATCTAATAAAATCTTCAAAACACTAAATGATTGGTTTGAAAGTAACAAAATTCACACAAAGTTTGAAAAAACTAGCTACATTAATTTTTGCACAAAGCATAAAAATATGGCAGACCTAAGGATGGAATATGAAAATAACCAGATTGAAGAAGCCTGTAATACAAAATTCCTAGGTCTTATGATTGATCATAACATGAATTGGAAACGCCATATTGATTATATCATACCCAAACTGAGCTCTGCATGCTTTGCAATCATCTTTAATTCAGCTTATAAATAAGAGCATATTTTCATTCATTGATGACTATGGAATAATATTTTGGGGAAATACAGTGAATGCTAAAAAAATATTCATTATGCAAAAAAAAGGTAATAAGAATGATGCCAGGGGAAAGACGATTAATTCACTGCAAACCACTCTTCAAAATGTTTGGAATTTTACTATTAGCCTGTGAATATATTCTAGCCATATTGTCATTTATAATAAATAACCCAGAAAAGTTTACAAAAAATACAGATATTCATAACAAAGAGACCAGACATAGACAGGACTTAACATAGACCAACAAATAATTTGTAGTTATTCCAAAAAGGGGTTTACTTCAAAGGAATAGTTTTGTTTAATTTACTTCCCTCTTCTATAAAAGAATTGCAAATGAACAAAAACAGGTTAAAATCAGAATTAAAAAGATACCTCATTACTCACACCTTCTACAGAGGAGGATATCATTCAATCAAAGAACACTGGTAATACTGTAACAATGTAAATATAATAAACATGAATACTCTAAAACTGCAAATGTATGGGTAGGCTTTGGGAAACAGACACGCAATTGAAAATTATGTAAAACTGACACCTCTGAAAATTCATTGTCAGAGTTATTATTTGTAAATAAATGTATTAATAAGGATCTACATATTGCAGTGGGCGTGCGTGCATGTGTGTGTGTATGGCCACGCCGTGGCCGAGTGGTTAGACCACTAGCCTCTCATCTAGATGGTTGGGGTTCGATCCCAAGCGACCGCATGTAAGATTTGTGGTGGACAAAGCGGTGCTGGGGCCGGTTTTCTCCGGGTACTCTGGTTTCTCCCGCCATGGCATTCCACCGGTGCTCCATCATCATTCATGTATCATCAGTATCACCGCTTGCAGTGCCATTAGTAGTTAAAGCGGGCATTAAACATTATCAAAAAAAAAAAAATGAATATGTGTGTGGGGGTGTGTGTGTGTGCGTGTGCGCGTGCATGCATGCATGTATGCATGCATGTATGCCTCCATCCTCAAGATCACTAATGTTAAATTAATTCTAAAACACTATATTAGCAGGCTAAGTATCCCAGCTTAATTTTCCAGATATTTCCTTCCATTCTTGATTTGTTATGCTGAAATTATACGTTAGAAGAATAAAGAGATAACTATATAGGATCTTAGCAGGGTTTCATAACACAGGAAATCCATTAGTCTTAGCTAAACACTGTGCAGTATGTCAATATGTTAACATGGGTCAGGCATATGACATTGTTCCTGGGTAACTACCTAATCCATGCTAACTAAGAGGCATTTTGATGATATACTATTATTGCCTTGAAACCCTTATTTTTATTATCATATAAGATCTGAGAAACAACATCCATATCTTGGTTCAGTGTCATTTTGAAATATCGTGCAGCATTTTCTATTAATTTATTAATCACACTGAGCATAAAGTTACATAGGTCTTTCCAGTCTGGAAGATGGCAATTTCATTCTCAGTGTTCACTAGTACCTCTTTATCTATGCTATGTACTCAATTCATGGTCTTAATGGTTCAATATTGTGAAAAGTATTTTTAATTCCTTTGCAGCACCCTTTGTACCCTTTTCACTTTTATATAGTGAGGTCTTTCTTGATACTTGGGTAATATGGGATTACCATCATGCAAAGCATTTCAACCAAAACTGTTTTACAAACTTTACATAATCCCATAAAAAGAAACTGAAACTACCAGATACTCCTTGCGGAAGAGTAAAAAGAGATATTAGATTTTTTAAGAAGCTAAAAATTAAGCAATTAAGTGAATTCATATTCTGAGATGTTTCTAACCTCGAGGTTGATACCATTTCCCTGCCATCACCACCACGCCGCCGAGAACTTGATTCTTCCATGTCGTCCATATCCTCATCTTCCCGCAATTCTTTTTTGATGACCACTACAGGTGGGGGTTTGTGTTCCGAGCGTGGCTGCAAATGTGGAGACACAACACCACCTTTTCCTGAACAAAAATATTTAAAAGTAAATTGAATGAAACAAAGGCAAGACAGAGTGATCATTTATAATACTTCAACAGACTAAAATGTGTTTTTTAAATTGTTACTTAGTAAATACAATGTGTATTAATATTTTTATGTCTAGTATACGACCCAAGTTCTACATCATTAACTCAATGAACAAAAGGAGTTGTGAGTTATATTTTATTTGTGTATTTAATTCCTGCTTTAAAGTTGAAGACAAACTCAGTTTATGTCTCTCTTTAAAAGTTCAAAATGTTCTAAATGATCTTTGTGTCTTTAGTCTTTTCAATGTGGTCCTTGAAGATCTCTGGGGAAACCTCTTTTCACAAGAATTATGGTTTGATGTCTGGTAAATTTCCATAAAAGAATGGAACTTTTTTGTTGCTGCTTCATGATTGGTAATATTGATTATTCAAAGGATTGTATAAAACATTTCAACAATCAACAGCATACAATTCATTGTTGACAGCCATTTGAATTGTTCAATGTGTCAACTACAATTGAAAATGGTGAAAATCAAGTTTCATTTGAAAGGTTATTAACAATTTTATTTGAAGGGTTGGACTGCCGAAAAAAAAAAAAAAAAAAAAAAAAAAAAAAAAAAAAAAAAAAAAAAAAAAAAAAAAAAAAAAAAAAGAGGATAAAGTTTATGCTGACTCTGCACTATCATTCAAGATCATTTACTTTTGGATTAATGAATATAAACATAGTTGGACAGCACCAAAGATGAAATGAGCTCCAAGTGTCCAATTGAGGTCACCAAACAGGAAACCATTGACAAAATCCATGATATGGTAATGCAAAATTTCCAAATAAAAATGTGTGAGATTGTTGAAGCTGTAGGTATCTCAACTGAGAGAGTGCATAATATTCTGCACAGAAAATTGGCTATGAAGAAGCCATGTGTAAGGTGAGTGCTGCGATTGCTCACAGTTAACCAAAAGTGCATCCGAAACAACATTTCAACACAATGTCTGGCAAAGTTTAATCAATCTGCAAGCCTTTTTTGCACTGATTTATGACTGTTGATCAAACCTAGATCCATCATTGCATACTACAGTGTAAATGACAGTCAAAACAATGAAAATGCACCAAAGAAAACAAAGATTATTTTGTCAGCTGATAAGGTGATGGCCACTGTTTTTTGTGATTCCCAACTAATAATCTCATATATTACTTGGAAAAATGCAGAACCTTAACTGACCATCATTAGGGTCATTGTTTAACATGGACTAAAAAAGACCAAGATTGGCAAGCAAAGAAGTGCTCTTTCACCAATATAATGCACTGTCCCACACATCAGTGATAAAAATGGCAAAAGTGCATGAATTGGGTCCTCAACCACCCTGTTCACTAGACTCAGTCCCAAGTCACTTCTTCCTGTTCCCTAATTGAAACTTTGGCTTGATGGAAAGAAATTTGCAACAAATGAAGTGATAAGTCACAGTTAACTAGTATTTAGTAGAGTTTGACAGAACCTATTTTTCTAACAGGATGAAAAGGCTGAAGGATTGTTGATCCAAGTATATATCCCTTAAAAGAGACTATGTCGAGAAGTAAGGCGAGTCATTTACAAAACAAACATTTTTCTTACTTTTTTACAAGACTTATCAAACCACCCTCATAAATGGACCTAGAATCACTTAAAGGGTAATGATAAATGCCAATGGGCTGAGAGGATCTATCTTTTACTATGGACTCCAAACTACTTGGGCCTTGGTGATAACTTAATGTGAATTAGTCAGAGGTGAAGGCTTTGAAAGGGTCAACTTAAAATTGCCATACAGAGCCGAGAATCAAATCTCAGACTCTCAGGATGGAATCACTGAGCTACCCTGGCATCCTATTTTTTCCAAGTTTTCATTACTCTAGGTAGTATATATGAATTCATGTAAAAGTATATTTTTAAAAAATCTCATTTAAATCCTGTCACAAAATAAAACATTAGTTATAAATGCACATGTTTACTTGCCTACAAAAATAATTATATAAATGAAAGCATATGAAATAATAATCATTGTTTTAAAATAAATCATTAAAATTTTACATATTCATTTAATGATATAAAAACTCCATTCTCATGACTTTCTTTACATTTCTGCTATAAATTATTGTTAAACAGTTTATTCTTCTATTTACTTCATGCTAATTGAGAAAAAAATAAGCAGAAATTTCTTATTACTTGCTTCCTTGTAAGTAGAAGGGAAATTAAGGAGTACCATAGGCTAGAGTGATAGTAAAATCTTTTAAAAGTTTGTTGCTATGTGATTGAAGTTTCTTTATATGACCAGGAGTTGACAGAGTATAAGTATTTTAAAACTGAAACCAACAACAAGGAACATCTAAAAAATGGTCAACTCCAAGAAAAAATGTATATAACATAAATTGTCTATTTTAACGAGCACTATATTTTTAGTAAGTAAGTTTTTGTCTATCTCTTATGGTTTAACAGTTATGCAAATTTCTGAAAAAATCATCCAGAATAAAGATGTCTTCAGAGGCTATTCCCAAGAAATTCAAGTTATACATTTTATTTGTCATATAAATATCTTTAATATACAATATTTTAATCAAAATCATATTAGTAATTTTTGAAAAAATCAAAATTTTTCCATGTAAAGGGTAGTTGGAGGTGGGAGAATTGTTTTTGAGCTTTTCTGCTCTCTCTCTCTCTCTCTCTCTCTCTCTCTCTCTCTCTCTCTCTCTCTCTCTCTCTCTCTCTCTCTCTCTCTCTCTCTCACACGACATGTGCACACGCATGCACACATGCTCGCACACACATACACACACAGACATTTTTCTAAAAATGCTTTTTTTGGATTTAGGGGGTCGCAAAACATATATTTCTGGTGAAATCTCAGTATCAAATTTTTGGGTGCATTACAATACCTTCTCTATACACTATGTACATAGTATATGTAGAGAAAGTAAAACTGTTACATTACAACTGTTAAGAGAAAGAGAAGGGTAGGAATAATGTTTTACAACCATCAATCAGCACCATTATCAACAAAATGTCTTATAAACAGTATAGTATACTATTAATCAAAATATTACAATTTTTGGGAAGTCGAATCAGACCAGGTTTAATGTCATAGCTAGGTTCTTAATCACCTTGTACTTTTCAAATCTGATTCAACTTTCCAACTTAGCGTTCACATACAGCCAGCATGGAAGAAAAGTTGTTAAAGCATACATCACAATATTTGCTACATTACAGAGGAGTTTTAAGAGGTTCTCTGTTTTTTCCACAAATATCAATCAAAATTGTATTAGAATGCAGTAGGTACTTCACTTTCTTTAATTGCTAAGCATTTAATTGTATAATGTGGTTAATTTATAAGCACAATAAAATGAGGTTATTAGCATGGAAATTACAAAGTAGCAAGGTTTAGAGAGTAATGACTAACAGGCAGATTTCTGATATTTGCATGTTTTATTCCTTCAAAGATAAACATATGCATGGAAGAGGAAAATGAATGTCACATCATTTGGAATCAATTGAATCAAATTGCATATAAATGCATATTCACGGGATTAGCACATATTTCACATGGGTGCATATATTACACTTTTTCTCCATTTAATGTTAAAATGTTAGTTTTTTTAACCCCATAAAATGACAAGTTTCTGGTTTATTGTCATGTTTTTGCAAATGAAGATAATCTTGTTTTCATAGAAAGCCAGTATCCCTATGTATATAAAATATTCACCTTTTCGCACAAGTGATAATGCTGAGTAGGGGTCTGCAGTTTTAAACCTCAACAGGTCAATAAAGCAATCTGGCCTAAACCATTTCCTAAAAAGAAGATTACGGAAAAGAGAAATGTGCTTGCCAACAATGGACAGAAGGTGGTAATTTCCTTGTTTTCTTTTTCAACCGGTAATATTCTGAAGTATGAGCATCAGCTTTATTACACATTATTGACCACGGTGACTAAACAAAGTGGGAATCACAGTTTACATTCTTAGCTGTTTCTCAAATACCATTTGTAAGTGTTAGTGGACCAACACAAGTGTATTTCAATGCCAAATGAAAAATCCAATAAATATTTCTTCTTCATCAATGGATTGGTGGAATCCTACATTAACAAATGGAAAAATGTTTTGTGCTAAGTCTGCGACAAACATGTGAGTATTTTAAATAACTTATTATCAGTTTATCACACTAATAAATCAATATAATTTTGCACTGAATGTCTTTACATATATAATAAAGTAAGGTGAATTACATTTCAGTGATTATTCATTTTTACTTTCTCTACACGTACTATGTCCATGGTGTATAGAGAAGGTATTGCACTCTACCAAAAAATTTGATACCGAGATTTCACTGGAAATATATGTTTTAGGATCCCCTGTATCCAAAAAAAAAAATTTCACAAAAAGGTCCTTGTGTGTGTGTGTGTGTGTGTGTGCGTGCGCACGCGCTTGTCCGTGTGTGTGTCCATGTGTCTTTGAACATGGTAACTCAAAAACGAAAAGTTGGTAAAACACAAGACTTGGTATTTAAGTTTAGTATCTTCCAGGGATGCGACACGAAGATTTTGAGAAAAATCCCCCCACCCCAAACTACCCTTTACGTGGAATTTTTTTCCAAAATTTTGATTTTCTAAAAAGTGGCTCTATGATTTTGATTAAAATATTGTATATTAAAGATATTTACCTGACAAATAATATGTATATCTTGAATTTTCCGGGAATAGCCTCTGAAGATGACTTTATTCTGGATGAATTTTACAAAAGTTTGCTTAACTGCTAAACCATAAGAGATGGACAAAAACATACCATGCAAAAAATGTAGAGCACATTAAAACTCACAATTTATGTTATATACATTTTTTTCGTGGAGTTGATCGTTTTTGAGATATTCCTTGTTTTTGGTTTCAGCTTTGAAAAACTTGTACTTTTCTCATTCAGGAATTTGTCAACTCGTGTCCAAACAAACAAAGGAACTTCTGTCACCTAGCAACCAGCTTTTGAGTATTTCTTTAACCTATAGTATTCCCTTATTTCACCTCTACTTACAAGGAAGCAAGTAATAAGAACTATTTCTGCTAATTTTTTCTCAATTAACATGAAGTAAATTGAAGGATAAGCTTTTTAACAGAGATTTGTTGCAGAGATGAAGAGAAAGTCATGTGAATGGAACACACAGATTTTTACTTATAGGTTCCCTGTGACAGAAAGTTTCAGATCATGGAATACTTACAAACAGCAGCTCACAAGAAAAATGGTGCTAGGGAAAACCATGTCAAAAATTCAGACAATTTTAACATCAGCATTTTCTGCAAGGAACAGTGGAAATAATGTTTTTCCAACATATCTGTGTAAGCTTTGGTGTCAGCAAATATTCCTTTAAAGAAATTAAACAATTTAGAAATTTGTGGATTCTTGGAGAAATATTGTAGAAGAAACTTTCGTGACGAGTCTACACTAAAGAAAAATTACATGGCCCTCTTAATGAAGGGATAAATTTGTTTAAATAATGAAAATGTGAAAACAAATAAACCTGAATATTACACAAGAGCCATATTTTTACTTAGTATATAGAAAAAGTATTGTACTCCACCCATAAATTTAATACTGAGATTTCACCAAAAATACAGTTTTAGGACCCTCTGAATTCAAAAGAAGCATTTTCCAAAAAAGGTGTATGTGAGTGAGTGAGAGAGTGAGAGTGTGAGCGTGTGTGTGTGTGTGTGTGTGTGTGTGTGTGTGTGTGTGTGTGTGTGTGTGTGTGTGTGTGTGCACGTGCGCATGGGTGTGTGGATATCATAGTTCAAAAACGAAAATACTGTTAAATACCAAACTTGGTATTTAAGTTTGGTATCTACCCAGGATGTGACACAAAGATTTTCATGAAAATCCCCCCACCCAAACTACCTTTTACATGAAAAAAATGTATTTTTCTCAAAAATGGCTCTAACAGTTTTGATTAAAATACCACATATTCCATCACTTATAAAACACATATCTTGAATTTTCTGTGTATAGCTTCTGAAGGCTTGTTTATTCCTGCATAAATTTTGCATAACTAGTAAACTGCAAGAGATAGGCAAAAACTTACTGCACAAAAAATGTAGATCTCTTAGAATACACAATTTATGTCATATATATATTTTTTTTGGAGTTGACTGTTTTTGAGATATTCCTTTTATTGGTTTATTTTTTATTGATTAGCATGAAGTAGATAGAAGAATAAGCTGGTTAATAATAATTTGTTACAAAGATGTAGAGAAAGTCATGTGAATGGAACACATCAATTTTTTTATAAGAGCGATATGCAATATGCATTTATAGCAATATTTAGGATTGTATGTGTTCATAATACAGAAACATTTATTCCGCGATATATTTGTAAACTTTGATTTACTGAGCAAACTGGTTGGATTATAGTGAAAAACAACTCGTACACTTTGAAAAAGTCTATCTAACTCATGAAAATTGTATGAAAATCTCACATAATAAATAATTAAAACTTGTTAACATGTAGCCTCATTCAACGCTTTTATTTATTATTTCATTCACATGATAATCTATATGTAATTTTTATTTTTTTAATACCAATATCTTGGGAAAATTATATAGAACTTTAGTAAGCTGGAACTGGTGTTATAATTTACAATTATTTTCTTTTTAATGTAATCTAAGATATGTTGTTATTTTTGAAAATTACTTATGTAACTTTGAGTTGCTATTCCCTCTTATATAGAGTTAAAAGGATAAGATTTTTCATTCCACAATATATCCACAGAAATGGCATTATTTTAACACCAAAATGAGATATTTTACATCACAAAAAAAAAAAAAAAAAAAAAAAAAACCCCTTGTAATGCTATATAATTTAACTAAGATTTTTAGGAATTTTATTGTAATTTTTAAATTATATTTAATTTTGATTGTTTTATTTCATTTTAGATGCTCCAAGAGATCAGAGCTGACAATGGTGATTCAAACATATGGCTATCTGTAAACAAAACAACTGATTCAAGTGACTTTGCCAATGTCACCTTGGGAAAACTTGTGGAATGTGAACTATTAACACACCACCTTATTACCTCCAGAGTACTAGAGGAAACAAATCACTCAACCATTGCATGTGTTGTTCATGATACATTACGTGTTCTACGGCCTGTTCAGGAAAATGAATAAAAACTTTTGTTGATAGTCACAGATGCGGCAGCATATATGATTAAGGCTCACAGCCTTCATAGATTGGCAGAAGAGATCAGAGTAAAATTTCCAGAAGACTCCATCAAGAGTGAAATTATTTTCTCAAGTGGTGTCAGATACTCGTCTTCACCCAGATCCAATCCTTAAAAGTGGGGAACATGGATAGAAGCAGCATTGTATTATTGTGACCACCCCGAAGACATGAAACAGGTGCAGGAAGCTTGGGATATGAATGAAGCAGCAAGTATTGCAGTTGCAGTGAATGTATACAAAGAGAAAAGCTTACAGACTAAATTAGCTTGTATTAAAACCTATTAAAACTAGCCGCAATCATACGTCTGCCCTGTAGATGTATGCAGCTACTGTCACCCAAGAAGTGCCCAGAGAAACTGCAAAGACACTTTGTGAGAAAATTGAAAAAGTTGAAGCCAGGAATCCAGGACTAAAGTTTATTCGGGATGTGAACAGTGTGTTACAAGGTGAATCTGAAAAAGAATTCAATCTTATTCTGTGAATGACACCTCTTTACGATACTTCCCTGTGACCTCATGTAAAGTGGAAAGATCGTTTTCTTCAATCAAACATATTTTAAGTGACAGAAGGAAAGACTTTCCATCAGAAAATTAAGAAAAATATTTGGTAATTTATCGTAACAAAAATTGATGTGATCAATTGTTAAATGATTTGTGATTTATATTTCATATTCATAGTTAATTACACACAAGATTAATGAGAATGACAATCTAAAGTAGTTAACTTCAATTAGGAGTAAAAAATAAAATATTACAATTGTTGCTTCATAATCAAAAATTGATGTGAGGAAATAGTGTATTTTACAATTAGAAGAAAATACATTTTTGTGCAAATTTTTTTAATTTTAAGAGTATATTTTCAACTTCTGCTGCATAATTGAAAGTATATATTTATGATTTTTAGTGCATATAAATCCACCTTCTAGTAATGACTATCAACTCTAGAAGTGCTGTTAGCAGTTTCAACTCACTCCAGAGATATCCTGTGATTGCCAAGTGTGTAAAATTAATTATTTTGCAGGCTTTTCATTCACTAAATAGAATTATTTGAATATTAATTGTTCTTTCACAAAAGGTTGTGTGTAGTTGAGAGTCATTTGGAGAATTTAATGTTGTGGTATCATATGTCTCAGTTGGTTATAGCAACTGCATAGAAAGTGAAAGATCTATGGTTCAAATCCCAGGCTTGCATTGAGTTCTTCAGTTTGATACCACCTTGTGTGAAAGAGCAATTAATTATCATTGACTAACCTAATAGATGTTACCTATAACGTTTGGGATTTAAATTTACACAAGGTAAGTCATCATTGAGGCATGTTATTTCAAAATGTGATTTAAGGTCTCCTTTTGGTTTATTGGGAAAAAATTGAATCCCTACTAATTGTTCTTTCACTGCTTTAAAACAATTTTCTCCTTCCTCTTCAACATAGTTTGTATGTTTAAATTAACTATTTCTTCTGCACTAGCCATGGCAGGGCAAGAGTTGGAAAGGTAAAGCCACACCGAAAAATTCAATGCCATAACCAAGATTTGAACCATGGATCTCCTTGTTCTAACCAGTGAGCTACTATGGCAACATGCTGACACAGCACTAAATCCCCCAAATTACTCAATCTATTTAGTATATGCTGTCTTTTAATAAGCTCAGTTTTATGGTCATAAACAATAATTAAAAGATTAAATTAACTTAGGGATAACAGCATAATTTCTTTTGAGAGTTCCTATTAAAAGAAAATATTGTGATTAAAGTATGAAACAAGTGTGCAAATGAACTTGCAGACCTAAAATGCTAAATCTGGAGGAAAGCATTTCTGAATATACGATGATGAATGACCAAAAAACAAGGATATTCTGCTGCAATGTAGGTACATCAAGAAAGTAGGACAAAGATTGTATTAGTGCCTGGTTTGGTTGTAAGAATTGAGCATGGAGTTAGCTTTCACAGAGGTCTAATGGACGGGTCTGTTTGGTATTATTGTTTCCACAGTAAAATTCTATATTTGGAAAATGGATTGCTCCCACTCATGTGAAGGGTGTAGCTAAAAACCACGTAACAACGCGAATAGCTTTTATGTAAATATAGGATATTAGCATGTGGAAAATGACAATTTTATTACTTTGTGTGAGAATATTGTAATTCCCACTCACAATGAGAAAATGTTGTAAAGTTATTCCTTTGTGAACATATTAGGCAAAGGTTTAAGTTGTTATACTTATAGTATTTCAAGACTTTATCAGCTTGTTAAATTTCTATATTGAATAAGTAGTATATTTATTATTATACTTAAGTTTGAATAATTGAAGTTTTATATCCACTATATTTTATCTTTAGCATTTGTTATTTCCACCTTATCTTTTCATAGAACTCTGCCTCACTTTTATACAGTATCTTCTACAGGTTTCTTTTAATTGCTTTTATAAGGAAGAGAGGTTTAAAGTTAGGACCTGACCCAAATTTGTATATCACTTTGGAAGAATGGGGTGGTTATGCGAATGGCTGCTTGGAGCAGGACTAGTGTAGTAGGTAGAGGCGGTCAAAACCTGTGCCACTCTCGCTTGTTACTTGTAAGCCGTGTCACTTCTCGAGAGCGTGGCAACGAAAATCTCGTTAATTGAGAACTAGTGCTCACGAACAAGCCAATTTGAGTATTCTTGTAACTCAGGCAAAGTAGGTTGATGTATGATCCATAGTATAAACTGGTTACGTAACAACTAGAGCCCAGATTTTTAGGTTTTAACCTATTTTTTCCTTATAATTGCAAAGTTTCTTACATTAAGTCATTTGGGTGCTAATGTGTGAATCTTATTCACAAAAATAATAAATAAAAAAGAGCTAAATAGGACATTAAGACCTAAAACTTGCTGAGATCAATTTGTTTTAACCTCAGTAGAAAATGTATCAATTTTTTCTTAAGTTCATTTGAATTACAATTTCTGTTTAAAATTTTGTTTAGTTTTTTGTTTTGAGTGTGCTGGTGGGGTTAGCCAGTGAAATGATTTATCACAATTTTTATCTTGGTATAGAAATTACGCGTATGAAATATACACCAATGACATCTTGCAACGTTGAAAGATATTTTTCTGCCTATAGGAACATATTTAAAAGCAACAGCAAAATTGGAAATATGGATGGTTATATGCAGCAACAGTGCTGAAATATGAAGTTTATTTTATGTGAGTGCTATCTATTAAAAATAAATGCTGGATTGTTTTTTAGTTAAAATGTTCTAGTACGACTATACTGTATAACATAGCATGCTTCCATAAAGTAAAATAATTTTCATATTTGTATCTGTATTATGCTTAAAAGGCATATGTCATCGACTGCCTGAAGCAGATAGGAAAATTGTTGAAAACCCTAAAAAGAAAAAGGCTAGGAACATTGTTAAAAAGATAGGAAAATTATTTAAAAATCTAAAGAGGATAATAAAAGATAGTAAAAGGCCAAAACTGCATTTATAAAAAGCTAAACATCCGAGCCCTAGTAATAACTCAAGATGACTCATCATTTAACAGTACATACACATATCCAAACGCGTTCACAGTAAATAGTTTGAATCAGCAATATTAATCATAAATGACATACCTATACTTTGTGTTGCTATATATAAACATGTTCAGATTACGACCAAAAGCAGAATTAATTCTTGTAATGTAAATGCCCTAGGAGTAATAAAAAATATACACACTTATTTGTAATAAAAGTGGAGACCAAGTACACATATTTGCAGATTCTGTGATACCAAATTTTGCTTTTAACCCTTTGCTTAGTATGGGTTATTTAAATAAATCTTTAACCTAGACTATTTAAATCTTAAATCATTTAAACAGATGAAATAATATAACTTACAGGACTGATTATACGAATTTACACAGCATTAGACAGTAGTTTTGCTATTAAGGAAACTTTATGAGTCTTGCCAGTTATCAAGACTCTTGTATGCTTGTTGGTCAAGCTCTCTATATCAGCTATACGTTCAGCTGCATCTATTGGCTGCAAGAGGCATGCTTAGCAGCACCGTGAAACAAGCGAGATTGAAAGCTGACTTAACCAGTTCTTGTAGTAAGTTACCCAAAGGTCATCCTAATGACAGAAGAAAAAATAAAAGGGCAAAATACTATCCCTGTAAGATGAACTTATTCATAATGGTGCATTCAGTGGGCCTGCTGCAATGGACTGATGAATCAGTGAATGAAGAGAAGTAATATTTTGTTGCACAGGCAGCAGAAAGAATAAAAATGATGAGTGTTTTGCAGATCATATTGAAACAATATTTTTTTATTGTTTCCTTTTGCCCGGTTTTTACAGAACATTCAGGAATGTTAACGTGAACTTTGCCTGTTAACCATCTCCTTCTTTATGTGAGCTGTTGCCTGTTCTTGCTTCTTATTGCTCTTGGGTCTTGCTTGTGTGTTCAATGTTTACTGGTCAGCCCTCACTCTGGGTGGGTCAATTGTTGCTTGGAGCTGGACAAGACACTTATTGTGAGTCATATTGTCTATCCCCCAGGTCCAGGATGGGTAGCCAACTACATTTTTTTTAAAAGGTGTGCTCACTCACTTTAGAACCTAAAAGTTCTTAAAATTTAAAGGCATTTAGTGTGGGGTTTTCGGATAGTACTTTTTCCTTCTTTAATTCAGAGATGTACTGTAGCGGGTATACATTTTATAGGGAACGCAGAAGTTGTTGATGTATGATTTTTTTCATGTGAGTAGGAATATAGAAAAAATTGTATATTACTTGTGCATAAGAGTTTCTTCGGGAAAGTCATACAGAGTTGGTGTTTAATATCTATATTTATGACAATTTTAAAGGAAAATGTAAATGTGCTCAGGCTAGATGGTCAATGGGGCTTATTATTAAAATATTTATGGGCGAGTTTTATTGGAAAATTTTAATAATGTATTAGGGTGCATTTTAGGTATTATGATTTGCCTGTTCTATTTCAAGAATTAAAGTTGCAGTATTTTTAGGATTTTTTGAATTGCAAGAGTTAATGGAGGGGGAATTTTTTGTAGTGTCAAATGAGGTTTATATTTACTGAATAATTACATATTCTGGATTAATTTTTATAGTATTTGTGTAATGCCTGTATGGGGCCAGTAAATTGTGTGAGGGAGAGATATAAATTTTGTGGTTCAGTATTTGTCTGTTTTTTTTTTTTTTTTTGTAGTGGAATTTTACTATAGTAATAGGAAAGCACTTTCCTATAACATTCACTCTAGGAGTGTCTGTCCTTGGGAGTCATTTAATAGCTACCAAACGAAAGTCAAGGTTTTCTAGATCAAAGTAAAAGGCGGTATTTCGTGTGAAATTTTCACATGTATAGATTTTGACTTTCATCTTGTTCTGAGAGATTAATTTTATGTACTCCAATATTCTAAATTGTGGCTTGAGCTTATGGCATTTTAAGTACTAATGCTTGAAACAGTAAGAATTGAAAAGAAAACATCGGAGAAAGGAAAATTTAAATAATGATTTTGTGACAAAAATGCTCTCCTGTTTGTTAAAGTGTTTTTCATTTGCTTTATTTAATTTATTTATGCGAGTCGAAAGATTCTTCAATCACATATTGAAAGTTCTGCAATAATTTAAATCCATTTGAGAGAAATAGTTCTTTTGCTAAGTTATAGCCATTGCAGGGAGTTTAACTTGGATATTCTTTGGTCTTTACTTTATTGGATCATTATTTAGTGTGATTAAGGGTTGTATTATAAGATCTAATTTGTTTGTTTTTGAAAATTTATCTGTTGTGGTTCTACATCACTGTGTGTGATTTACTTTTTCTTGATTGGAATTGGATTTATATTTTTGTCATAACTATAAACTTTTTTGGTTGGGCTATGTTTCTGTGTGTAATTTAGCATTTCTTGATAGTTTGTTTTTTGAACAATTTTTCACTGGTATTAGCATGGGATTTATTATTCTATATTGGCAATTTTTTTCTCAGTTTAATTACACTCATTTGTTGCACTTATTTAATTAATTTGGTGTCTTGGCAGAGGAGCTATTCTCTTATGAACAATATATTTGCAGACATTTAGCTGTATACATTTGTTCTCACTAATTAATCAATGAATATGAAATTAAGCAAATTTTCTTGAGGTGGAAATTGTGATTACTTTGCCTCTGGTTGATTACTGTTTAATGAGTTGATTATCCCTAAACGAATAAGAAAATTCTGGGTATCAATTATTCTAGTGAATTCAGTAGAGAGTCTTTGCTCTTCTATTGGGGGTGTATTTTCCGTGATTTTTGTTATTCATTTATTTAAAACACAAGGAAAGCATATATATATATATAGATATAGGTACATTATAGATGTATGGGATTTAAAATCAGTTCTTCATATTATATTTGCTTAATTTTTTTTGTGAGGATTGAGATAGATTTTAATGTTACATGGAAAATACTATCTTTATTATTTAGTTAGTTCCTGGCTTGTTAATTGGATTTCATATAGGTGGCATTACTGTTCTAAAGGGACAGTGTTTAATTGCTGGGCTTTGATACTTTGTTATATTTGTGAGCACTTATTTACTCCAGCCAGAATGGAAGTTTGTAACCATATTCCTTAGTTGAAATAAATTCAATTGGAGCCAGTGACTGGTTGTTTATTGAAATTGAACCTTTCCGTCTCGTTGCCTTCCCTTTTCCTCAGAAACTGTTTTTTTCCCTCTCTTTTTGTACTGACCTCGTGGAAGTATCTCAAAGTTTTCTATATTCAAGATACTTTCAATGTGCTGTGCTGTGATTGCAGTGGCATGCGGCAGCGCAATATTTTAATAGATATATCCAATGATATATTTGGCAGCAATAAGCTGCATAAAAGGATAGAAGTAAGGAGGGCTTTGTTTCACTCAGGATTATTTAGACTATTAAACCTCATACAATACTTATGCACCAATAGTAGTATAAGTAGTTATTCTGGAGACCACAAGTTAGTTATACATAAGGCAGTTCTAGTTCCCACTGGTAACATCTCTAAAATTACCTTTAAATCCATCTATGTATTATTCATACATTTTTTACATTTCAGAACATGTTAGGCTTTAATAACTTTTCAGGTTTGGAAGCAAGGATTTAACATATGATTTTCATTGTTGGCAACTAGGGAAATTATAAACATGTGAATGATCGTTTTTATGGAATTAGAACTGAGCAAGACAAGACATGACAATTCCTGATGATTCATTCTTAAAGAGTTATTCTGGTCTTCTATTTAATGCATAAGCTTGGAGGCAGGTAACTGTGATTCTCCATTCCTCCTCTTCTTCTTCTTCTTCTTCTTCTTCTTCTTCTTCTTCTTCTTCTTCTTCTTCTTCATCATCATCTTCTTCTTCTTCTTCTTCTTCTTCTTCCCTGGGTAACTGAAGAATCATATGGTGGTGGGCTGGATGATAATTTAATCTCTAAATTCACCAACCTCACCCCCAATGACACTGCAATAGCCCAGGAAAAAAGATGATCAGAGAATAAATGGTTAGTCAACCAGTAGCCAAAAATGCCAACATAACTCTTTGAAACATGCCTTACTGCTCATTTGGTAATTTTAGCAATATGGATGCTTAACACTGATTCATTTTCCATAATTTAACTATTTGCTTCTCTGTAAAAAATTCCAAATATTCTAAATCTTTAAAGGAAAATGTTCTATTAACTTATGAAACAAACAAGTGAGAAGCAATATTTCATTATAATGATCATTGGTCCAACAACTCAATTGTTCGAGTACCTGTGAGAGGTACCGGGTTCGATTCTTGGCTGGGCTCAAGAATTTTTTCTTTACAAATGATAAGGTTTGTGGGTATAGCCAGAATGTGATGTATGAATGCATGTATGCTTATATGCACATTATCAGATATTTAATGACTAAGTTACCTGTTAACAAAGTTTGAAGGCTGCTATAGGGTACAACTCAAGAGTAATGCCAGGTCACATGTAATTATATGAAAGCTATTATAACTGGTACCATTATATGGCTCATCACATAACTGGTACTAATAAGATAGGAATACCTTATATTTTGAAAAATAGTGTCTAACTCTCAGTATCATACGGTTAAAATAGTATGTTAACACTAGTTGTGTGTGGTATACAAAGATAAAAAGGAGAACCAAGCTTGAACATCAGTTTCAAAGCTGAAAATGAAAGAGACAGGTCCTTATATCTACCCTTCTCTTTAAGATTTTTCTTAATCACAATCATTTTCCTAATTTTTGAAGTTAAAATTGGATTATTGTTTAAGAAGTTGTTTTCTTTGTACTTCTATTGAATATTTTATATAACAAGAAATAGAAAAGGATCAAAATACGAGGGCCGTTCAGAAAGTAGCCTCCGGTTGATTGCAAGAAATTCACCAAGTTAAATAAAAATATTTTAATATATACATCTTACAACTACATCTTTGCACTATTTTTCTACATAGTTTCCATAACGATTGAGGCATTTATCGTATCTGTTCACAAGCTTTGAAATTCCTTCTGCATAAAAATCATTTGTGCCTGAAGCCAGCCTGTGACCGCATCTTTGAGCTCTTCGTCGTCATCAAACCGCTGGGACCCGAGCCATTTCTTCATATGCATGAAGAGGTGATAATCGCTTGGCGCCAGATCTGGGCTGTAAGGTGGATGGTTGACAACGTCCCACTTGAAGGACTCAAGAAGGGCTGTTGTTCTGCGAGCAGAGTGAGGACGGGCGTTAT
The DNA here is from genome assembly GCA_030762935.1 of Hymenopus coronatus. Classification (NCBI taxonomy): domain Eukaryota; kingdom Metazoa; phylum Arthropoda; class Insecta; order Mantodea; family Hymenopodidae; genus Hymenopus; species Hymenopus coronatus. Next base: position 132,058,565 of record CM060897.1, on the reverse strand, counting down.
CGTGCAAAAAAAGATACCGGAAGTCAGCATACCACGGCGTTTGTTCTGTATAGCCCGTCGTAATTGTTTTAGTGTTTCACAGTACACGTCTTGATTAATGGTCGTCCCACGTTCCATGAATTCAACCAACAACACCCCTTTTGCATCCCAAAACACCGTTGCCATCAATTTTCGGGCAGAAAAATCTTGCCGGGCTTTTATTGGTTTGGTAGGCGAATTTGAAAGTGCCCACATCTTTGATTGTTCTTTTGCCTCAGGGTTCACGTACTTAATCCAGGTTTCGTACCCATTCACGGACCACTCCTTCGCTCATAACTCTTGGTCCGTACACGGCACAAAGCTCACGATGAATAGCTGCTGCAGAATATCCTTTGGCTGTAAAAACCCTTATAACAGCACGCACTTCACATTTGGCGGGGTTTTCTATTGCAGTACACATTTCAAACGGCCACAAACACTAAACTAGCGCAGGTACGACTTTCAATCGACCACGGCTTGATGCCGACTGACCTGCTGAGTGCGTGAATGCACAGATGGCGTCGCTACTTCCCCCACTACCCGCACTGTGACCGATCGGAGGCTACTTTCTGAACGGCCCTCGTAATAAATAGTACATAAGATATGTGCATGATAAGGGTGTAAGAATGTTCACAATATGACTGTGGATCCATGGATTAAAACCAGTAACCCACTCATCCTTTCCAGATAATATTATAACTGTGTGCATATTAATTTTCATGTAATTCTACTGAAATACCCATTCAAATTTTTAATTTAACCACTGCGTAAATTGATGTTACATCCACTCTAGAACTAAACAAAATTTATATTTACTATTAAAACTCAGTAGCTGAATTTATTAATCAGGATGGGAGGGGTATAGCTGTCTGTAAATGATTTTATATGTCACATGAAATATTAAATATTATAGCACTGAGTGAAGTAGCTTTCGAGTAATGAGCGAGTCTTGTGGGAGATCTGGAACTTAATTCCCATTGACTACCTACTCTGACCATGGGTTTTAATGGTTTTCCTTGTTGGTAGGGGATGCTAGGATGGTTTCTAATATACCAGAGTTTCCTTTCTCTCATTTCCCTTTCATTTAGTTTTTCTCCTCTTTCAGGTGTGTTTCTAGGTCTCATTGTGTATGGCAGTGCCTTGCTTGTTCCAAGGAAGAGTATTTTCTATTGACACTAAAGGGCTACCTGCACGTGCATAGCCCTCTTTGGTCAACTCCCAGTAGCAGAAGTCTTTGAGCTAGGACTGTTGGGGACTTCAGCACATATCTGTGGTCTATCCACCTGTTCTATCTGTGGTTCCTTCATTTCCCCATTATTTCATTTATCACAGAATAGAGAGTATACAGAAAGGAAACTCAACTGTAATCCATGCTCCAAAATTCAGTGAGTATGTGCAAATTCTGCCATATTGAAAACGAGTAAACAGATGTGTTGTTGAAATTTCACACTTCATAATAAACTTCATAATATGTTATTAATTGTGTATTTTAGCTGCTGGGTTTATATTCTACTCAACACTTATATTATACCCTGTACAAGTTAGAATATTTGTTGACTCCTAAAGCTTTACTGCTCTTATAATGAGCAGCGCTAACAGAAAAAATGGCCAATGCTGCTCAATACCTGATGCAAAAATAATTCAAATACAATAAGGTATTGAAACATGGACTGGCTCCTGTAAAGTAGGTAATGAGGTTATCATGTGTTTGCACCAAGCTTCAGTTTTGCATTATTTATTTATTATATATTGTGTATGACAGGACTGATTCATTCTGTCTAATCATATTTACTGCCCATGCTGATTCAATGTCTGGAGCTTTTTTTATTCTTTTATTAAATAAAACTTGGTAGCACATTGAAATCACTTGGTTATTTACTTCTATCCTAGATATTTTACTAACCATCATTACATGTTGCTAGGGTTTGTTTTGTAGATATGAGTAGCAACAAAACCATCTCAAAAATCATCCCAAGCGACCGCATCTGAGATTTGTGGTGGGGCGGGTTTTCTCCGGGTTCTCCGGTTTCCCCCGCCATCACATTCCACCGGTGCTCCATCATCATTCATGTATCATCAGTGTCACCGCCTGCGGTGCCATAGTAGTTAAAGCGGGCGTTAAACACTACCAAAAAAAAAAAAATCTCAAAAATCTTATGTGTTCCATTCACATGACTTTCTCTAGCTGTTCCACAAACAAATTTTTCTTAAAAAAGATTATTTTTTATCTACATTATGCTAATTCAAGATATACATTACCAGAATTGCTCTTATTACTTGCTTCTTTGTAAGTAAAAGGGAAATAAAAGAATGCACAGACTAAAGAGCTAGTCAAATCTTTTAAAAAGCTGGTTGCTAAGTTGAACAATTGATATTCAGTTCTCTTTGACCGATAGGAATTACTTCCCATTTGAGAAAAGTTTATATCTTAAACTATGGCCAACAACTTGGAATATCATTAAAACAGTCAACTCTACAAAAAAAGTTTTAATACATAAATTGTATGTTTTAATGAGATCTACATTTTTTGTGTAGTAAGTATTTGTATGTCTCTCATGATTTACCAGTTATACACAAGTTATATAAAAGTCATCCAGAATGAAGAGGTCTTCAGAGGCTATTCTCAAAAAATTCAAAATATACATTTCATTCGTCATAAAATGTCTTAAACATATGACATTTTAATCCAAATTGCTAGTCATTTTTGCGAAAATCAAAGTTTTCGGAAAATGTTCCATGTAAAGGGTAGTTGAGTGTGGGGGGGATTCCCTTGAAAATCTTGGTGTCATATTCTTAAAAGATGCTGAACTTCAATACAAAGTTTGGAGTTTAAGCAACATTTCGTTTTTGAGCTATGCTGTCCACAGACAGACAGACAGACAGACAGACACACACACACACATACCAGATCTTTTTCTAAAATTGCTTTTTTCAGATTCAGGGGACCTCAAAAACAAATATTTCTAATGAAATCTTGGTATCACATTTTTGGGTGGGATACAATACCTACCTTCGCTATCTACTACCTACAGTGTACATACAGGTTTTAGAAAGTTAAAATGGTTCTGGATTTTTATTTAAATACCATATGTTTAAAATTTTGCTTGACAAATGAAATGTATATCTTGAAGTTTCTGGTCATGTGCTTTGAAGTCCTGTTCAGTCTGGATGACTTTTTATAACTGGTAAACCATAAAAGATAAATAAAAGCTTCCTACACAAAAAACATAGATCCTTTTAAAGCCCACAATTTGTCCTGAACATTTTTTGTGGAGTTAGACATTTTTGAAATACCCTCTGTTGTTGATTACAATTTTAAAATACATACACATTTTCTTATGTGGAAATTACCATTCAGCCTTTCTTCTTTTCTTTTTCCAAGTTCATGTAAATAGAAGGGGTTTTAAAAGCATCACATAGCGGCTGGTATCAAAAAGATTTGACTATCGTTTATACCTATAACAAAATCTGCAATTACAATTTATCTGTATTAACAAGAGACAGAAGAATAAGCAACTGTAAAATAGTTTGTAGAAGACCAAGCAGAGAAAGTCATGTGTATGCTCCACATAAGATTTTTATTACATACAATCATGCTTTATTATTTTAAATGTTTTAATTTGCTTAAAATCGTGTATAATAAACAGCTTTTGCTTGGTGTTTACTAGGTGTCAGTATGGTGACTAGCACAGTGCTTGTCTTCATACATATCAATGGAGCTGCTCTCAAGTTTCCATTCTGTATACTCTCTATTCTGGGCCTAAATATTACAGCAGCTTTTTTTTTTTCTTTGAAAACTAGATTTATAGCAAAACATCAAATTATATAAATTTTTTAACATGACATTACTTTTTGTAAATTTTAACATAAAAGCAAGTTTAAACCTATGGACAAATCAAAGTAGTTGAATACAGTTTTTCACATCAATGTTTTGTTGGTCCAACACATTTCAAACATTTTTCACCAATGCAGTTTCCTCAGAATCACAGTTTTCATGTTGTACTTATGTACATGTGATGTCAATCTGCATATGCAGCTTCACCACCATTTATATTGCACTGCTTGTGCTTGAAATCCCAATAGATAACAATCATTGCACTTTGCTTTGAGGTAAAATTAGGTCAGATGATAACATGACAATTTTTACTATAAGCCTTTCATGTTATGCTAATAAAAATGACCTTGCAGAATTGAATAGCTAAAATGTATCAATTTAAATTGTTTAGCAGAAGTTCTTTAGAGATATTTTTGTGCTGAGCATAGCAATATGAATCATTATGCTAGAAGAGTGAACTGCAAACATAAATCAGAATACTGTTAATGTGGAAAAATATGTTCTCTGTTGAGAAAACATTTTTTCTCGTGAACTCAAATCTCTCTTAGGGTGAGTTACCCGGATAAGGTTTTTTTTTGGGGTTTTCCATTATCCTGAGAAGATGAATGTCGAGTAATTTTAAGCTCCATGGGCCTCGAGATCATTTGAGCATCATTTCACCAATTTCATTCATTATCCAATTTGACCAGGTTAAGGGACATTAAGATAAAAAAAAAAAAACATTTAACAGCTTAAGCTTGGAAGTTCTTATTTAATTGTTTTACAGGTACTTATAAATATAATGGAAATACATAAGTGCACTTGAAATTATGAATGAGCGCCATTTCTCAACAATTTTAAACCATGGAAAGGATTTATTAATGACTGGGAATTGGGAATTTCATAATATACTAATGGTATATAAACATATAAATAATTAGCAATATTGTATATAGTGGAGCACCATTATAATGGAATTGTTTAACAATGAGTCTACATTTTAAACACTTTAAAATTCTCCACTTAATTGGGAGAAGTAGAGAATAAGTATTTAAATTTTTGACTCATTGTTAAACAATTCCATAATACTAATGATAGATGAAGTATGATCTACAAAATGTGGTATCTTCAATTTTAAAGAGGATCTTGTGTTTGCAGATAAAAATATGCATTTCACAGCCAAAAGAATTGCCACATTTTCCAAGCAATTCATGTCAATGGTGTTGAATAGTTTTCAGTCATTCATATTTAAATAATGGTATATTAATGTGTTTAAAGTCAAACACTTACTGCATGCTATTCCTTCCATTGAGTGAAACTGGCATTGTTTGATTCATTCATATGAAGTTGATGTAACACGGCAAGAAATGTGGTACATGGTATGGGGTGTTATGTTGAAAGATTAATGTGTTCTATTCACATAAGTTTCTCTAGCTGTTCCAAATACAAACTATTCTTACAAAAGATATTCTTTTATCTACATCATGGTAATCAAGATAAACATTAGTAGAATTGGTCATAATATACATTACATAAACTAGGTATTTTAATGAGATCTACATTTTTTTGTGTATTAAGTTTTTATCTATCTCTTATACTTTAACCATTATGCAAAATTCTGCAAAATTCATCCAGAAGAAACAGGTTTTCAGAGGCTATTCCCAGAAAATTCAAACTATAAATTTTATTTGTGATGTAAATATTTTTATAATGTACAGTATTTTAATCAAAATTGTTGGAGCTATTTTTGAGAAAAACAAAATTTTCAGAAATTTTTAATATAAAGGGTAGTTTGAGGTGTTTTTTTTTTTTAAAATCTTCATGTTGCATCCTTGGGATATTAAACATAAATACCAAGTTTGGTTTCTAATGATCTTTTCTTTTTTAGCTATGCTGTCTACATGCACAGCCTTTTCCTAAAAAAATTTTTTTCGGACTCAGGGAACCTCAAAACATTTTTCTGGTGAAATCTCGACATCAAATTTTTGGGTGGAATACAATACCTTCTCTAGCTACTATGTACATACATGCTAGAGAAAGTAGAAACATTGCATTTCAAACTATTTATTTTTGGTCAAATCCTTGAAGATGGGCCAACATTAAAATACCATTTTATTTCTTTCACTGGCTTCTATGCATAGTTACATCTTTTGCACTGCATGTTTCCTTTTGTAGTCCCTAAATGACTTGAAAGCTTATCTGCTGCATTTTCCAGAACAATATGCAACATATTTATACACATTTTGAATTATCTTTCAGATTTGCGTACAAATAATGAATGATTATAGCTTCTTCTTCTTCTTCTTCTTCTTCTTCTTCTTCTTCTTCTTCTTCTTCTCCTCTCTCTAACTCCTTTGTGAATTACCAGCCTTGATTCATTTCTTCCACTCTACACAATCTTTCACCATTCTTCTCATTTCAATCATAGTTTTACCTCTGAACTTAACTCCATGGCACAACAGTCCTCCACCAGGCCTACTGCTTGCCTCTGCATCCCCCATCTCGGCCCGAAGGCTGGAGCGTGAGACATAATCAGCGTCTCTAGTCCTTCCCAGACTGTTAATGTAGTCTTCTCAATCAAGTAGCTCCTCATTGGTCTCCCCAGGGACCTCAAGAGGCTGATTGCACACAGGGGAAAATCCCCCAAGCTAGTACTGGGAATTGAACCCAGGTCTTCTGCTAGGCAAGCAGCCATGCTACTACTGTGCTAAGGAGATGACCATTTTACCTCTTACTCTGCTGAATTTCTCAATGTATTCCAAATGTGTTTCTCCGGCCATCCTCTTGGTCTTTTACCCTTCAAACTTGCTTCCAAAAATGGTTCTACCAATTTTGATTAAAATACTGTATATTAAAGATATGACAAATAAAATGTATATCTTGAATGTTCTGGGAATAACCTTTGAAGTCCTTTTCATTCTGAATGACTTTTGCATATGGTAAACTATAAGAGAGAGACCTAAAGCTACTACACAAAAAATGTAGTGTTCATTAAAACACACAATGTATGTCAAATACAATTTTTTATAGAGTTAACCATTTCTGAGATACTCCTTGTTATTGGTCTCAATTTTAAAATACTTTTCTCATACATGAATTTGTCCACTCCTGGTCATGCAAAGAGAAAAAAAGATTAATCAAATAACAGCATTGCTTTAGCTTAGTGTGCTTTCTAATTTCCCTTCTACTACTTATAAGGAACTAAGTAATAAGACCATTTTGGCTTAAGTTTATCTCAATTAGCAAAAAGTAAATAGAAGAATAAGCCTTTCAAGAATGATTTGTTATAGAGAGGTAGAGAACATCATGTGAATGGAAAACATCAGATTTTTAAAATAATTTGCATAAAATCAAATAATATACATGAACTAATCCTCAGCTTATACATATATTTTAAAAATTAAAATTTCATTCATAGATTAATGTACAGCAATTGCAATTAAAGTTAGATTTTACTGTAATTTATTTTTTTTTCCAACCATGGTTACACCTCTATCATATTTAAGGCAATATTGCATGTAGTTTCCATTTTTGGGCTTTGCAGTTAACTATGCATAGATGTATTTGTGTAATTTATACTTGATAACTGTTTCTTCACATATGTACCTAGTTCGAAGTTGAATCAATGTTGAAAAATCAGATAAGGTGGTTTAATGTATGTAGAGATATCTAGCCATTGTAACTCAGGTTGCAATAGCCATTGCATTGAATAGCATACTATGCTATTGACATAGAAACCTGAAGGCCTGAGATATGAGTTCTGGTCATAGCTGTTTAAGTCACTCAGCTTTTGTGCTGCAGGATATAACTACATACTGCTTACAGCAGAGGCAAAGCTGGTGAGCCTACCTATGAAATCATATTCATTTACCTCCTGTTGTACATTTCTACACATGTTAGTAACATCATTTTTTATTTTCTGTCAGAAAAAAAATTGAAAATTGCAGTTACTGAAATATGGTTCACTAAATTATAACATAAAATACGCAAAAGGTAGTGAAGTAAAATCTGTTGCAGTATGCCCACTCGGTTTTGAAAGCCATGCCAGAGTACCTCAGTTTGAAATTTCAGTGGCATATTGAAAATATCAATACATCTAAAGACACATTTACCAGTGATAACATTCCTATGTTCATAAAAACAAAAACATTTTTTGCTTACCAGCCTTTCGCTGTCGTGTAACAAGAACTAAACGCCTTGGTATTGACATAATAATGACAACATCGTCAAGGCTCATTCTTGTTACATCTACCATATTGACAGCTAAGATTTCATCTCCGACTTTGAGGCAACCGCTGTTGTACACGGCTGACTCAAGGGCAATGCGAGAGATGAAAACACCATCTGAGCGGTCTAATCCATTGCCTTCTCGAATGTAGAGACCTAGTGTTTGCCCAGGCCTCTTAACAATCTCCACTAGGTGCACAAAGTGTTTAGCATCCTGTAAATTAAAACTTATTACAAGTATTTGGTGGTATTAAGTCTGATTAAGTATGTAAATGATGTTAGTTTATATTTTATTAAAAAAAAGCCTTATACTTATGTAAGCGAGGTTTCCAGATTTTAGATTAAGTATATGTTAGGCCAATATATTGAACACTATTTGAGTTGACTTTACATTTGCCATTAACCTTTGCTGCTAAAGAACTCTGGTTTATCAGTTATCCAGCTAAAGGAAAATCCAAGATCCAAGAACGGGAGGCACTTAAAGGTTTCTGCTACTAGATCATAGCCAAGGATACAGACAACAAGTTCTGTCAAAGGTTAGTGAAGTAGTTATGTATTAATTTGACTCAATTCTATAATATTATTATTTTGCTCCACAATATTCTTCTTCAAATAGAAATAAGTTAAAATTTTTATAGTTGAATGCCATCTAGAGGTCACAACATTATTTATTGATATCTTAAAAAGATTTTGATGGAATACAAAGAACATAAAATAAATTAAAAAAAAAAATAATAATAATAATAATAATAATAATAATAATAATAATATAGGTAGGTCCCTTTTATTAAACCATAATGATTACCTGCAATGCCAAGAAGCGTTTGGCAGCTTCGGATGCAGCACGTCCCATATGCCTGGGGTCCAATAATCGAACCACCATCTCCCCACGTCTTTCGACTGCTTCCAGAGCAGCAGCAGTAGTAGCATCATGGTCATTCTCTACTGTTTCAATCTGTCTAAATATCTCGGTTGAGATACCGCTCACCTGTAATGCAGGTGCATTATTTTGACAAAATACAGAAGCAATTGTAAATAAAAGTATATATCACAGAGCCATTTACTGTTTTCATAGTTTTATTGTACAAAGTTTAAATTTACTAACGCAAACAATAACTAGATTACTATGCTTCATGAGTTTATTCATCTATTAGCTATTGTTTTTCTGGAAAATAAAGCTCTTCTAACCAAAAGCTTTTTAATGGTTTTTAAAAACTCTTTTATTTGAGCTTTCCTTTTAATTTAGAGTTTACTATTCGGATTCTTACCTTAATATGCAGATTATTTTTCCCCACAAACCATATTTTCCTAATTTTATTTCTGTAACAATTTTCTTTATATATTTAGCTCTAGAGTTCTTTGTTTTTTATTCTATTTTATTTTTTAGTTTTTTATTTATATTTTTGGCACATAGTAACTTGCACATTAAAGTTTCTTATGGTCATTTGAAGTTCTATAATTTGCTTTGAAGTTTTATATATTAGCAATATATTTATGATTAATGGTATGTTTATATAATTATTTAATTAATTTGTCAGCCATGCCAGTATTAACAGTGCCACTTAATCATGCACATTATCATCATCATCATCATCATCATCATCATCAATTGGGGAGGTGCAAGGTCTTTTTTTAAATATTTGAAACTAGCTGTTATAATATAAGATGTTTATAGCTGAATTCCATTATAAGGGATAAAATTAACTAGGGGGATTGAGTTGATTTCCCCGGCTCATTAAAGAAGAATTCCTTCCCTGCAAGTAAAGTATTTTTTTCTTTTTCATATAAACAATATTACTGCTCTCTTTGAAAATTCAAGAAGACAAGGAACATTTTCGATGCAGACTGTATATGGTTTGAGTGCAAACTGTGACAGCTAAACTATTGCATCACTAATACCAAGCAAGCTAAACAATAAACAACTCTCGATTTGATTAGCTGGATTGGCATTCAGGGCCATAGCTTCAGCAGTTGGACCAGCTATGATTGTAGCTTGCAGTATTCAGTTCAGTTTTTTGCAGTATTATTCATCAGATTTTGACTAGAAAGTGTAAAGTCACAGAAAGTAAGTGATGTATTCTAGTTCAAATCTCAGCTTCAACTTCAAGTAATAGCAGCATTGGAAACGAGATGTGCTAGTGAAAATTATAAGAGTAAGTGCATTACACTAATAAAGAGCTGTATAACCAAAATCAAGTTTGAAAAATGGGAAACAAATCTGATTCTTAAGTACCCCCCTTGTCATAAAGTCTGATTCGAACACTACCTATTTATGCTAGTGTAATTTTTATACTAAAGGCAGCATCTAAAAATCTGATATACATTCACTTTTTCTATCCACTAAGATTTATAATTTTCCATACCATATGTATCCTAGATACAGAAAGTGTTACATTTTATCCTAAAATTTGTTACCAAGACTTCATCAGACATTCAAAATTTAAATATTCCTGAATAATAAAAAAAAATGTTTGAAAATGCATGTACATGCATGCGTGTGTGCATGCGTGCGTTTGCGCATGCAACTCAGAAACGAGAAGTCTGATAAATACCTAACTAAATATTTATGTTAAATATCTTCCAAAGCTATGACACAACGATTTTCAGGAATATCCTGCCCCTCCAAACTACCTTATATTGAAGACTTCAACATTTTCAGCTTTATCTAAACTGGCTCTAACAATACTCTAGCTTAATACCATAGGACATGTACATTATACAAGGGTCGGCTGATAATTCCCCAGCCTCTCAATGAAAACAGCATTTAAATAATTTTTTTTTGCTTTATTTCTCAACATAATCTCCAGAAAGGCTAATACATTTGTCATATCAGTGTTCTAATTTAATTAAACCATCTCTGTAGTGTGATTTATTAAGGTCCTCAGAATAGCTGTTTACTGCATCAATGACCTCCTCGTTGCTGTGAAATCTTCGTCCTCCAAGAATTTTTTTGAGCTTTGGGAACAGGTGGTTGTCACTGGGTGCTAGATCTGGTGAATAGGGTGAATGTTCAAGCAATACAAACTTTAATTCGCACATTTTTCCCATTGCAATGACTGAACAATGGGCCAGAGCATTGTTGTGATGAAACAGGATTTTTTTTTGACAAATGTGGTCTTTTTCTTTTCACCTCATCACTCAAACATTGCAGTAAGCTTGTGTAGTGGTCACCAGTGATATTTTTACCCTTTTCCAAGTAATCAATAAAAATAATTCCCTGTGCATCCCAGAAAACACTCGCTAAAACCTTGTTGGCTGACAAAATTGACTTTATCTTATTTGGAGTTGGTTCACCTGGTGCAATCCACTGTTTTGACTGCGATTTACTTTCTGGAGTATAGTGATGTATCCAAGTTTCATCCATGGTAATAAGCAGTCTAAAAAATTCACTGGGATTTTCGGTAGAGCTCCACATTCTTAACAAAACAGTTTTTTTTTGCAACTTTTGATCAGGTGTCAAAACCCATTTTGCACAGACCTTGTGAAAGCCCTAAATATTACTTAAAATATTACCTCCATGTTCTTTTAATATGCTTACAGCCTGTGCTATTTCAAACAACTTTAATCTGTGGTCTTCCAGCACTAAACAATGAATTTTTCAATGATCTCTGGAGTTGTCACTTCTACAGGGCATTCAGAGTGAGGCTCATCACTAGTGCTCGTATATTCCATACTAAACTCTGCAACCTACCTTTTAATCATTGAATATGAAGGGGCGAGTCTTTCAATGTACTGTCCATTTCCTCCTTAATTTCTTTAGCCTTTCAAATGGAAGTATTTAATCACTGCTCATTTTTCCAAATCCTCCATTTTCATGAAAATTCTAAAGTTGCCTTGTTTAAAATGCTGTCATTTGAAAACTAAACAAGCTATTGACCTGTAACTATACAACTGGTCTAGAGTTAAACTATGCAATGCTACTGTCTAACTGGCCTAGTGGTGCTATATCTGTGTGAGGCCCGGGACTTATCAGCTGACCCTTGTATATTATTATAAATGGTAAGCATTGTTGCAACCTTTTTCCCCTTTGCTCTTTCCTTGCCACCTAGTGGGACTTTGGGTCAAAGGTGCATTGGTGCCTCTCACTGTGTGCTGTGTCAAATGCAGTCAGGTGCCTCTATCGATACAGTAAACACGGTATGATCCTTATCTGTAGAACAATGTGTGTTTATTTGCAAAGTTCACTTTAAACACGAATCTTCTCGCCGTGTATGCAGGGAGTCTGCTGAAAGGTTTCCAAACTCTGTATCACCTGCAAGCAAAACTATGCATGTGATTGTAAATAAATTTGAATCTTCAGGTTCGCTGTTAGAAAAAGAGACATTCTAGAAAAAGAACAGCTTTAACAGAAACTAAACTAGAAGAAATTGCTACTAGTTTAGAGAGATCACCTCAAAATTTTCTAAACAAATTAGCTCAACAAGCAGGTGCATCTCCGTCTTCTACAAGAAATGGTATACATCTTTTAATACTGAAACTCTATTCCTATAAAAGAGTGCTAGTGTTGAAACGAAAGATACCCATAAGCAACAGCTGATGTTGGGTTTCTGAAAAACCTGTACTAATGCATGAAATGCCTCACTATGACATGAAAATTGGAGTGTGGTGTATGATAAATGCTAGAAGAATAATAGAATCCATTTTCTTTAATGAATGCAGAGTGATATTGGAGACTAATTATACAACTATTTTTTGATCACTTGACAGAAGAAGAAAAATCTTATGATTGGTTCCAACAAGATTCTGCAGCAGCAAATATGGCTACCAAATCATTAAGTGAAGTAAGAGAGGTGTTTTGTGACAGAATTATAAGTGCTTATTTTTGGCCCCCTTGTTACCCCGGCCTATCTAGTTGTGATTTTTATTTATATTTTATTTTATTTGAAGGATAAAGTGTATCATTCTAACCCTCATGTGCTACCAGAACTTAAAGATAACATCATGTAAGAAATCACAAGAATTCCTGCTGCTGAAATTCAGTGAGTGAGCGAGAACATTTTCATAAGATATGCTGCCTGTTTGAGAGCAGAGAGTCAATATTTCTAGCATCTACCTCTCTGACAACTTTAGAGAGTAGCTACGTAGTCTATCGCATGTAATATTATGTATATTTTGTGTTATAAGGGAATAGCCTGAGAAGGGTGGAATATTATATAATCTTTCATAACTGATAAATGTTAAGAAATAGAAAAAAATACACTACACAGAAATGTAGATCTGTTTAAAACACACAATTTATTTCAAGTGACTTTATATTGGCATCAGCCATTTTAAAATATTAATGGCTTCAATTTTTCAATAATTTTTATCAGTTTTTTTTAAAGTCCAGTGATATTCAGTTATTCATGGTTATAATCATGGAAAGAATATGGCAAACACATAGTGTTCAGTTCTTAAACATTTGACTGTCACTATTTTTTGTGTGTACCTAGCTATATCTGGAAAGGCTTTCTCAATTAAAATGAAGTAGATAGAAAAATAAACCCTCAATAGAATCATTTTCAATGGCTACTAATAAACGATAAGAGGATAAAGAAAATCAAGTGAATGTAATGCTTCTACAAACTTGCAAAGACTTATTCTTTTATTTAATTCAGTATCTAAAAAGTATTAGGTTTTTTTTTTATCTCTTTGCTGAGGATGAAAAATGACTAAAACATTTGAATACCACAATCTCAACATCAACATCTTAGAAATTACTTGCATATTTACAGCAATTTTGCAAAATATGGTTATTGCATTTTGCTTTAAGAACAAAGTTATTATCAGATTGTAAATGTTTATCAACACTCCTTTTAACACCATACTTCACATTTGTATTATCTGTAGAATATGAGGACAGCCTTGCTAATGAAAGTTCAGATCTTTAACGCACCTTTACAGTACTGTTCAGAAGGAATTTGGATATTTACAAAACAAAACCTGCAACAGTATTACCAGCATATTTTAACATGCTTGATACTGTTGAGCATCGCATTTGCAAATTTATGTAGTTAAACACAAGAAAATATAGCGTTTAAATTTACCTTCCATTGAACACCAGCAAGTGGGTCATAGTGCCAAAGACATACAGGAAAGAATTGTCAATTCCCCTGGTTGGATGGATCAATGGCAATTGTGAAAACATTAGAGTTCCTTATGGAGGTTTCAAAATTTCAAGAAAATTCCTTATACTTTTTGGTCCCTACACCTCCTTTACTAAGACTTCTGCTTTAGTTCTGTCATGGGCCAGTTTGCTTATTGTGCTGGAATCATTAAGATTATGCTGAGACTAGTTTCACATTACAATCAAAACTATTATAGCCATGTTATATTAATTTGTTGAGTTGGTTTTTTAACACTATGTCACTTACATTCTTATTATGAGGGACTAGTTTCGGAAGCCTATGCTTCCATTTTCAACCTCACGGGTCCAACTGCCGTTGCTGGTTGCATTTGCTTGTGTTTTCTTCTCTGGTGGCGAAATGATGAACTTCTTAACTAAGCTGTCTACTGGCAGGATTTCAAAGTTTATTAGGTGATCTTTGTTTTTCCATATAAGGATGTTTTCCCAGGTTGTGAGTTCTGTGTGTCCTGACGTGGTTTTTAGCAATTTGGGATTTGGATCTAGGTTATGGTTTTCTTTCCAGAAGTGAAATGCTACTGCTGATTTATCTTCTTGTTTCAATTTTAGGTTTCTAAAGTGTTCTTTGGATCTGATTTTTAAACTTCTTTTTGTTTGTCCTATATAGAACTTTTCACAATTTGTGCATTTAATTTATATATTCCTGATCTATTTTCTGGTGGAATTTCATTTTTTATTTTTGAATTTAGTAACTTTATGACAGAAAATCTGTTTATTGGAGCCAGGGTGATGTTTTGTTCTTTGAAGATCTTTTTGAATTTTCTAAAGTGGTAAGTGAATTTTTTGAATGTGTTGATATTGTTTTTCCTGTTGTTAGGGTAGTTATTTCTTTTATGGTTTTTTTCCACTTTGCTTTGTTGAGTTTCTTGTATGCAAGGTTCTTGCTGTATCCATTTTGCTCTGCTGTTTGAATTATGGTTTTTAATTCTTTGTTGAATTCAGTTGTGCTCATAGGTACATTTATTAATCTATGTGTGAGGCTGTTTGTCCCTTATAACAGTAATATGGGAGACAATTTTTCTTAATTGAATACAGGAATTTTCATATAATACAGGACGTCTCGTGGATCTACAACCCAGGGAGACTAAAGGGAAGGTACCAGACAAAGAAAAGGCACTAAACTAGTAGAATAAAATGGAAAGTCAGAAGAACAAAGAGAATTGGGGGTGGAAACTAATCTATTTGTGCCATTGTTCAAACACCCTTGATGGTAGGGACCAGGAAGAGAGCTGCAGAGTTCTTTATCCTGTACCTACCTTATATGACCTAATGGACTGTCAGAGACAATGAGGGACTTGGTGACTGCAATCAGATGGATAAGAAACTCATCATACCGACTGAAGCCAATGGTCACTATGTTTTATGGGACAGCACTGACATCAATCCAAGTTCCAAGAAGAGAGCAACTGACAATAGTATTTGGAAAATACAAAGTTAAATATTCTAGATAAAGGCAATAAATCTATTTTGACCACTTCCTAAAGAAGGTTTCCTAAAGAGCTAGTTTCTAACTGACATGTGTTTTTAGATGTTTTGGCATCAAAACAACCTAGAAGGAACTCTTCTTCCTGATGATTATGATAGTGTTCCATATCTATATGTGCATATGTGTGTATATATGCATGCCTTTATTCACCTAAGGAACTCCTACAAATTCATGGCTTCATCATATCTGAACTACAACACCACAAAAACAATAATAGATACACAGAATTATATAAAAAGAGTTATTTAGCATGGACAGGTGGAGGAATTAGCAATGTAGCCTAGTAGTTAAGAGTGTGGATTCCACATTCCACAAACTATTGTTGAAGAAAAGGGACTGGTTATGTGAGCTTTTAAATGAGCATGTCATTGAATTACAACTCTGTTGTGGCTAGTGCTTTGATAATGGGTCAAATACAGCTGGGCAAATAAAAAATGTTCAAAACTTAATAGGATTGCATGTCATAAGAAATAATGAATAGCGGAGCTGAGCAAACTTTTATGGTTATAATGGCTTAAGCCATATCAGATTTTTGTGTAGATGTTGAATCATTGTTGCTGATGTTTTGGCCATTTGAAGTTCCATGGTCTTTTTCAAGAGAGAGAAGCAACTTTTTGGTCATAAGGACCAGTTTAACTTGTTATCAAGGATTGGTTGCTCAGAGAAGAGGAGAAATACAGGAACTTATCTGTAGATTTTAGGCACACTAAAGTCTCATAGAAGCAGGCCTTGAGAACTGCTAAAATCAAGCAAAGAAATATGCCTCTTTACTGACACTCTTCCCTTAAACGGCACCTGCATAGAATGGGGCAGCAAGTGAATCTTGCTTGTAGATGGTGTCAACTGCCCATCTATGTGTGAGTACCTAACACTTGCTCACTAAAGAGACCTAATTTTGGGAGTAGCTTTCAACAATCATGGTCCAAATGGAAATGGCCTGTTATTTATGGACGCTCTTTAACTGCTGTGGTTCTCAGCGTCCTGTTCTATACTGGGCATGAAAGACTGCTTAATTTTGCTCAGAGGCCTCTCTATCACGCTTGAGGTTCTTTTACATGCCGTAAATCTACGACATGGGACCAACAGCTTTACTTCCCTTCCGAAGGAAGCCATGCTAAGGATTTTTACGCCCGAAAAAATCCATCTTCCTCCACCAGGTTTGAACCCACGACCTTGGGTATATGAAGTCAGCATGGTAACCATGATACCATGGAGGGCGATATCATGGTCCAGAGTTTGATTCAGTTCATTATAAATGTCAGACTTCTGGATCTATAACAATAAAATGGGGGTGCACAAAATTCAGTACAGAGCTGTACTTTCCTCCCTATCGTATTCATATCCATAATGATAAAGAATCTTTTATTAAAAATAATGGGAAGAGAAAAATATATTGTACTTTGTGATTGGTATGGTTTAGAACAGGAGTAACATGCCTAAGTTCCTTCATTTGGAGGAAGTAAAGTCATTGGTTGTATGTCATATTTATTTGCACACAGAAGAGCTCCATACCTTGAAAGAGTAGACCCCTGCTGAAAAGTCTATCACTTTCATGTTTGCAAGTCATAATTCAGTCCTAAGATGCCATTATGTGTGATAAACTGATCCCTTATCACCATGTACACATAGTGGTAAAATTATGAATTAATCTTTTCCTAGATCAGGTGAAATTTCTGTTAGGTACAATTTTAATGAAAGGGTGTTTTGGAACAGTGAGTGGGTTTGTAACACTAAAGTATCATTTACGTGTAATTTTTCCAGTCCGGTTTCAATGCCATGTGGGTATCATTGTCGATGGTTTCCAACTGAATTTCCACAGGGTGTTCTATGTTGAGGTGTGACGATCCCTGGTGGCTGGGTGATGAACTTCCACAATATATTTTGTGGCAGCAATTCAAAGTTGAATACATGGTGTTTGGTTTTAATGATATGGGTTTTTTTTTCCCAGACATCAAGCTCTGCCGCATATCTGGCAGGTTTTATAAGGTGTATGTTAGGTACTGTTTTATGCTTAGTAGACCAAAAGTGATGCATAACGGCTGATTTGTTTGTATTTTACTGCTCTAATGTGTTCTTTAAGTCTTGTTTCGAGGTGTCTTTTTGTTTTACCAATATAAAATTTGTTGCAAACTGCACAATTTATTCTGTAGATTACCGAGTTTTTATTTTCTGGGATTTGGTCTTTTTGGTTATTGCAGAGCATTTTTTGTAGGCTGAACTTATTCTGGGGGGGCAAGTATGAGTTTATGTTTTTTGAATATTTTTTGAAACTTGTGTAGTTTTGGGTGAAAAGTAAACTTTTTGAAGCAAGGTTTATCAATTGCTGGGCTCAATTTTGTGATTCTGTGATTAATTTCCATTGTTTGATTTTTTTATTTTTTTAATCTATTAATTTTTGGTCAAAGCCTTTTGTTTCTAGCAGTAGATATGTGTTTGCATTCTGAGTTGTATTCTTCATCTTTTAATGGTGTGAAGACAAGTTTATGGGTGAGGCTATTGAATACTGAATGTTTGTGAGCTATAGGAAGGCATGTTTTCTGGATTGCACAACAATGGCCAAAAATTAAAAGAATGAGGATGTGTACATCCTATTTTCATTCAGAATACCTAATTTGTATACCAGTAGTCAAAGGAATCCAGTATTGGTGCACAATCAATACAATATTTAAAATTATTGGACATGTAACTTTGGCAAAATTGCCAGTTTTTTGAGGATGTGCACACCTATAACATCTCTCCACCAAAACAAACTGTTGGGCGAATCAGTACAGCATTCATGTAATTCCATGAAACAAAGATCGCACCGCTCTCTCAATTTTCCTTTTTTTTAGTTATTTAATTTTCTTGTTGTTCTCAAAGTGTTTACCATTAGAGCAGCACTAATATTCTTGGTTTACATTTCAAGTCAAAATGATATACTCTTCAGTATAAATTACTTTAAAAAGACTATGAATGATTTCTACATAGCATTCAATATTAAATGCAGTAATTGTCAAGGAACCTACACAGTTAATGCTATAGAACAGCTAGATTTGTTGAAAGCATTTATGTCATGTGTGCTTTGAAACATAGTAACTGAACTATGATTTTAGTGGGCGAATAAAAAAATCTGGGCTATTGGCAGGATACAAACAGCGGTACTCTGATTTTATCTGTATGTAGATAGTATGCTATTTTAGCCACTTGAGCTACTGTGGTTCTGTTAGACATCGTTTATGGAAATCTTGTCTAATATGTGCACATGACTACTGTGAGAAAGCCATGAACTGCTAAACACTGTGTTCATATTGTAAAAGTATATATGTTATGAGTAAGAAAATAAATTGTCAACAAGGTATGATACAGAGGGCACACAGACTAACATCATAAGAAATCTAAGCTGTGAACTTTAGAGCTTGTGTGCTTTTTGCTGCCATGAGGTACTATTGTGCATACTTAAAACCCTCACTTACCAGATTTTCATTCAATCAGATGAACAATTACTGACACAAAATTTAATTTCTTGTGGTGAGGTTCACAACAATTCTGGAATTTTTTTACAGGATGTGAGGTTCATTTGTTTGTAGGTGCAATCTCTGCAGGGATGTTACAGGTTTTCACATTGAAAAATTCTTCTGGCGACCTGGCGTATTTTGTGCTTCGGATATTGCATTATTTCTCAAAGTCTCTTCCTATTTGTCTTTTATGCAGAGACAAAAAGGTAGCATTCACTTTCCGAACTAGTACATATTTCTTAATTAGTTTTACACAGGTGTTTGTTTTACTTCAGATATAGTTGTTAATTTTTAATTATTATATTTGTAATATACATAATACGTTAATGCGTGACACACTGTATTTTAGTAACTCCTTCGAGGAATATGGAGAAGTGTACCTCTTCAGGTGTTAAATACAAATTTCATTAAAGCATTTCCCATTGCACCAAAGAGCAAAGTAACACCATTCATGCTAATTGTAGATTACGTTTATTTTATTTGTCAGTACATATAAATCATATTGCAGCAAAATACAAACAGTTTATTATAAAATGCCAAAAAAGGAGACTACATAAAAATAAATGTATCTATGAAGGTTTGAACCTTCAACTTCCTCAACTTCTTAACCATAGCACTAAATAATGCCACTATATCTAGGCTCTCCGAAAAATCCAGGTGCTCATGTCATGGTCCACTGCAGTTTGATCAGTGGCAAGCCAACCCTTAATAGATTTTATGCTGTAGCAAAGGATTTAGAACTCACAGCTCATAGGTTCCCCATCTCAAACTGTTTATTTTGAGCTCCTCTTCAATCCTGCCAATTTGTGCAGTCGAATTCTGGGATATCCTAAATTAATTCTCTGAATTAAAAACTCAAAGTTTAATTGGGAGAATAATACAAGTATCTATTAAGATTGGAATTGATTGGATCAAGATTGATGGAGTTCCTCTGAAGGCCTTTACTAAAAGCCAATTGGAAGAAGAAATTTGGGATGTCCATGGAAACACTGGAAGGAGCAGATTTGAATAAATAGGCCATAATGGCCTAATTCTGAAAGTTGTTGATGGTGATGATGCTGATGATGGTGATAATATGACAGCATCTGGGCGTTAAGAAGCATTCAACTGTTGCTGACCTACCTTTGCTACACATGGGGAAAGGTTCATTTACCTTCCTGAAATCGCCTTGTACCACCATAGGTGGTGGCTCCTTGGGTCTCACGCCGGACGAGCCTGCACCCGGAACCTGTGATGCCTGCCGCCGGGGGCTTGTTGCCATCTCCGGCGTCGTTTCCCGACCCTCCTAAAACAAAAATTATACATCATCAGTTTTAAACTTTGCTTTATAACTTCAAAGCTCTAGTGCATATTTTTATTTGCATTTTAATGTATTACCTCTGAATAAAATCTACTCAAATTTTTATTTTTCTACTTTGCTTGATACAATTTATATAGCTCTTAGTATACCTGGCTGTTGGCTGTCTTCTAGTGTCAATAAGATGCTTTTAATAACATTTAAAATGCAATATTAGTGAGACATTAGCTTGCAAGACCCTCAAGCACAATGCATAAATGTTTCTAAACTGCTTATGATATCTAACAGTGTGAGAATGAAAGATGTGATTATGTTAAAGCTTTTGAAGCTGTCCTTCATTTTAAAATGTTTGGGAATGTCATAAAGGTTACAATTCTTAAGTTAAACGATTTTCAGCAGTTATAGAATTAAATTTATTAGTTTAGGTTGTTATTGAGAAAATTCTCTCTCTTTCTCTAATGCACATAGTATTCTACAACTTCAATATGCAGAACTTGTAACAAGTTTTACCAATTCTAAATGAGGTTATCACATTCTTCTATTCTGATATAGAATTTGCTAGAAATATTTGCTTATATACATTATCTTAAGAAAACAAATCACATATTATTATATAATTTAAGCACTTATCTTTAGTATTGGTATTTATAGCACTTAATTCAATGGTAAACTTTAGTACAATTATTTTTTAACTAAATTAAATCCTCATCTTTAGAGAAAGTGTAAGTGTCAAGGTATCTTTCTGGTCCTAATTTGAATTTAGTTTTATTAGTATGCAATTCCTTTAAATTTGATGGAAGGGAATTAATACTATATCATTGTAGCATGTTGCAAAGAATCTCAGTAGATCCCATTTTACTGGGAACCTTCTGAGCCTGCAAATTACTACATGGTTTGTGCAAGTCCAGCCTGGTCAGGTTTCTTTGCTGTGATTAAGTAAAATTGTTACAAATTATTATGTGGTCTATATGTTTGAAATGTAAGTTAACTTCTGCCTATGCCTGGTTTCTTTGCTATGGATATGTTTTAAAATCTTGTTTTATACTCACAGATTCTGTTGCAATAATTGAAATTACAATAAGGAAATTGCCATTATTTTAATTATTATTATTATTATTATTATTATTACTTATTTATTTATTTGAAAGGATGCTTTCAATTCTAAAACCCCTCCCTGGTTACTACCATGTGTGTATGAGAGAGAAAAAAAAAACCGTGGAAGGGCACTAGCAATATAGTGAATTATTTGATGAAAAAGTTATAGAATAAAGAGGTATATACTTAAATATTACATTGAATAGATGCATCTATTTTTAGTAAATTATTGTTTGAAATGTTACCAACATGTTAACTGTTTCATATTCGTATAGCTTTAAAATCTAGGTGTGTTTATTCTGTTAGGAAGAAACGAATACCACCTAATTAAAACCCTTTACATATTGCATAGAAAATATTGAATTATTATCCTTTTTATATATTTGAAGACTACATGATTAATTTTTCAGGCTCTGTGTGATTTATGCCATTAATCTGATGCATAATATTCATTATGAAAAATGAATGTTAAGTTTAGCACATAATTTTTTCTCTGCAATGGCTCTTTGGAGCCTTATCACAATGTAAAATGATTTCAAGTATCTCAATTTGTTTTTAATCAAAATAGAACTGATAGCATGAAGCTTTATGTGGTTTAATTTTTTTTTTCCATACATTTGCAATTGTGGTTGCAGAACCAAAGGTTTTCAGGAAATATTGACATCAGCACTTAATGTTTAATAAAATCAAGCAAAATATGGACTAGTGTTGAACTTTTCACTGCAGAAAAATGAATAGTTCAGAATACCTAGTACCACATAATATGTAGCATTTTCAAAAATGTTTATTTGCCGCATTTATTCATTTCCTTCTCACTCTACTCCATGTTCTTGTATTTTGCTGTAGTTATTTATTATTACTTGTATGAGGTGTAACTTTGGTTGTGAGCATCTCTGTTATTTTAACACACTAATCACCTCAGCCTAAAATTTTTTTTTTTTTTTTTTTATGTGGCTGCTTAGCTTGTTAGAGGTTTAGTTCAGCCCGTTCAATGACCCAATTATTTGCCTTTGAGGAATGCTTAGACATTTCAAAGATGAGGTATCTTTTTTCTAGAGCTTCACACTCCAACAGAAGATTTTTAATACTGAAAACAATTGCTACAGATGCAACAGAAGTAGTAATAAAATATGCCTGTTAAAGTGCTAAGAGTGTTAATAAATATATTTTTTAATTGTAGCTATATTATTGCAAACATTCCTGTAAAATAAATACTAATTTATGGTTTATAAATTTATAGTGGTTTTACTTTGCATTTAGCAAAAGTTTCTAATGATTGTTTAACATTTCACACCATAATCATTTCAATAGTTAATGTGATAATTTAATATTCAAGTCAGGAATTGACAAGCATCCTACATAAACAAAGATTTTCCAAATTAAATTTACAGACACTTTATATTCCACAATCCAAATGATAAAATGATAGTGTGTGATTCATAATAGTAAACATTTAAATTTATCTTATTGATATAAAGATATCTCCAAATATAAACCACAAGTGATTGAATAGCTTTTATTTTGCTTTTAAACTGTCCATTTGACGTTATTTGTGCTGTGAGCAGCTACTTTATATTCCTTTCTCGTTATATTTTACACGATATTTGTAATCCCTAAAATTTTTTTGTTTATTTTAAATTGTCTCATTTATGTAGCCCCATTTAACGTCTATGATGATATTTACTTATGAAACAACTCATTGATTGTAGGTTCATAAACGTTGGATTTTTTAAGCATTTTATTTTCTTCTCACACTCACACGCACACACACACACGCGCGCGCGCGCGCGCACATACATACTTTCAGAATCTGGGGGATAGGGAATGATTTCGGTTAAAGAAAAATTGCCCGCCTCAGCCGGGAATCGAACCTGGGGTCTCTGGGTGAGGAGTCAGCTCGCTGACCACTCGACCTTGGAGACAGCAAATTCCTAAAGTTGTATAATTTTCCCTGGGTTTTTGTCATGCATAGCTTTAAAGTAATATTGTATAGTTCTGTCATTAACTTTCGAAATATATTGTTTTATCATTATAGTGTAATTTATTTTGGTAAAATTTCCTTCCATGCTCTCTCCATTTTTGAAGATAAACAAATAAGGAAAGAAAAAGAACAACAAATGCGCAGGAATGTCTATTTGTTAAATAGGCTCTACTCACCATTGATAACAGTTGTATATATACATTGCACATTAAAATAAAAGGTAACTGGCAAACAAACCAAGAATACTCAAGTAAACAATGAAATAATAACGGCATATAAAGTTTTTCTCGAGGCTGCAGCCAGATCAGAAGCTTTAAAGCGGTACATAGACTTCTTGAGAAAAAGCTAGAACCGCTCGAAAGATTTCTGATCGGGCTGTAAACTCGAGAAAACTGGCCGAAATCCTGCAGTGGATGGTTTGGTGAGTGGGCGGGGCAGGACGCTACTTTGGTGATTGAACTACCGTAGTCGGTCAAGTTTCTGTGTCCTGCCGTGTGAGAACACTTTTGGAGTCGCGTCGATCGCTGGAAGTGGAATGTGAGTCCAATTTTTTAACATTGAGTTAACCATCTATTCGTTTATAGTTTATCTATGGTGCTCAGCATTATTTAATGAAATAAGCCAAGCTACTATTGCTAAGCAGCACTCTTTTTCCGTTATTCTATGATTGGACAAACAGATGACGGCGCAGCGGGAAAATCAAATCAAATTTGAAAAAAAAAAAAAAAAAAATTACATTCCAATAAAGTAAACTTTAAAACATAACTATTACCCGTATCCTCCAAAAGTCCGAACTTCCTACATTTGTCGGGATTGTCCACCCTATGGCCGCCCTGATTAGGTCAGCCTTCGGAAGAAAGGTTATTAAGAAACAGTGATATTGGAAACTCAGTTTAGAGATAATGGATTAGGGAAAATAGGCTAAAATAAACAGTATAATTCAAATTATTTTTATGCTTCATTATCTCCTTCCATTCTCGTTAATATTTTCAATTGGTACTCTAATGATAGTCGCTCTCCGTGAGGTAGTGTTACCTCTAACACTTCAAGTTAGTGGGTTCTAACCCGGCAGAGGGTGATGGATTTTTTTCGGACGTAAAAATTCTTAGCATGGCTTTCTTCGGACAAGAAGTAAAGCAATTGGTTCCATGTAATGTTAATTTAAAGGTAAAATGACCGCATATTCTAAAAAAGAAGGCTCATCTGCAACATTCGAACATTTTTACTCGACTTATATGCCATATATGGGCGACGAATTGAATATTTATCATTGCGCATAGTGATAAAATCACGAGCTTCAGATTCCAATCGATAAAAAAAAAAAAAAAAAAAAAAAAAAAACTCCAGCAAGTGGCCCTAAATTCGAAATTGTACACCCAATGCTAGTACTGACAGAATTTACAAATAGTGAAATTATTTCGCTGACGAAATATTTATTGTCGATATTTATCTTATCAAGTTTTTCAACTGTCAAACCCATCATAGTGACGGATTTCAAATAAAGATTTCTGTTTCTTTTGAAGGATCGTCCTCTCACTAATAACTCAAAAATGTCCACAATTAGCATTCTCTCTGAGTAAAATATCTGTTTCTGCGTTGGTACTTTCTCTACACGTACTATGTACCTAGTGTATAAAGAAGATATTGTGTTACACCCACAACTTCTATACCGAGAATTCACCGGAAATACATGTTTTGAGGGCGCCTGATTAAAACAATTAGAAAAAGGTCCCCGTGTGTCTGCATAGCTCAAAAACCAAAATACCAAACTTGGTATTTAAGCTTAGTATCTTCAAAGGGTGTGGCACGAAGATTTTCAAGAAAACCCCCCACCCCAAACTACCCTTTACATGGGAAAAAATCGAAAATTTTGTTTTTCTAAAAAACGGCTCTAACGATTTTGATTAAAATATTGTAGGAATAATAAAGATATTTACATCATAAATAAAATGTATATCTTCAATTTTCTGGGAATAACCTCCTAAGACCTCTTGTTCTGGATGAATTTTGCATAACTGGTAAACCATAAGAGAGAGACCAAATCTTCCTATACAAAAAGGTAGATCTCGCTAAAAAATACAATTTATATCATAATTTTTTGCTGTTGTAAAGTTGACCATTTTCAGAGAATGCAATTTTACTCAAACCGGAAGCCACCTTTCTTTCCTGTTTTACTGCTGGCCATGCAAAACAAATCGAACTTAGCTGTTCACATAGCGACTAGCTTTAGTCTAATGTATTCCCCTATTTCCTCTGCTTACAAGGAAGTAGGTAATAAGACAAACTACTGTTTATTTCAATTAGCATGATATACATAAATGAATAACACTTTTTATTTAAGAATAGTTAATTTGCACAACAGATGGAGAAAGTCACGTGAATGGAACACATCAAGACGATGGAAAGAAGGAGAATAAATAATTTTGTAGTACTAGCCATTTATTATACTTTTCCGGATGTGTATTATATAACGAACATGTGCACAGGATTTACCGTCTTCCCTTCTCTCTCTCTCTCTCTCTCATCGCAAAGGCTTGTTTTACGAAAGAAATATTTTTTAAGTTGACCTTAAGGTATAAACTATTTGACCATCAGGAGAGAGTAAGGACATTAATGCAGTGGGGGAAAGAAATATTTGAATGGAGTTCATCGCAAGCACTTATTTTTACGAAAGAAACATTTGAATGCAGCTCCTGCATGCCGTTACTATGCACTTCTTATTTGCTTTGAGAAACTAATTTAATAAATCAATGTTGTGCAAATTAAACGCATGTGGTAAAGATATTAAACCATATAGTGTATGAATTTTCCTTCAGTCGCCTTCACTTCGAGGGAGTACTAATTGCACTTATTACCTAAGTCTCTTGTTTCATTATAAGCTTAATTTACATGTTATTACTTAGTTATAGTGCTGTTTTAAAGTTTAAAGTTCTTGTTCGTTTTTGTTTGGTTTTCGTGTTTATATTTTAACACCTTTTATAATGCCTAGTAAGAACCGAATCAGCTTTAATTTGAATGTTAAGTGTTAAGTGTGGTAGCTGGTTCTCTTAGCCAAAATATAGATACTGTCTCATAAGATTTAATGGTCTTGAGCCATCTTTCAACCTGGTTTATTATTCCACTATGGTACCAGTCTCTGGTTTTTGATGCGAAGAATTCGGTGAGACCCACTTGCACTGCTTCAATATTGTCATAATTTCTTCCAAGTAGAAAATGAGCCATGGATCGAAAAAGATGCTAATCTGATGGTGCAAGATCAGGGCTGTATGCTGGGTGTGGTAGCAGTCCGATTCCTCCCACTTCCTGTTTTTTTTCCATGGTTGTTCGTGCAGTATGGGGTTTTGCATTGTCCTGTTGCGATAGAACTCTATTTCGGTTAACTAATGCTGGGTATCTCCGTCTCAAAATTTCATGAACTCGTACCAGTCGTTGAGAATAAAGATCCGCATCACTCGCTCGCCCATTTGAAACAAACTCCGAGTGAATCATATCTTCAAAACTCCACCAGACATACATTACTTTGGGACCGAACCGATTTTTTTAATGATGACTTTGGCAGGTTGGCGGGGACCAAGCCACTGTTTCGAGGCATCAGGGTTTCGGTTGCTAACTTCATAAACCCAAGGTCGTGGGTTCAAACTAGGCGGAGGGCGATGGATTTTTTTGGGAGTAAAAATCCTTAGCATGGCTTCCTTCGGAAGGGAAGTAAAGCCGTTGGCCCCGTAGATCTATGGCAGTAAAAGAACCTCAAGCCTGAGCAAAATTAAGCGGTCTTTCACGCCCAATTTAGAATGGGACGGTAGTTAAAGACGGAGAACCACGATAGTTAAAGGGCGTCCATAAATATACGCCATTTCCATTTTTTTCAGGGTTTCGGTAATATACCCATTTTTCATCACAAGTGACAATTTTCCCGACAAATCTATCATTCGTGGGAATACGGATAAGCTGACGATAGATATCCACTCTACGTTGAGCCTGTTGGGGTGTCAGTTCATGAAGTACAGATCTACAGTTTCTGTATGATTTTCCAAGTGCCTTAATGTGGCGATGTATCTTTTGATGCACAAAGTTCTTCTGAAAGCCTACGAGTACTTTTTTTTCCGGATTTCCTCGCAAAACTTGACGTGCATCCTCAATATTCCATACTTTAGGTCTTCCAGAACGTGGTAAATCTTTAGAGTTTTTGTCTTCATTGTTGAAACGTTGGAACTATCGTTGTACCACAAGCTCACTATCGGCGCCTTCTCCTTCCACTTTACATATTTTTGAGCTGCGGCAGCTGCTTGATATTTAAGTTTAGTATCTTTCAAGGCTGCGGCACGAAGATTTTCAAGAAAATCCCCCACCCCAACCACCCTATAACTCAAAAAAGAAAAGTCGGTAAAATACCGAACTTGGTACTTATGTTTAGTATCTTCCAGGGATGCGACACGAAGATTTTGAGAAAAATTCCCCCACCCCCAACTACCCTTTACATGGAACGTTTTTCGAAAATTTTGATTTTCTCAAAAATGGCTGTAACGATTTTGATTAAAATTTCGTAAATTAAACATATTTACCTGACAAATAAAATGTATATCTTGAATTTTCTGGGAATAGCCTCTGAAGAGTAGTTTATTCTGGATGAATTTTACTAAATTTTGAATAACTGCTAAACCGTAAGAGATAGACAAACACTTACTACACAAAAATGTAGAGCACATTAAAACACACAATTTATGTTATATACATTTTTTTCGTGGAGTTCGTCGTTTTTTAGACATTCCTTATTTTTGGTTTCTGCTATGAAAAACATACTTTTCTCATACAGGAACTTGTCAACTCCTATCCATATAAACAAAGGAACTTGATTGACATAGCAACCAGCTTTTGACTATCACTTTAACCTACGGTTGTCCTTTATTTCGCTTCTACTTACAAGGAAGCGAGTAATTAGATTATTTCTGCTATTTTTTTCTGATTAGCATAAAGTAAATAGAAGTATAAGCTTTTTAAGAATTATTTGTTGCAGGGATATGGAGAAAGTCATGTGAATGGTACACATCAGACTTTTTCCTCCCTAGTTGAAATCCATGGGTATTCTGCAGTAATCGATCCATTGCTGATTTATAATCCCTACACTAACCAACCACACACACACACACATACACACACACACACACACACAGATATATGTTCGTTTGGAAGAACGGGGCCACAACTCAAAAATGTCATTTTTCATTTTTCATTTTTTTCCATAAAATTATTCCAAAAGTATTTTTATGTGGAAAAAGGTTGCACTTATGTCAGTGTGGTTTTGGCAGACAAATTTTAAAAGCTTATGGTCAACAATGTTATATCTCAGTTGTAATAAAGTCATTGTCATGCAAACTAGTGATTGTTTCTGGAAGAGCGTCACATGTGTAAAAGTTTCATTTCAGCGTACTTATTTAGTAGAAGACTGTCATATTTTGAATTAAAACAGTCTCCTTCATAATTAAAGGTGCCAACTACGTTATCCGTTATGCAGTCTATGTATTATTTTGAAATATGTCGGTATTGTCGTTAAGAGAAGTAGCAATAGCATTCCTCCATGGTGTTCTATTCAGAGATATGCCAGTGTTCCTCAAAATAAGATCTTAAATTCTGAAAATAGCTACTGATTTGCTTCCTAGTTTTTAAGTTATAACTTCATGATTCACAAAACTGAATCAAGAACATAATTAATTTGAACTACTGTACATCTTCAAATCTACAAACAAAGGCAAATGGTTGGAAACTTAACCAACAGTTTACAATGCAGTATGTAATTCTGATGGCCAGCAGATTGGTTTGGCACCACTTCATTGGATAATTATAATTAATACTATTATTTATATTATTAACACTGCTATTGCTATAGAATAGTGATTATAATCAAATTTTGAACAGTATAATTGAAACTTTTCAGAAACTATGCATAAAACTAGGACACTAACACCATCGTCGAAGTAGCAGAATATATATGTCCTCCCAACAATGAATCAGAAATGATCAAGATACAGGTAAAACTGGCCAGTAATTATAAAATCATCAATATAGAATCTGAGCAACTATTCATTGCCTTTGTATTAATTCTTGAACTGTATTTTGCAGATTAATTTACCAACAATTCTCCAAATTGTGCAAGTGCAAATGTTGACAGTGCTTCAACTTTTTTTTCTAAATTGAACGTGTTCAATTTAAGAATGTATGTCTTGAAAATAAATATTAAGTGTTACGTTTGGTATGAAGGAGAAGCCCACAGCATGGAGGGGCCAATGAATTAATAGGCTCTTGTGTATGGCACTATCAGGAAAATTTGAAAGAAAACCTTGCCAGTGACCGGTAGTCCGACATCATCACCACAGGGAGAGAGTGGCAACTCTCCCTGCACTCCCAAATCCCACTTTACACCAACAAATCTAACCTCCAAAATTTCCTCAATTCCTCACCCGAATCCGCATAGGAGGCCGGCTGGGCCCTGGTCAAGTCGGTCTGCTAGCACTACCTTACCCACTGGTGGCCGCACAGCGGGCCAGTTTCATTTTTCTTTCCATCACTACGCGGGTGCAACAGCGGTACCGCAACAATCCTCACTTTCCACTCCCGGTGGAGGGTTTTTTAGTCGGTAGGCCCACTCTGGGAGACCCCGACACTCTGGGCTTGCCAGCCCGGGTTAGTCCTTAAGGTGGATTTTTTCCCTCCACTCGAGAAAAAAAAAAAAAAAAAAAAAAACAGTTGCAGATAAAGAGTTAGATGCAATTTTCTACTCAGATAACTGCACGGGGCAAAATAAGAATCAGTTTCTTAATGCCCTACACTGCTATGCAGTTTCAAAGTTTGGCTTCATTAAATCCATTACACATAACTTCCATACGTTGTTAAAAGCAAGAAGTCAGCACCTATCCTGACCAGTATGTAAGTCTCATAAGATCGGCAAAGAAAATAGGCAAACCCTATACTGTACATGAATTATACCATGAAGACTTTTATGACCTCAAGGACCTTACTGTACAAATTGGAATAAACAATATGAACAGAAAAAACAATGGTGAAGTCTTCATAGTTTCAGAGATCAAGTATCTCAAGGTGGAGAAAGACCACCCGGAAAGATATTCTTCAAAACTTCATAGAGCCAGCAAGATTTCATGAATGTGTTTATCAGAAATACTAGAAGACTAACTACAGATCCACGTACCATAGACTTGAAGAATACTTATAAGCAGAAAATTGGCATTAATGAAGGACTGCTCTCCTTTATTGAAAAGAAAGTTGTTCCAAAATATTACTACGAGTTCTGTAGTAGTTTTGATTAATTATTTACACACTGTTTCTTAACTATGCACCTCTGGTGTCAGATAGGCTATTTTCTATATTTTTGTACATGTTATAATGCTATTTTAACCAATATGCTTGTTTATTACACAATATAGCTCATATAAGTTTTCAAAAAGTAATAGTTTCTGAGCAAAAGTGTTACAAGTCAAAATAAGGGTTGCAGAAATTATGGCTGTAATGGATAGAGCCTGAGCTTGAATTGTTAAAATGCTACGTTTTAAGATACCTTGAAGCTGTTAATGTTCATATACAAACTTCCGAAACTGTGTGATTATTTTGTCTTGGTAAATAAATTGACTTAATTTTGTGAAAATGTTCAATTGCCTCTCCTAAAAATCTGTAGCTTTTGAGTTGTAACCCTGTTCTTCCAAACGAACGATATATATTTACTGTTTTTTCCGAAACACTTTTGTTGTTTGAAGGCAGAACAATATAATGGGAGACTGCCTCCGTGGTCGAGTGGTGAGCGAGCTGACTTCTCACCCGAAGGCCCAGGGTTCGATTCGCGGCTGGGGCGGGGAATGTTTCTTTAACCAGAATTATTCCCTATCTCCCAAAGAGTCTAGATTATGTATGTGAGAATGAATGTGTGTGTGCGTGTGTTTGAAGAAAATAAAACGATGTAAACTCAGCGTAAAGAACCTATAGAGAAGAGTTGTTTCTAATGCAAAGCCTCCGATATGATCTTAGATGTTAAAGGGGCTATATAAATGAAACAATAAAAAAAGGGGCACTAATTGATATATATATATATAAATATGCAAGCCAAATCTTTAAAAGTCTTGTTTCCAGTTGCGTAGCATCAAGGGATAAAGGTAGAAATTAAATGGCGTTTTATATATGGGCGCTCTTTAACTGATATGGTTCTCAGCGTGAAAGACCGATTAATTTAGCTCAGAGGCCTGTATAAAGCTTGAGGTTCTTTTATGCGAATCTGTGACACTTCCCTTCCGAAGGAAGCCACGCTAAGTATTTTTACGCCCAAAAAAATCCATCGTCCTCCGCCGGGTTTGACCCACGACCTTTATATGAAGTTAGCATGGTAACCATTACACGACGGAGGGCGACTACACGGTAGACAGCATCTATCCTATACTTTGAGACAAACATTGTCTTTACTGATTTTGCGTTTACTTTTACTTCGGGCATAATACATAGAGTAGATATTCCATTCCACCCAAAAATTCGACACCGATATTTCACCAGAAATACATGTTTTGGGTCCCCCTGAATAAAATTAGCCTTTTTAGAAACGCGCGCGCGCGCGCGTGTGTGTATAACATAGCTCAAAAACGAAAAATCATTAACTACCAAACTTGGTATTTCAGTTTAATATCTTCAAAGGATGTGACACACAGATTTTCAAGAAAGTTCCCCCACCTTCAACTACACTTTGCATGGAACATTTTTCGAAAATTTTGATTTTCTCAAAAATGACAGCGACTTTTATTAAAATGTCATATATTTAAGATATTTTCATGTAAAAGGAAACGTATACATTACATTTTCTGGGAATAACCTCAGTAGACCTCTTCATTCTGGATGACTTTTGTATAACCGGTAAACCGTAAGAGATAAGACTAAAACTTACTACACAAAAATGTAGATCTCATTAAAATACACAATTTATGCGCTATAAATATTTTTGTTGTGGAATTAACATTTCGAGACATTTGGAATTAATAGTTTCAATTTAAGCCACTTAAACTTTTCTCCAAAGTGAGACATGTTTTTTTTTCCGTCTCTTTAGTTTACTCCTAGCAAGCAAAAAGAATCGAATTACAGTTGTTTCACTTAGCAACCGGCTTTTAGATGATTTCACCGTAGCTTTAGCCTGTTCTCTTATTCCCCTTCTACTTATAAAATAGCAAATAATAAGAGCAATTCTGCTAATGTTTATCTTGATTAGCATTATGTAGATAAAATAATATTTTATAACAAAAGTTTGCTTGTGGAACAGCTAGAGAAAGTCGTGTGAATAGAACACACACGATTTTTAGAAAAAAAATCCGTGTGTGCGCGCGTGTGTGTAATACCATAACTCAAAAACTAAAAAGTCGGTTAAATACTAAACTGGATATTAAGTTCAGTATCTTCCAAGGATGCGACAGGAAGATTTTCAAGAAAATCCCCTACCACAAGCTACCCTTTACATGGAAAATATTTCTAAAGTTCAATTTTCTCAAAAATGATTAACGGTTTTGATTAAAATGCCGTATATTAAGATACTTATAATTTTTTTTCTGGGAATAACTTCTGAAGAGCTCTTCATTCTGCATGACTTTTGTATAATTGGTAAATCGTAAGAGACAAAGACAAAAACTTACTACATCGAAAATGTAGATCTCGTTAAACAGGCAATTTATATATATTTAACACTTTTCTCAAACAGAGTCGTTTCATATTTCTTTTGTTTTACTCCTAGCCATACAAAGAGAGCCGAATTTCAAATTTATCATATAGCGATTAGTTTTTAAAAGATTTGACTGCTGCTTTACCCTCTAGTGTATTCCCATTACTCTTCTACCCACAAGTAATCAAGTAATAAGACAATTTATACTAATGTTTATCTCGATTAGTGTGATGTAAATACAAAAAATAATCTTTTTAAGGCTAGTTTGTTTGCAAAAAGGTAGAAAAAGTCATGTGAATGGAACACATCAGAATTGATGTACTCTATTTTATTTAAATATATTCAGTGTACATAAAATAACTGATGTATACCTACTTTATATTGCATTTCTTTTTCTTGTAAAAAGCTGACCCTCTTAGAAATGCCCTTCTTCTGGCAAAAAGTAAAGTAATATGCGGTTACATTGCTAATTCTCGCAGGCAGTCTTTACCTTGCCATATAGCACCTTCTACATGCTCAGTATGTTACTGCGCATGTTCTCTTTACTCCACTCCTTGTTTTTGGTACTAATGTTTGACGTTCAGGCCAAGCTTGTGTATCATAGATTATTCCGTGCGGGAAAGGTGCGCGTATATTGCACACCGATATATGTTATCTTTCTTCTTGAGTGTCGGTGTGTTTGTTGTAGTTTGTTTAGTGCATCTGTACTTTTTAAACCTGAGTATTAGTACAATTAAATATAACATTCTGAAGAACTAATTCAGACATAGAACGTTGTCTCACAAACGGCTAGTCCGGAAGAAATAATTAATTCACAACGACTGATCTACAAGTTGGTTAACAATGAAGTCCGGGTCTTAAGACACATACATACATAAATCGCCATTGGGGTATGTCATCTCAAAATCATTTGAGATCTCCTTGTGGTTTACCGAGGAAATATAAGTTTCGTAGGCACTTTCCCTTATATTTGGAACTAATGTTGGACGTTAACGTGGCATGAAGCTGTTTAGCACATAACTGACCTTGTACGTATTTGGTTATGGACAGTAGAACTGGTTATCTATTAGAACTGGAATGGAACCTTTCTGGGCCATTAAAACGGGAGTCTCTTGGGGAATTCAGGGCCGCGTCGGCATGTTGCCCTGGTAGCTCAGCGGTTAGAGCAACTACACGGAAACTAGAAGATCCGTGGTTCAAATCTAGGATAAGGATTGAATTTTTCAGTCCGACTCTATATTTCCAATAAAAGTTTTACTCAGTTCTGTTTTTATAAAACCTTCATTATCAACATGAACCTTCGAAGAATATACCATGCAAGACAAGAAATTGATAAGAATATTCCAAAGTGAATATTATCTAAAACACAAATGACTTAAAGATTTGCTCCTAAGCAAGTGCTTTGTTATCCTGTGGTGAAGGGCTCTGGGGAGTCAGTAAAGGATTCTGAAGCTAAAACTAAGAACACCGGAACACAGAGCGGATACATGATCTGAAGAAACCGGATTGTCACATTATTTACCTGAAACCTTCATGGACAAGCAATGAAACAAGAGAATGTAACATGTTAATCGCGTACATCTTATCAGTAAAGACCAGATTTTTATGTAATTACATATTTTAAATCCTGCATAATATTTCAATGAGATGTAAAAATGTTGGCGACTCCCTTACAAATTTTTATTTTACATTTTTTTTTACATATTTTGCACATTTGTATATGTTTTAACGATGCTACATAAAACGTAAATATTTTCTGGGTTTCGTTACAATTTTATTATTTTTTTTAAAAATTATATTGTAGTCACATTATAAACTACAGTTTTCATAAGTTTTGCTGGAAGCAACAAAAATTAATCTGCGAAATAGGATGCAAATTAAATTAAGAATGCGATAATAACCGCCTCGCCTCGTTCTGATTGTTGTCCGTTTATATCAAAGCTCGACAATATTGACCTCCAGTGTCACCTTTCTCGTGGCGCTTTGGGCATTTTCAAGGACTGGAGAAATTGATTGTTACCATGTCGCGGTAGTCGGCATCTTGTAATATAATAGCTGCGAGGAAATAAAGTGAGCCGCTGGACAACCATCAAAATATAGTGAGGTGATAATACTGCAGTTGCCCGCCTGGGTAGTGTGGTGGTAGCGTGTCTGCCTCACATTCAAAAGGTCGTGAGTTCGAATCTCGTTTAGGGTGAGTTACCCGGATAAGGTTTTCTTTCGGAGGTTTCCCTTATCCTGAGAAGAGAATGTCGAGTAACTTTAGACTCCATGGGCCCCGTGATCACTTGAGTATCATTTCACCAATTTCATTCATCGTCCGATATGACCAAACCAGGTTAAAGGACGTTAAACTTCAAAAAACAAAAATCTTGAAAGTCTTAGTAAAATGACACCAATTGCGTCCTCGCTATCCTACAAGTTGAATTCATGGATGGGATTAGATAGCGCCTTTACAACCGACGGAAAAATAATAGTCTGTCAAGCAAACGGTAAAAGAATTGGCTGTTCCTTGAAATCTCAATAGAAACAACATAATTATCAAGAGTGCTCTTCATATACGCAACAAACACCTACAGTCTTCTAGAAAGCAAATTCTGTTAACACAAATGCAACAGGAACCATCGGTAAATTATTTTTTTTAAAGACCTGTGCAGTGCAATGGTTGCAACTAATAATCCGTGGCATAAACTTCAAATTCCTCAATTTCGCTCCTTTCTAGACAAATATTGCAAGAAGGTTATTCCTGACGAATCTACTCTGAGGAAAAAGTATCTTCATGTGTGTTATGAAGAAGCAGTTGCTCATATACAGAATGAAATTGGAGACTCCTGTACTTGGTTAGCCGTCGATGAAACTACAGATGACATGGGTCGATATATAGCAAATTTAGTAGTAGGAAAACTAGATTTCGAAAGTCCCGCAAAACCGATTTCTAATCTGCTGCAAGGAGTTACAACAAACAAATCATTCTACAATTGCAAGATTCGTAAATGATGGGATGAAGATTCTGTGGCCAGAGGGTGTGTGTGAGAGGAAAAGGTTTTAATTATTTATTCAGATGCCGCAGCTACATGATTAAATCTGTTACTGCTCTTAAGGTTTTCTACCCAAATGTACTTCACTTCACCTGCTTGGCCCATGCATTGAAATGTGTTGCTGAAGAAGTAAGAAGTAATTTTCCCTGTATGAATAAGTGGATATCGGCAACAAAAAAGG
This sequence comes from Hymenopus coronatus, assembly GCA_030762935.1. Lineage (NCBI taxonomy): Eukaryota > Metazoa > Arthropoda > Insecta > Mantodea > Hymenopodidae > Hymenopus > Hymenopus coronatus. Next base: position 132,022,116 of record CM060897.1, on the reverse strand, counting down.
TCTTTGTGAAAGCACCGCACAGAATTCAGAGCTATAAAAATCATCTCCAACATGTCTCTTCGCCTCCTGAGCCAGTACTTACAAGATGGGGTACGTGGTTAGAAGCTGTGAACTTCTATTGTGAACATTTTGAAGGAGTCCAGTCAGTGAACATGTTCTCTTCAGAAGTAGCTGTTTCCATACGTGAATCTCAGGACATCTTTAAAGATCCGAAAGTGGCAAGCTCCTGTGCTTACATCAAAAGTAACTTCGGCTGGTTGCCTAACACCATCAAGCAGTTGGAAACATCAGGTTCCCTTCTCCACGAATCTATGGATTTAATGGAACGTGCTTCACAGAAGCTTAGTGTAGTTGCAGGAGATGCAGGAAGGAAGGTAGGTGGAAAATTCAAAGCTGTGCTAAACAGGAATCCAGGGCACTCTACGCTTGTGTCCATATCTAAAGTGCTAAATGGTGACAATGTCAATTTAACAAAACATTTCTCTGCAAATCAGATTCCTATGTTAAAATATGCTCCTATTACTTCGTGTGACGTGGAGAGAAGCTTCTCTGCTGATAAGAACATTTTATCCGATAGGAGACAATGAAACCTGAAAATATGGAAAAGCATATGGTTATTCACTGTACGTTAAAAGAAGCAAACGGCTCAAAATGAAAATGCCTGGTTGTTCATTGCATGTCAAGAGATAGAAAAGTGAAAATGCATCCTCATTATAAAATTTAATTATTTTGAATTGATCGTTTCACTCATTGATAACTTTGTTCAGTATTTCAACATTGCTTTACCGTCTAAAATGTAAGTAAAATAATTATGTGAAATGAATAATTTTAATAAATATAATCCAAAAACACATATTTCTTATTTCGTAATTACCTGCTTGAAAATAAATTTTTGGTAAATTCTGGATAAAACAAAACATTTGCCCTATAATTAAAGCTTTATTTAGTCTTTAAATTTTTACTCATTGTAATTAATTTACGTACTTACAGACCCATAAAATTACAAAATTCTGGGTAATTTGCAGCCTACATTTAGATTTGAGGTGGTAATCTTAGCATTTAGAATATTACATAATTTTACATATTTTGTTGATATTACATATTCATTACATATTCTGATGTTTTTGTTACATAAATATGTACATATTTTGGACCTTGATATTACATAAAAATCCGGGCTCTACTATCAGCATTGTAAACGTGTTTTTGTTACTACTCTACGGCTTGTCTCTAGCACCACATTAAGACCGCCCATCAGTAAAACGGTGCTGCGGCGATGCTTTTATTCTGTTACAGAGGCTTAGTCATGAGCAATTCTTTTCTTTCTGTAATTGGTGCAGTTAGTGGAACATCTGTAGCACTGCAATAAGCTTAGTGTAAATTGGATAAAGCAAATCAGTTTGTTCCCCTCTTTTATGCACATACCTACAAGTCCTACAAAACAATTACATGACCTTTCGCGCTCCCTTTCTAACCCTTTCATCTACAGGCTTCCTCAAGCTACGCTTTATACAAAGCTGTCCTGCTGCTTTAGTTAAATGTCTCTCATCTATTTCCCTTAATTATGTTGCACTGTAAAACCGAGGCACCGAGAAACAATCAACCGACATTATTTTAAAAGCCTGTCTTTGTTGTTATTAAATTTATATTTGCTTATCAGTACGTTTTATTTTAGTTTCATCTCTTTTTACTTTCTTCATCACTTACTTTAGTAAGCATAAGAAATAATGCATTCCATACACATTTTTTATTTGGCTGGAAATACACAGGCACACATTCACAATTTAATGCTGATTTATAATTAGGAGAGGAACCAAAACCGACATACCATTTTATTTTTAGGCTCCAAAATTATACAGAATCTTCAGAATCAAAATATACATGCAAATATGTAGCCTATGACTATACTTTACTAAAATATGTGAATGGTTTATAAACATTGTTATTCATTTAATTACATATGCCAATTTATTTATATGCCTGATGAATACCACTTTAAGAAACCAGGTCATTAAATCGACATACCTGTGAAAAGCAACAAGAAATTCTTAAAAATCGCAAATAAACAAATAAAATATTCAAATTAATGAAGTATGAACATTTACACACATTCCTTTTGTTTTATCAATAAATTTAACGTACATTTTGTTTAAACAATAGGCTATATGTCTAACAGTGAAAGCTAGTCATTTAAAACACAAACAAAGCAATTAGAAAAAGGACTTGAGGATAAAGAAACAAATAAAATAACAGAAGATCAATGTTCTTTAAAACTAATCTATTTACAGTAATCACAAATGTAAACATCTGTTTCAGCACCAGCACGTACTGCGTGTGTCCATTCCTCACATGACACGTACTGTGTGTGCCCATTCCTCACATGACACGTACTGTGTGTGCCCATTCCTCACATGACACGTATTGTGTGTGCCCATTCCTCACATGACACGCACTGTGTATGTCCATTCCTCACATGACACGCATTGTGTATGTCCATTCCTCACATGACACGTACTGTGTGTGCCCATTCCTCACATGACACGCACTGAACCCATTCCTCACATGACACGTACTGTGTGTGCCCATTCCTCACATGACACGTACTGTGTGTGCCCATTCCTCACATGACACGTACTGTGTGTGCCCATTCCTCACATGACACGTACTGTGTGTGCCCATTCCTCACATGACACGTACTGTGTGTGCCCATTCCTCACATGACACGCACTGAACCCATTCCTCACATGACACGTACTGTGTGTGCCCATTCCTCACATGACACGCACTGAACCCATTCCTCACATGACACGTACTGTGTGTGCCCATTCCTCACATGACACGTACTGTGTGTGCCCATTCCTCACATGACACGTACTGTGTGTGCCCATTCCTCACATGACACGCACTGAACCCATTCCTCACATGACACGTACTGTGTGTGCCCATTCCTCACATGACACGTACTGTGTGTGCCCATTCCTCACATGACACGCACTGAACCCATTCCTCACATGACACGTACTGTGTGTGCCCATTCCTCACATGACACGTACTGTGTGTGCCCATTCCTCACATGACACGTACTGTGTGTGCCCATTCCTCACATGACACGCACTGAACCCATTCCTCACATGACACGTACTATGTGTGCCCATTCCTCACATGACACGCACTGAACCCATTCCTCTCCTCTGCTGGCTTGGGTGTAAAATTTGTCACAAAACACTCATGCCCCCTGTATGCATATCTGCATCTGATAGGCATATCTTTCCTCTTCTACGAAATTCACTTCTTCGGCCCTGGTTTAGTATTTCTATTGGATGAACATTTTGATTTCACCGGTTTTCTACAGTTTCGTTCTTGTTTTCTCTCTCTTTCTTTCCTCATCTCCAGGACTGCAAGTAATTCCCTTTTATATGGTGATGATGTTATTATCTTCGATGCAGTAGATTTACGACCTCGGGTTGAAGTCTTCTTTCTCTTTTCAGGAACTGGAGATATTTCAAATGGACTTGCAATGTTTGATGTAGATGGCTGTGGGCTTGCGCTATTTGAAGTTGAGGGCCGTGAATGTGTTATACAAACAGCTGATTGTTGCTGACAAGCAGAGTCTACTATTGAAGCAATAGTTGTGCGAGATACGCTATTCCTAACGCTCTTGTCATCCTGATTATCATCACTTTGTTGAGCAACTAAGAAATCTGAATCGGGAAATATTCCACGATTCATTGCGTACAATTCAGTTGCTCTGAAGCCATTTATAGCAATTTCTGTTGTCTGGCATTTGATGTAGGCTCATCCAAGTAGCTCCATTATGTCATACTGACTCACTGACTTTCCTTCTGAACGCATCCACAATCTAATTTCTTCTGAATAATAAGACTTCAATGCCCCCATGAAGGTCTTATCCAATGGCTGAAGCTCGTGCGTTGTGTGGGTTGAAAATGAAACAATTTTGACAAAATGTTCCCTAGCTAAATCAATTAATTCTACATATATCCTTTGTGTGGCTGCAGTGTCCATCTAGTAGAAGTAGGATTGGATCTTTCTTTGAAGGTTTTGTCTTGCTAATGGAATGTTGAAACCACTGAGTAAATAAATGGTTTGTACCCACCCCGATGGATGAGCGACACCATTCGAACCAGCAGGAACACCTCTCATAAGCTGCTGTGACATGTTCTTTCTAGGAAAAATTACCATAGGTGGTATGAAATCTCCAGTTGCATTCATCGAACAAATGAGTGTAGTCAGGAATCCCAACTCCGCGGAAGAAATAACACCAATTTGTCGCTTGCCCTTCCGCACGATAGCTTGTGGGACTTTGCTCTGCACGATAGTCAATGTTTCATCGACATTGTAAATCCGATGAGGTGGGTAGCAATGTTCATTGAACGATTCTTCCAACAAATTGAAGATGATGTCAGCAGCATTCTTGTTGAATCCTTCTTTTCTAGGAAAGGATATCGCTGTAGGTTTCCTCATAGACAGCTCAGGATGTCTTTTCAGAAACAAACAAAGTTAAGTTTTTCCAGCCATAACGTTGTTGAATGGATGTTTGATTTTATTTTTCACAGCAAGTTGCAATGCCATTCTGCTAAGATCCTTCCTAGTCGGGCCATAAAAACATTCCTCCATCGTTAAGCAGTGCCGCACTAATTCCTCTTCTGACTTTAAAATTAGCAGCTTCTTCTGGGAAACCGTATTACTGATCAGCTAGCCTTCTTAAAGTTTTCTACGGCACTTGGAAAGTCTTCGACGCCTTTAGCCAGCCCATTTCATACCTTCTGACAGCAGCTATAGCTTTGACCATATAAGTTGTGTCCCACTGTCGGAGTTTTGATCCTTTATTGTATGGAGATGGATTCCTTGGTCTTGTCTTTCCAACCCTCTTAAACAAGCAGAGGGTATAATCAGTAATCCGATAGTTTGCGATCTTATATCTCATAATAAATTTAAGGGTGTCGGTTTTGAGACCAATAAAGTTCATGTATGTCGGTTTACAAACCCTAGCAATCCAATAGTTCCACATGTGTTTTACTAACAGGGAACAAAGATTAGTGACAAAACCAAACTGATTTAGAAAGTTCGGAATTTAAACTATAAAATAATGTAACAAATACATTACTTACATTTGATTTGATGTGAAGTTCTGGAGAAGAAAGTCCACAAAACATTTCAGCCCTAAGGAAAACTGACTAACACCAATTACAAGCAAACTGTTTGATAGCCGGTCCAACATCCTTCTTCGTACCTCCTACATATACCAGAGTTAGTCCACACCACCTCCAGTAGATTTCTTCGCCTAAGTCAAGAAACAAGGGTAGGTCGGTTTACCCTACCTATGTCGGTTTTGGTTCCTCTATTATTTATGAATAAAGCGAGCAGCGACCAAATTTAATGCAAAGGGTTCCCTATGTCTATACATAAGCATAAAATAGTATTTATCATTTTTCCGATAAAAATAAAAGCCTGAGCTATATCGTGATAGATGGAGTATTCGCACAATAGCGTGTGTTATTTTATTTAGCTGCATACTAGCGCGCATGCATGCATTTCCTTGTAATAACACCTGCATGCTGCTCTGCATGAATTTTACTACATTTCTTGTTACTGTTTCTTTAATATTCCTTAATTCTTGAACAAATCCTCCATTCAGTCGTGTTTTGCTGGGAATATGATTTCTGATTCTTCTCTTCAACTCGTTCCACAAATGCTCAGTACGGTTCATGTATGGGGACTGAGGTGACATTTCTAGTGTATGGGGAGCAATACACAGAATCCACGTATGTACATTGTATGCTGTATGTTTTGTTTTACTGTCCTGTTGCCATTGTCAGTATTCAGACTAGTTTTTCGGCGCTGACTTTCAAATTTCTCTTTAAACATCCAGATATACATTCTGGTCCATCTTCCCATCAATTGCCCCCCACCTGAAGCAACCATGCACCCCCAGAACAGGAGACCACCATCGTCATATTTTACAGTACACTCCACATTAGCAAGTTCCAGCTCGGTATTTCGTTTTCTGCACACTAAAATATAAAGGTCCATCATGATGAAAAAGGCTAAACTTGCCCTCATCAGAGAAAATTACTATTTCAGTCCTTTCAGTCATTCATTTTCAAATTGCAGCTTTTCCTCCTATTTTCCTTGCTGATAAAGGGATTCTTTCTTGGCACTCGAACATTGTAGCCGTTTCGATGAAAGCTCCTCCTCATAGTCTTTGGTTGAATTTGTTTCCCATAAAGCTCTTGTATTTTTACAACAATCTCTGATGCACTTATTTTAGGCTTCACTGTCTTGATAACCCTTACAAAGCGCCTCTCTTCTCTTTCTGTAAGATGACGTGTCTTCCAACACGATGTATATTTATCTAAGTTTCTGTATTTTTATAATGTTTAAAAGGCAGCATATGATTTACCCCACAATGTAAAGTTACCATTATCTTTCTCTCTTCTGGAGTTATTTTCTTCTTTCTACCCATGTTGCCACTTGCGTATTTCCGTCTTCGGCTCGCTGACCTTGCTGCTGTTCTAACTCAGCGACAATGCACAGTTTGGAACGAAGGCGCACTGTGATGTTTTAAGTTTTAACTCCAGCGTGTGAACACATACCTGCGTCTAAAGCAACCAGTATGAGCATTTCTGTCACTGGCTTTTAATCAATGCTTTGAATTTAAATATGTTTGTGTACACGCAGACATTGTGAGCATCTGAAACAAATAATGGTCATCACAAAGGCCACAGTTCATTACCTTGATTATAAAGAAGGATCTATATACAGTACGACTGTGTGTGAATACTTATCTCCACTACTGTATATGTTTTGAGTTCCTATAGTTCCAAAAGCATTTAAAAAAAATCGACGTGTGAGTGAGTGTGTGTTTTTGCGTCTGGGGGAATTTAAGTTTAGTGTATCCCGATGATACCTCACAACAAATTTTAAAGATTCGTCCACACAAGAATGCCTCTGCATACACAATTTTACGTTATTTTTATTGTGTCAAAATAGCTAACGATTTTGAATATAATAGGTATTTTAAGGTATTTGCATGAGAATAAAATATGAATCTTCAATTTTCTGCGAATAGCCTGTCAAGTTCCCTTCATTCTATATGAATTTTCATATATTTTGTGAGTATAATTCGATAATCTATAAGTTTTCGGCAAAACATGCTATATATTCCTATACACACATGGGGGGGGGAGGTAATAGCTGCAAATATTTATATCAGAGTTTGAGGACGATGTGATGATTCAGTATTTGCAGTTTTGCCTCTATTTGCTAAAGTTACGTACACGAGGTAAATTTCAGGATGTTTTTAGAATGGCTTATATTCCCTATCTCAGACACTCGGTTGTTTACGTAACAGGTCACACGAGCTTTTGAGTATACAGTAGAGCTCCGGTAATTCGTGCTAATTCGTGCCTAGAATTACAAAAAAATCGGAGTATACGGAAATATCACTAAATCAAAGTTTATTAAATGTTTAATGAGCACAATAATGGATAAAATAAATAAAAACAAATAGTACATACCTGTGTTATAATTATATACACAAGCTCTTTAAAATAACGCGACGTAGGTGAGCTCACTGCAGTACAATACGTACAGGTACCATCTACAACGGTTAGTCTGTTACTGCTGTAAAATTTGTACGTATTGTTACTTAAGCGTATTTTAGTGACCACGTCGCTAAGTAGGGATTGCGTATCAATACAGTATTTTTCTGAAAGGAAGGTATGCACTGTAAAATTGATTGATACGCGGTCCCAGTTAGTGACGGGCCGACAAAGATAGAGCAAGCGCACTCCTCCAAACCTAACGGTACCTGTCAATCTGTAATAGAAATGTATTGTTATTTCTGTGCATTCTGAATGAAAACCCTAGGTGGAGCAGTTTTACTGTATTGTACATGCGGACAACGTATACAAACGGGGTTTTACTCTAGTTTTATGTAACATTTTAATTTTCTTAAAACCAACTCGAAGTATGTACACGAAACCTTTAAATATCGGGGCTCTAGTATATGCTCCTGTTTAGATAATCGCTACTTCACAGGAGTAGAGTATATTCCATTTCCAAATGATCATTGCAGACTTATACTATTTTGTTGGATACCAGCAGGGGATCGAGTGTCTAAGTGGAAATCTGAGACGAATTAATGTCGATACTGGTGGCCACGCTCGCTTAAATGTCTCGCTTTGGCGCTACGTGGTGCACAGGATCGTGGGTTCGAGTCCCGCCTTGGGGATGGGTGTTTCTGTGTTTGTAAATGTGTCTATATTTGTGTATGTATACGCAACAGGAAAACGTTAAGAATAATAAGGTCTGCTAAGGAAATATAGGAAGCCGGAAAAAATGGAGAAAAAAGGAATACAGCGCCGGGGTCCTGACAAGCCTCCGGAACTGTATTTTTATACAAAAAAAAAATTAGACAAACCGCGGCGAGAATGAATTCGCCCGCTCTGCTTCTCTTGACGGCGCAGCGCCTTAATGGCCGCTCAATCATGAAAGCATGTTGCATTCCACTAAAAAAATTAGATACGGAGCTTCCACAGAAAATACACGTTTTGAGAGCTCTGAGTAAACATTTTTTTTTTTTAAAAAATAGGTCCGTGTGTGCACGTGCGCGCATGAGCTTGCCCATTCCGTGACATTTCTTGTTATTTGTTTTAATTTTAAACACTTGTACTTTAGTCAAATAGGATGTGGCTATTCGTTTTTATGCTCCTGGTCAATCAAAAAGAAGGAAATTTCTATACCATTACATTGCGACCAGCTGTTAAAAGATTCGACTAACGCTCAAGCCTAGTGAATTCCCAATTTCCTTTTTATTTATAAGGAAATATGTATTAAAACTTTTATGCAAATCTTTATCTGAATTAACGTGAAATAGAACACGCTTTTTAAAAAAAGTTTGTTGAACAATGGGTACAGAAAGTTATGTGAATGTAATAAACGTGTTTACACATTTTCTCACACTTTGTACCACTTTTCTTGAAATGCTTCTTGCTTTCAGAGGCGATAGTGCTGTATTTTATTTGTGCTGATATATACATTCTCTACCTAGCACATAGGTAGAGGAGGTATTGCATTCCACCCAAAAATTTGATACCGAGATTTCACTGGAAATACACTTTTAGGGTGCCCTGTATAAAAAAAATTAGAAAAAAGCCCTTGTATGTGAATGTGTGTGAGTGTAAGTGTGCGTTTCATTGAATACGATGGCTCAAAAACGAAAGGTCGGTTAATTACAAATTTGATATGTAAACATCAGCACAGCATCATCCAAGAATGCGACACGAAGATTTTCAAGGAAACTCCCCCACCCCAAACTACCCTTTACATGGACAAGTTTTGATTTTCTCAACGATTTTGATTAGAATACCGTATATTGAAGATAATTACATAATATAAATATCTTGAATTTTCTAGGAATGACTTTTGTATAACTGAGATAGACAAAAATGTTCTACTAGAGCTCGTTAAAACAAACTTTGTCATATAATTTTGTTTTTAGAGTAAGATTTTCGATTTTCCCTATTAATTGATTTCAATTTTAAAACACTTGTACTTTCTCATCATCCTTTTCACACCTCTTTCGTTGTACTTCTGGCCATGGAAAGAGAACCGAATTTCAATGCTAATCGTATAACGACAGCTTTTAAAAGAGTTGATTATCGCTTTAGCCTAGTGTACTACCTTATTCCCCTCCTACTTACAAGGAAACATGCAATAAGGCCATTTCTGCTAATGCTTATTTTTTATTCCCATTACTTTAAGCGTCTTTAACTTTACAGTGATATCAACGTATCTGAGTTGTTGAGTTGTTGCTTACCTTATTTATTTTGTTCAAGGGGATATATTTATTCTGGTCACAGAAATATTATTTATTAACCAGAAGAAATACTTAGAGCTCATAGGTTTTGGTGCCAGTGAGGTACCTAAGAAACGGTTTTAGTTGAGTACTTGCTGGCCCGCATCAGTATTTAATTTATGATGTGATTTAATTGTGATTATCGTTGCCATTCAATTAAGACATTATTTATTATTTTTAATATTATTATTATTAATAATTATAATTTCTAAAAAAGTACCATGGTAAGAATGCATTCACTCGTATTGTGTGCTGCATTGAAATTAATATATACCTATTTTTTCAAACACTGTTTCTTTAAGCCAATTAATATCCGACTATACAAAGCTTGTTATTAGATATATTTGTTTGCAAAATTGTACATGTGATGATAGCTATTGTTTTGCATATCATAATAAGACAATTAGTTACAATGTAACATTTGTTTACCCTATTAACTAGCTTAATAATCAATTAGGGTCAGGATACGAAGCATAATTAACAAGCACTAACAGATGATGTGAAACAGCATTCGTAATAATAGAACTCGCGGGAGAAAATATTATTAATACAGAAACTTACGAAGCTTCGCGGAAAGTCGTAATGCGATTATTATTATTATTATTATTATTATTATTATACATAATTACCCAGACATTTATCTATTGGTATTGAATAAAAAAATACTATGCTCACTGACAGTTGCATTAATTCGGAATCTCACTTGGAATACCCTAACAAGCTACGCCAGTCTGGGTAGCTCAGTTAATTAGGCGATGGCCTTTAGAACTCAAGGTCGCAGGTTCAAACCCGGCGCAGACCGATGGTTGTTGAGTATGCTTAAAAACAACAGTCCCATGCCAGTAGATTTGCTAGCACGTTAAAGAACTCTTGCGGAACGAAATTCTGGCACACCGACGGTATTAATATAATCCTGGAAATTGATAGCATCGTTAGCAACCAAAATAATTTTAATACCCAATAAGGTATAGGTATTCGCGAAGTATCTCACCGATATTGAAATAAAACTAATTACGATGGAAACGTCAGGTGTAATCAATAATTGCATCAGTTTTAGCTGCCCATAGCGGTAATTACATATGCTGATGAAAATTACAGATAGTGGCGTAATAATGAATAAGACAGGAAATACACAATGGGTATAATAACATAATGAGAATTCTGTTCCATTTAACTGTACGTATCTATTATTGAGCATGTTTGTGTGTAAACACGAATGTCAACGACAATATGAGTATTGAATAAATGATGCAGTTGTACAGTTAAGTGTTGAGTAACTTGGATCTTCTTCCGTATTCCAGATAACATGCGCACATTGTCATTTACATTAATTGTGTTTAACCGATTTCTACACCATGACCCACAAAAGTACTTAATAATAGGTACGTACAGTTAAATGGCATAGAATACGCATTATGTATACCTACGTTTTCTATCCTATTCATTATTGCATCACTATTTATATGACTCACGTGGGCAGCTAAAATTGGTACAGTAAGTACTGATTACACCTGACGTTTTCATCGTAATTAATTTTATTACAATATTGGCGAGACACCTCGTGAATGTATCTTGTAAGTAGAGTAACTATAAATGAGACGAGAGTTATACTATAGAGTTATATTATTTCTTGGACAGCAATTCCACTGTTAGCAGATTTAAAACTATACTTTGGTCCGTCTTTTGAGACAGTGGAAGGGGAGATAAGACGTCACGTGGCTGCACCGACTAGACACTAGACACAAACAACCTGGCTCCTCCCTTTGCCCGTTCCACTATCTTATAAGACAACAGGAAAGAATAATGTCGGCTATGTTCCGATTTATTCTTAGACAGTTTAAAACGTAACCAAAGCTGATTTGAAGCTTTGTTTAGCTGGAACTGTGTAGCACTGTGCGCTGCTATTGCAACTAACTGTGCCTAAGCTATTATTACTTTTTATTTTAACAACTTTGCTGTACAGTGACGCACACTTTTATTATAAAAATACAAGCACATAGTAGAAAATACAAATACACTCTATGACTTTTTGTGATAGGCTAAGAGCATGGAAATGAATAACTCCATCTTTCGTGCTAAGTTATCTCGTACTAATATTTGCTTTATAATCGACTTTAGCATATTTCGTTTCCTGTCTTCAAACAGCACATTCTTTGTTTTGTGAGTTCCTTAAACACATTTTTTTTAATTTAAATTTTGAAAATTACATTTTAACTTTTTTCCACGTCAGAGTCTATAACTGTCAGTGTCAGTATATAACGAATGGCTACACAGAGATCGGACACCGAAGTTCATGACTAAGGAGCTGTTATAAAAATATCTGATATGTTCCTTTCATATGACTTTCTCTACATCTCTGTGAAAAAGTATTCTTCAAAAGCTTATTCTTCTATCTAATTCATGGAATTTTCGAATTATCTACGCTTTGAATTTCATCGCCGGTCGAAAATTTCAAATTGTGGTTTTAAAGATGCAAGTGTATCATAATTTTTAACACGTGTACCTGTATAATGTAACCTTTTATAATACACCATTAATACATATCACCAATAAATTAGCTAATCGACATAAACATTAGCGATAATGGTCGTATTGCTTGCTTTCTTGTAAGTAGAAGGGAAATAAGGGATACACTAGGCTTAAGCGAGTAAAATCTTTTAAGTAAGAGTAAGTAAATATTTTAAAACTGAAACGAATAAAAATGAATAACTCGGAAATGATCAACTCAACGAAAAAAACATGTCTACATAAATTGAGTGTTTTAACGAGATCTACATTCTTTGTGTAGTAAGTTTTTGTCCATCTCTTACGGTTTAACAATTATGCAAAATCCATCCAGGATGAAGAGGTCTTCAGAGGTTATTTCCAGAAAATTCAAGATATACATTTTATTTGCCATGTAAACATCTTTAATATACGATATTTTAATCAAAATCGTTAGAGCCATTTTTGAGAAAAACAAAATTTTCAAATAAGTTTCCATGTAAAGAGTAGTTTGGGATGGGAGATTTTCTTGAAAATCTTCGTGTCGCATCATTAGAAGATACTAAACTTAAATACCAACTTTGGTATGTAATAGCCTTTTCGTTCTTGAGCTTTGCTGTTCACACATATACACATATTGACCTTTTTCTAAAAAGTTTTTTGTGGATTAAGGGGTCCTCAAAACAAGTATTTCAGGTGGGTTCAGGGGCCCTCAAAACAAGTATTTCAAGTGGAGTCTCGGTATCGAATTTTTGGGTGAAATGCAATAACTTCTCTATACACCATGTACGTAGTACGTGTAGAGAAATTAAAAATCTGATGTGCTTCATTCACATGACTTTCTCTACAGCTCTGTAATAAATTATTGTTAGTAAACTTATTATTCTACTTCATGCTAATCGAGATAAATTTTAGCAGAAACAGTTCTGCTGCTTAGTTCCTTATAGGCAGAAGGGAAATAAGCAGATACTCCAGGCTAAACTGACAGTCAAATGCTTTAAAATGTGGTTGCTATGGAATAGAAATCCGATTCTTTGCGTGGCCAAGTTTCCGTATGAGAAAAGTATAAATATTTTAAATATGAAACAAATAATAAGGAATATCTCAAAAATGGCCAATTCCATGAAAAAAACAAAAAAGTATGTGATATAAATTGTGTTTTAACGTTTACATTTTTTTTGTAGTTTTTGTCTATCTCTTACGTTTACCAGTTGCACAAAATTCATTTAAAATAAAGAGGTGTTTAGAAGCTATTCCAAGAAAATTCAAGACATACATTTTATTTGCCAAATAAATATCTTTAATATCCGTCATTTTAATCAAAATCGTTAGAACCATGTTTGAGAAAATCTAAATTTTCGAAATTTTTTCCAAGTAAAGGGTAGTTTGGGGTGGGGGACTTTTCTCAAAATTTTTGTGTCGCATCCCTAGAAGATACTATACACAAATACCAAGTTTGGTATCTTACCAACTTTTCGTTTTTGAGTTATGGTGTTCACAGACACACGGACACAAACACGCACCTTTTTCTAAACATACTTTTTGGATACAGGGGATCCTAAAACATATATTTCCGTTGAAATCTGGGTATCGACCTTGGATGTACATAGCACGTGAAGAGAAAGTAAAAATATTAGAAATCTGCATATGAATAATAACTCCATGGCACGACAGCTCACGGGGAACCTTGGCCTACCACCGGTCGCTGCGTCCCCCATCTTGGTGGGGTGAGACGTGGTCAGCGCCTCGAGCACCTCCCGACCGGTTAATGCGGTCCTCATGACCTGGAGCCGCTACTTCTCCATCAAGTAGCTCCTCCATTGGCCCCCCAGGGCTGAGTGCACCCCGGTCCAGGTCTCCCAGCGGGGGAAAAATCCCCACGCCGGTACTGGGGATCAAACCCAGGTCTCCCGCTTGGTAAGCAGCTGCATATGAATAGAGGCCACAATTCTCGTTGTAGCTGACTTTGCTAATGTGGATAGTGTAACAGCTTGAAATTGTAAATCAAAACAATGACATCGAGAGCGAGGCTTAGGGGTGAGGTAGGACAGGGGAGGAGAGAGAGAGTGGGGCTTAGGGGTGAGGTAGAACAGGGGAGGAGAGAGAGAGTGAGGCTTAGGGGTGAGGTAGAACAGGGGAGGAGAGAGAGAGTGAGGTTTAGGAGTGAGGTAGAACGGGGTAGGGGAGAGAGAGTGTGGTTTAGGGATGAGGTTGAACAGGGGAGGGGAGAGAGAGCGGTGCTTAGGGGTGAGGTAGAACAGGGGAGGAGAGAGAGCGGGGCTTAGGGGTGAGGTAGAACGGGGGAGGAGAGAGAGAGTGGGGCTTAGGGGTGAGGTAGAACAGGGGAGGAGAGAGAGAATGAGGTTTAGGAGTGAGGTAGAACGGGGGAGGAGAGAGAGAGTGTGGTTTAGGGATGAGGTTGAACAGGGGAGGAGAGAGAGTGGGGTTTAGGGGTGAGGTTGAACAGGGGAGGAGAGAGAGTGGGGTTTAGGGGTGAGGTTGAACGGGGGAGGAGAGAGAGAGGGGGGTTTAGGGGTGAGGTAGAACAGGGGAGGAGAGAGAGTGGGGCTTAGGGGTGAGGTAGAACAGGGGAGGAGAGAGAGAGCGAGAGAGTGGGGTTTAGGGGTGAGGTAGAACGGGGGAGGAGAGATAGAGAGCGGGGCTTAGGGGTGAGGTAGAACAGGGGAGGAGAGAGAGAGTGGGGTTTAGGGGTGAGGTAGAACAGGGGAGGAGAGAGAGAGAGGTTTAGGGGTGAGATAGAACAGGGGAGGAGAGAGAGAGAGAGAGAGAGAGAGAGAGAGAGAGAGAGAGAGAGAGAGAGAGAGAGAGAGAGAGAGAGAGAGAGAGAGAGAGAGAGAGAGAGAGAGAGAGAGAGAGAGAGAGAGAGAGAGAGAGAGAGAGAGGATCTTTTCATTTACTGTAATCGAGTTTGGCTGCGGTTTCTAAAGCAATTTTAGAGTAATTGTTGATTTATTCTATTCTTCTTTCGTAATTTTGTGGCGTGCTATCACGTAAATACTTGATATCGACATTTTGAGTGGAATGGAACTTTTCCTCTACTTCAGACGTGGAGCAGGGAAAATGGTACTGTACAAAAACGAATCATCATTCGAGTTTTCTCATGTATAGCAAATTCAGCAGCAGGTACACGTTTTATTAGTCGTCTTCGATTCCATGTTTAACAGCTAAGAAGAAGGCACACAGAATGTTGGTGGAAAGAATAGCGGCAGAGCATACAGAAGAGCTTCTATAGACGACCATACTACATACATCCAGCAAGCGGCAGCCGTAGAAGCCGACAAAGCAACAAAGACCTTCCTACCGCACATTCATCGCAGGACGGAACGCAACCAGGTAATATACCCATACAGCGTCACGGCTATGTCCTGTGAAACTCTGCATCCAGGACACACTAAAGCAAGCATGAGCCTTCAACTAACTGCAGCTGCAAACACAGAGATAACCACCAGCGTGATCTCTCTACTCTTAGAGCCCAACTTAATGTAAACACATGAAGTCATTAACCAGGACACGAAACCGAGAAACCAAAGCATAACTATGGTATAGTGACTTAAATATATACTATTATGTGGAGGTTTTCAATTCAGGAAACATAGTTCAAAACTTTTAATTAACATGAAACAGGATATAATATGAATAATAAAACTATTCTAAACAATATGAGCACGTTGTAGCTTACGATTAATTCTGTGCTATCTCTTTCACCCCTAATCATGATGAGCAGTCAAAAAGGTGACTAACATGGCTGCTTCAAGTAGGTGTGAAGTATAGAGCAGAATAGGTTTTGCGGCCGGGCATCCTGAGCGGGAGATAGCAAGTTCGTAGTAAATATACTGCGGTGTGTCAAGAAAGTTATTTATAACAAAGAAACAAAAAGCAAACATTTAAAAATATCAACAACTCAATATATCAAATCAGGAGATGTTGGAATCCCCCCCCCCAATCATTGACTAAGCTTTTCTGGGACTTGCCTAGGAAATAAGCAGTTATACGCTGCAGTTTCCTCTGAAAAATGACCGAAACTTCTTGATGAATGTTATTTTTAAGTTCCTCTAAAGTGTTCGTTATGTAAACTTTCTCTTTCAACCCCCTACCCCGGAAATTAAAATTGTAGGGGATTAAATCGGTGACCACTTGCAGATTCTGTACGGACGTATGGATAATAACTTAACAAATTTAGGGGAACACAATGCCGATAACGAATAGAACCATTTACTTAATATGCCAAAATGTACCACATTTTCAAGAGAATAGAGGATCGTGGGTTTTAGTCCCGCCTTGGGCATGGGTGTTATATGTTTGTGTATGTGTGTGTGTGTGTAAAACAGAAGAGAACAGCAATTCAGCAATCATACAGCAAACAAAGTAAACAATTAGGTAAATAGAAATTAGGGTATAAAGCGCCGGAGTCCCGACCAGAAGCTGTATTTAAAAAGTTTAACTCGCAATGAAATCTCGCCGCACTCCACCGCCAGCTGTTTTATATACAGGGTTACTACAAAAGAAATAGACAACTTCAACTGCCTGTAAAACAAAAACTATTAGAGATAGCAACCTAATTATTTTGGAGGTATGTTGGGAAACTTTCAAAGTTTCGTTTGTTACTATTGGTAACGCTGTAGTGTTTTGTTTGTTGTTGCAGAAGCTGAAATGGCGGAAAGTCCTGTGGAAAAGGCATATTGTGTGTTGGAATTTGCTAGAACGCAATCAGTAACTGTTGTCCAACGACATTTTAGAACACGTTACCACAAAACGCCATCGACTAGACAGTCAATCTACGACTGGTATAGAAAATTCGAGACAACGGGATGTTTGTGCAAAGGGAAGAGCTCGGGAAGACCAAGAGTTTCGGAAGAAAACGTTGAACGTGTTCGTTCTGCCTACATAAGAAGCCCACAGAAATCGACATCTAGGGAAAGCATGCAATTACAAATTCCACAGCAAACTGTATGGAAAATCTTGCGGAAGCGACTGCACATGATGCCTTACAGATTACAGATGTTGCAGTTTCTGAGTGAAGAAGATAAGGTCATACGGCGTGACTTTTGCATCGACATGTTGCGACATGGTGAAGACGATGTTGGTTCTTGTGAGCGCATCATTTCATTTTGTGGCAACGTGTTCTAAAATGTCGTTGGACAACAGTTGCTGATTGCGTTCTAGCAAATTCCAACACGCAATATGCCGTTTCCACAGGATTTTCCGCCATTTCAGCTTCTGCAACAACAAACAAAACACTACAGCGTTACCATTAGTAACAAACAAAACTTTGAGAGTTTCTCAAGATACCTCCAAAATAATTAGGTTGTTATCTCTAATAGTTTTTGTTTTACAGGCAGTTGAAGTTGTCTATTTCTTTTGTAGTAACCCTGTATATATGTACATATTAAATAGGCGGTTCAGGGTCAAATTCACCTCTTAGGCGGCACACTTGTGTTTACTCCACTTCGCCAGCAGTTTCTTTGAACTGCATATCATTGTAGAAAGGAACAACAACGATGTTTGCTCACCACAGTAAATAACAATGTCAAATTAATAATAGAGTAGTAAGGTTATAACGCATTCTATTGGCTAGTTATAATGTACTGTCTATGTTAAAACGAAAATTTTGTTTAGCATTCTTAGCCTTTCTTGGTTAATGAATTGGAGGGAGGCCAGATACTCATAGAAATCGCTATAGAGGGAATAAAATATGTGGAAAGCCACAGATCTGATCTTGAACAGCCTATTCTACATGAAAATATTATAACATGGTGACTGACAATATATGTAGGGAAGCAGCGAATCATTCTAAAGATAAACTGCTAAAAGAGGCAAGAAAGAACCGTGTTTACTTTCTTTAACAAACTAATGGAAAGAACCCAGCTGTATTTGTGAATAACATTGCTAAGCTAGCTAAAAATTATGTCGGTGTTCCATGTTACAGAATACAACATTTTGTATGTGCACACAATGAACTGAAGGAAACGGAAGCATGGAAGAAAAGAAACAGATATAAGCCAGAATTTATAAAGGCAGATATCTTTACCAAATGTGCGAGTCGTAAGAAAGTATCTTTAATAAGAAACAGCCAGCGTCAAGGCAAAGTATCGCATTCTGTCAACAACTGTCTACAATGCCCACAACGATCCAGCTTTCATAAATTATTGTGGAAATTCGAAGTATGATTGTGACAACATATCAAGTAAATATCATTAGAGACAGAGAAGATATATGTAATGGAGACCCAAATTTTACAGCATTTCCCTATAAGAGGTGCGGCTAGAAATTAACATGGGTTTTATTTTAATTATTTTGTGTTTAATTTCATTTCAACCTGTTCGTTATGTACGAGATATATGTCGTAAGGTGAGACATGAACCAATCTTGCGCATAGGGGAAATTGCTTTCCTTCCCTCCCTCTCTTCAACGGCTGTGAGAGGGAATATGAGTGCCAGCTTGGCGGGAATGACTAAACACAACCACAAAATCATGCAGAATTAAACAACTGCAGTTCACATGAAAATAATTGTTCGCACATATCCATAGTTAAAGCAAAATTACTTGGTTCGTTATAAAACTAATTTTTATTCATATATAGCATGTCACTAGCAGATATGTAGAGCGTGGGACGGAGTACTTGGCTTGAAAGAATGTGAATATGTTTATTTTTGGTTGCGATCCAGCTTATTACACAATGAGTTGGTATACCAAACAGTAGAAAACATTACTCACCAGATGTTTCTATAGTTCCTCAATATCGCTCATTGCACCATCATCTTTGTTCTCATAATCAGCATCGCGATTGATATCGTCGGCATCACTGGTTTCTTCAAAGTTAAAAATAATCTGCTATTGCTTATTTGAATAAACTCCAAAGAATGCCATACAAAAAGTAGCGCTAGCATATTTCACTCCTTCGTGGATAGAAATGTTGTGCTCTCTGCGCATGTATGTTGACGCAACTTCTCCCACGGTCAGTTCTTCAGGTAAAGAGTTGCCACTGTGCAACTTACGATTTTGCTCTTGCCTCGCCTCACGAGTTATATTCATCCTTAAGTTGATCTGCGCCAAAACAAAACCCAGGCGCCCAGAACATCGTTACATGTAGTCTTCCGTTATTTGCGTCAGAAATATTGTCATACTTTCATGATCACGTGACGCATATACAAGACATTTAATGCAAATAGAAAGAACACTTTTTCGGTCTCTTTTGACAAATTCGAATTTCCAATTTCCACTCAACATTTTATAAAATGTGGTTCTCCTGAAATTAAGCAGAGCTGGGTCAGCAATTACTTGCTGAGGCAATTATCGACGGTTGTCGGCTCACTTTTTAAACAGAAATTACGCGAATTTTAATCTTCACAAAATCGTCACATTCTTGCATCGCGTATTTCACACGCTCCCCCACTTTACTCGTTTCAGCCGTTTCTTTACGAGCACTGTAGCCGAAACACTGGAGTACTTGGACGTTAGTTTCACCGCTTATTTTGTGGGAAGTATTGGATATTTCTTACAAAAATTGTGATAAACATTCAACACTATTGTTTTTTACCATTACTCAATGGTTTACCGGTTGCTTTACGCACCTTGACGAAGACCCCGGCCGGTCCCCATGGTCGCGCTCGCTGGTGTTTCCAGCGCAGGGGATCGTGGGTTCGAGTCCCGCCTTGGGCATGGGTGTTATATGTTTGTGTATGTGTGTGCAAAAAGTAAAACAGAAATTCAGTAATCATACAGTAATCAAAGTAAACAAATTAGGTAAATAAAAAGTAGGGTATACAGCGCCGGAGTCCCTATCAGACTCCGGAACTGTATTTAAAAAAAAAAAAAAAAAAGGAAAAAAGAAGACCCAAGGCAAACTTATGGCAACCCTCCCTAATGATTAAACAGCAACTGGTAAACTATATTCCGATATCAGGCCAATCATACGACTGCATGTTGGACTTGTAGCTCTGTTTAACGTCATAAATCATTATTGTTGTTTGTTAACGACTCTGTGTAATGCCAAGGTCATATAAGCGCCGCCGGTGTGCCGGAATTTTGACCCTCAGGAGTTCTTTAACATGCCAGTAAATCCAACGACATGAGGCTGTCGCTTTGAAGCACACTTGTAAACCATCGGTGTGGGCCAAGTTTGAACCCGCGATCTTGAGTTAAGAAGACCAGCGCCTAACCGAGGTACCCAGGCCTTAATTAAACTCTTAGGTATTTGAATACTATTATACCATTTAAGAACAAATTCATTCTGGAATTTAAACTGTTAGTACGGAATTACTTTCCTGCGCTTACTGCTACTGTGCTGTACCATGTTTCACTGGCCACGTGGGTCCGTTGTGGCGCGGATAAATCTAAGAGTGAATGCGCTTTAGGCGTTTGTTGTATTATAACAGTACACCGAAGTATTGCATTATAAACTGGAGGCATGAGTTAGCATGGCGTTTGTGTTAGTTCCTTCAGGTAATACGAACACTAGGCTAACATGGGGAATTACAACATGTATTGTTTATATCAATTTCAGTTATAAGGTGGATCGATAGTTTTCTCAATATCGAATCTTAAAGCGAATAGCGAATGCTTTATATTTATTACACTCTTTATATTCATACGTTTCTTTAATTTTGTTGTACTTCTCTTTTAACTCCTTGTCACATTGCAGCACACCTGTTTCGAATGTCACTCATGGCTCTCAGAAATGTAGTTGTATAATTCACAAAACTGTAAAACTGGCATAATAAATTCCTTTTCTTTTTGGATGTAGGCGTATTAAACAACGTAATTTTTTGGTATGTGTGTGTGTTTAACGCCCGCTTTTACTGCTTGTGACACCGCAGGCGATGCCACTGATAAATGGAACGAAGATGGAACACCGGTGGAATGCGATAGCCGGGGAAACCGGAAAACCTGGAGAAAACCCGCCCTTGCACCGTTTTGTCCACCACAAATCTCACATGCAGTCGCTTGGGATCGAACCCGGGCCGTCTAGGTGAGAGGCGAGTGGTCTAATGCGGTCGTAATATGTGTGTGTGTGTGTGAGTGTGAGAGTGTCAGTGAGAGTGAGAGAGAGAGAGAGAGAGAGAGAGAGAGAGAGAGAGAGAGAGAGAGAGAGAGAGAGAGAGAGAGAGAGAGCGTACATAATTTATACAAAACTCATCAAGAATGAAGAAGTCTTCAGTGGCTATTCCCAGAAATTCAAGAAATATTTCTTTGTTATAAAATATCTTAAATATATGACATTTTAATAAAAATCGTTAGAGCCTTTTTTGAGAAAATAAACATTTTCGCAAAATGTTCCATGTAAAGAATATTTGGGGGTGAGGGGATTTTCTTGAAAATCTTCGTGTCGAATCTGAACTAATCTACTTTTCGTTTTGAGCTATGCTGCCCACAGACACAGAAACACATGCACACACGGACATGTTTCTAAAAATGTTTACAAGAATGTAGAGCCTAAATCACAAACACAGATCATTAAGAGGACAGACGGTACACCCCAAGAGACGTTTAGGGTTAGGGTAGCTTTAGAGTAGTTATTGAAGTGTTTTAACCGGACATATATTCTATGGTTATGCAAACTTACGTTTACTTACCTAAGAATACTTATAAACATTAGTGTCTTTCTGATACCGCCACGTCTTGATTTGAGTAAAACAGGTCATTATTAAGCTATAAATTAGCACGACTACTCTAGGCAATAAAGTATTATTCGGATATTATTATATTAAGCGGTCTTTTATTAATTCTACAGCCCCATACATATTGCATAGCTTAATAGCTTGCAGACCATGAACCGAATTTTTTGTAGTTTTGCTCAAGAGCCGACAGCAATATAACTGTTAGGATTTTGCCGTAGGGAAGTGTAACATAAGGTAGAGCAACTTCACACATACAGCGCGACATAAAACAGGAGATCCCCCTCCCCCAACCCGCCGGATCCAGGCAGTGGAAACTAGGTAACTGAATTCAATCTAATGGCTTCGGAACCAAACTTTTCACCAAACAAATGCGGTTGACGGCTTTGTGGTTTTTAATTCAGTAATCGGATATTTTTAATAGCTGTAGGAACGGAATTTTCATTTCCTAAGTTTACGTAAACAACTGCTAGCTTTAAATACATTAGCCTTTTACGAACAGCACATTGTTACAGGCTCCTGTTAACAAAACCTGTTTGTTTGTGATATAACATAAGAGGACATTTTAAAATAACATAAACTTAACGTAACTTACTATTCAATTGTTGGGAAGGTTCAAATGCAGACACTTCCAAATGTTGAATGTATTTTTCTGGAAAAAACGGCTTATCTAGACAGTGAATAGTTTGTGTCGCCTGCTGTGCAGGATACAAGTGATCCGAGTAACAATTGCACTTAGGCCTATTCATAATTTTAAATTATCTCTTGTTCGTTATTTGATCCAGATGCATAAAAGATGGACAATAATGGAGCGCAGCTGATTATGTTGGTAATGATAAAATGTAACCCTAGCCTTCCTCCTTCAGCATAATTTATAGCCGCTGGTTTGGCTATGAGCTTTCACTCCCACAAAGTTTGGCCTAACTACCGAAGAGTAACAATTGGCATATGTCTAACACTTAATATATATCGTGCACTTCTTACAGTTAAGACAATATTTTGTTAAATTTAGGTTCAAAACTAAGATATGATGTAATAAAAAATGAAATACGAGGGCGGTACAATAATACAGGGTTACTACAAAAGAAATACACAAGTTCAACTGCCTGTAAAACAAAAACTATTAGAGATAGCAACCTAATTATTTTGGAAGTATATTGAGAAACTCTCAAAGTTTCGTTTGTTACTATTGGTAACGCTGTAGTGTTTTGTTTGTTGTTGCAGAAGGTGAAATGGCGGAAAATCCTGTAGAAAAGGCATATTGCGTGTTGGAATTTGCTAGAACGCAATCAGCAACTGTTGTCCAACGACATTTTAGAACACGTTACCACAAAAATGAAATGATGCGCTCACAAAAACCAGCATCGTCTTCGTCATGTCGCAACATGTCGATGCAAAAGTCACGCCGTATAACCTTATCTTCTTCACTCAGAAACTGCAACATCTGTAATCTGTAAGGCATCATGTGCAGTCGCTTCCGCAAGATTTTCCATACAGTTTGCTGTGGAATTTGTAATTGCACGCTTGCCCTAGATGTCGATTTCTGTGGGCTTCTTATGTAGGCAGAACGAACACGTTCAACGTTTTCTTCCAAAACTCTTGGTCTTCCCGAGCTCTTCCCTTTGCACAAACATCCCGTTGTCTCGAATTTGGAGCTGCCAGAGTGCTGTAATTTGTTACACGTCGCTAAAACAAATTTGGAACCGATTCGCAGATTAATTTGGATTTGGCAGATATTTCAGTTAATCGTTCATCTTGTTTTCGCCACAATGGAAAAAGTGCAATATTACGCAGTGATTCGCTTTTTAATTTCTCTATACGTGCTATGTACATGTCGTATAGAGAAGGTACCTATTGCATTCCACCCAAAATTCGATGCCGAGATTTCTCCTGAAATACACGTTTTAGGGTCCCCTGTATTAAAAAAAATTGGAAAAAGGTCCGTGTGTACGTTTGTCCGTGTGTCTGTGAACATAACTCAAACGAAAAGTTGGTAAAATACCAAACTTGGTATTTAAGATTAGTATCTTCCAGGGATGTGATACGGAGATCTTGAGAAAACCCCTCCACTTCAAACTACCCTTTACAAGGAAATATATTTGAAAATTTTTATTTTCTTAGAAATGACTCTAGCGATTTTGATTATAATACCGTGTATTGAAGATATTTATATGACAAATAAATTGTATAGTTTGAATTTTCGGAAATAACCTCTGAAGACTTGCTTATTCTGAATGAATTTTGCTGAATTTTGCGTAGCTGGTAAACTGTAAGAGATAGACAGAAACTTACTACACAAAAAAAGTAGATCACGATGAAACACACAATTTTTGTCCTATACAGGTTTTTCATGAAACTGTCCATTTCTGAGATATTCCTTGTTATTATTTTTAGATTTAAAATACTTAAAACTTTTCTCCCACGGAAAGTTGTAAACTCTTGGCCTTGCAAAGAAACGGATTTCATCCAGATTGCAACCAGCATTTAAGAGCTTTGATTATTTGTTTTAGCCTAGTTTATTCCCTTATTTTCCTTCTACCAGGGTCGGTTGATAAGTCCCGGGCCTCACATAGATGTGACGACTCTAGGCCAGTTAGACTATAGTATAGTTTAACTCTAGACTAGCTTGTATCCATAGTTAAGGTCAATAGCTTGTTTAGTTTTCGAATGACAGCATTTTTAACAAGACAACTTTAGAGTTTTCACAAAAATGGAGGATTTGGAAGATCAAGAAGTGATTAAATACTTCCTTTTGAAAGTCTTAACGCCTAAAGAAGTAAATGAGGTAATGCACAGTGCATTGAAAGACTCTGTCCCTTCATATTCAATGATTAAACGGTTGGATGCAGAGTTTAAAATGGGACGTACGAGCACTAGTGATGAGCCTCGCTCTGGACGCCCTGTAGAAGCGACAATCCAGAGATAATTGAACAAATTCGTCATTTAGTACTGGAAGACCGCAGATTAAAGTTGTAAGAAATAGCAGACGTTGTAAACATATCAAAAGAACGTGCAGATAATAGTTTAAGTGATGTTTTGGGCTTCCACAAGGTCTGTGCAAGATGGGTGGCGCGTTTGCTGATACCTGATCAAAAGTTGCAAAGAAAAATGGTTTCTGTTAAGAATGTGGAGCTCTACTGTAAAAATCCGAGTGCATTTTTGAGACGGCTTATTACCATGGATGAAACTTGCATACATCAATACGCTCCAGAAAGTAAATCACAGCCAAAACAGTGGATTGCGCCAGGTGAACCAACTCCAAAAAA
This sequence comes from Hymenopus coronatus, assembly GCA_030762935.1. Taxonomy (NCBI): domain Eukaryota; kingdom Metazoa; phylum Arthropoda; class Insecta; order Mantodea; family Hymenopodidae; genus Hymenopus; species Hymenopus coronatus. Next base: position 131,996,851 of record CM060897.1, on the reverse strand, counting down.
AGGCAAAATCAATTTTTTGTCAACTAACAAGGTTAAGGCGAGTGTTTTCTGGGATTCACAGGGAATTATTTATATTGATTACTTGGAAAAATATAAAAGTATAACTGGTGACTACTACGCAAGCTTACTGCAACGTTTGAGTGCTGAGGTGAAAAGAAAAATACTTTATTTAGCAACAACAACAAAAAACAAACAAAAAATCAAAAAAAAAAAAAAATTGTTTCATCACGACAATGCTCCGGCCGATCGTTCAGTCACTGCAATGGGAAAAATGTTCGAATTAAAGTTCGAATTGCTTGAACATCCACCCCATTCGCCAGATCTAGCACCCACTGAACTACCATCTGTTCTCAAACCTCAAAAAATTCTTGGAGGATGAAGATTTCACAGCAACGAGGAGGACATTGAGGCGGTAAACAGCTATTTTGAGGACCTTGAGAAATCGCGCTACAGAGATAGCTAAATGAAATTAGAACACCGATATGACAAATTATTAGCCTTTCTGGAGAAAGATAAATAAAGAAAAAAAAATTAATTGCTGTTTTCATTGAAAGACCCGGGACTTATGAACCGACCCTCGTACTTACAAGGAATCAAGAATTAATAAATATCTGTTAAAGTTTATCTCAATATCAGAAAATAGAGAGAAGAATATGCTTTTTGAAAATAGTTTGTTAGAGCGATGTAGAAGGAGGCATGTGAATGGAACACATTAGATTTTTTTTTTTTTTTTTACTTTTGGATGGGAAAACTTGCGGGGAGAGAAAAGCGAAATTGAATGCTGCTTGTGGCACTTTCGTCATCTATGACAACAAACAACCATTTTAAATGTGTCGAACATCCGTTTAATGAAGAGCGCCCAGGACGCCCAGCAGAAGTAGTTACTGGGGATATCATTGATAACGTCCACAATATTCTCGCTGATTGTCGAACGAAAGTTTGCGAAGTCGCAGAGTCCAGAGATGTGTTTACATTCATATTTTGCTTAAGAAGTTGGAGATGAAAAAATTTTTGGCCCAATGAGTGCCACTAATGCTCGCTGTTGGCAACAGTCGCGAGCGGTTTGGAGGAACCATTAGCGTCGAGTTGTCACCGCTGATAAGTCCTGGATTCATCATTATACTCCAGAAACCGAGTGACAATCAAAACAATTGGTTGTTTCCAGTGAATCTACTCGAAAGAAGGCAAAGACGGTCCCAACAGCCGGAGTAGTGATGTGGACGTTTTTTTTTTGGGGGGGGGGATGCGAAGGGCGCCTTTTTGTTTCCAAACAAGAAGAAATGACGGAAACAAAATTTAGATCAACATAGGTCATCGTCGAGACAGAGACGTATTATGCAGAGGTTGAAAATTCCTTTTTTTGGAGGAATAAAAATAGGAATTTTCAATATATACATATTATATCCATAAAGGGGACTGACTATGTTGAGAAATAAATATTTGTGTTTGAAAACAATGGCTTCTTCATTCCTAACACGGATTTCTTATTGAACAACTTCTTCGTCTGCACGTCTCTGATAAATGCTCTCATTTAAATGTCGTAGTTATCTTCAATTTAACGAAACAAGCAAATAATGATTCTTCACCCCTTTCCTCTAGAAGGCCGAACTATTGATTCTAGCGTTTCCTTTGAACCAATCATAGCAAAACTCTTCCATAGGACGCATACTACCCATTCCTTTATTTCAAATTGATTATAACATCATTTATCGGCCCCTTTGTGTGGCCCTAAAATACTTTTGGGCCAGCGAGAAAAAGAACTGACACCATGGTGGTGGAATTAGAGGTTAATTACCTGAATGTGAAAACCTTGCGTAGAGAAACACTATTGTGGGTAGAGAAAATCGGCCACTTTTTGTGCACGTTGGTGTACAACCCTTCGAATCTACGTACACAGAAAAGTTAACTAAAAACGTGTAATACATTTTTACTTTCTTTGGAATGTATGTACATACAATGTACATAGTGGCTAGAAAAGGTATCGTATTGCACCCAAAAATTCGATACCGAGATTTCACCGGAAATACATATGTAAAGTACCTTGAATAAAGAAAACATTTTTAGAAAAATATCCGTGTGTACGTGTTTCTGTGTATGTCTGTGACAGCATAATTCAAAGACGAAAAGTTGGTTAAACAACAAACTTCGCATTTAAGTTCGCTTGTCCAAAGAATGCGACAACACGAAGATTTACATGAAAGTCCCCTCATCCCCAACTACCCTTTTACATGGAACATTTTTCGAAATGTTTGATTTTCTCAAAATTTGCTGTAACAATTTTTTATTAAAATACCATATGTTTAAGATGTTTTCATGACAAATTAAATGTGTATCTTGAAATTTCTGGGAATAGCCTCTGAGGGCCTCTTCATTCTGGATGACTTTTGTATAACTCGAATACCGTAAGAAATAGAAGCGCTGGGGCGGGTTTTCTCCGGGTTCTCCAGTTACCCCCGACGCTATTGCATAAAAGTAAACGTCTCATAAAAAACACAATTTATGTCATATACATTTTTGTAGGGTAAAACGTTTCCGAGATATTTCTTGTTACTGGTTTCTGTTTTAAAATACTAAAACTTTTTTCAAGAAGAAAGCCAACCTTCGTTTCATCTCTTTTGTTTTACTTTTGGGAAATGTAAAAGAGAACCGAATTTCAATTGTTTCACAAAACGATAGCTTTTAAAAGCTTTGACTATCGCTTTAGCCTAGTGTAATCCCTTATTTATCTTCTACTTGTAAGAATGCAAGAAATAAGACAATGTCTGCTTATGTTTATTTCGATTAGCATGACGTAGAAAAAGGAATAACCTTTTTCAAGGAAAGTTTGTTTGTGTAGAGAAAGAGAAAGGCATGAGAATGGAACACATTAGATTCTTTTTGCCGGTGCTGGATGCCTTTAAGAGAGAAAGAAAGAAGCATAAGTGATAAAAATTTGTGCTTTTTTAAAATTCTGCCGTTTAATACCTATTTTTCAAAAACCGATATATTCAAGGAAATATCAGTAAATCATTCTAATTTGTAAATAATTATTTTCTCTAGCACGTAGGCACAGTGTAGATAGAGAAGGTATTGTATCCCACCCAAAAATTAGATAGCGAGATTTCAACGAAAAACATATTTTGAGGACCCTTGAATAAAAATAAATTATATAAAAGGTCAGTGTGTATTTACAGCCTAACTCAAACGGAAAACCAATACCAAACTTGGTATTAAATTTAGCAATTTCCAAGGATACGACAGAAAAATTTTCAGAGAAACCCTCAACCCAAATTTCCTCTTCATAACATTTTTCGAAATTTTCGATTTTCTAAAATGGCTATAACGATTTTAATTAAAATGCCGTATATTACAGGTGTTTACATGGCAAATAAAATGTATATTTTGAATTTATTGGGAATAGCCTCAAAAGTCCTCTTCATTCTGAATGACTTTTAAATAACTGATAAACCATAAGAAATAGACAAAAACTTATTATAAAAAATGTAGCTCTCATTTAAACACACAATTTATATCAATTACTTTTTTTTTCTCTAGCCCCGTATGTACAACGTACATAGGGATAAAGTATTGTATTCCACCCAAAAATTCGATGTTGAGTTTTCATCGGAAATACATGTTTTAGGACCCCCTGAATTAAAAAAAAAAAACATTTTCTGAAAAAATTCCGCGCGCGTGTGTGGTGTGTGTAGACAGCATAGCTCAAAAATGAAAAGACGGTTAAATACCAAACTTAGTATTTAAGTTTAGTCTCTTCCAAGGATGCGACACGAAGATTTTCAAGAGAATCCCCCACTCTAACTAACCTTTACATGGAAACAATTTCGAAAATTTTGTTTTTCTTAAAAATGACTAACGATTTTGATTAAAATCCCACATATTAAAGCTATTTCTATCACAAATAAAATGTATATCTTGAATTTTCTGGGAACAGCTTCAAAAGACCTGTTTATTCTGGATGAATTTTGCTTAATTTGGCACAACCAGTAAACCGTAAAAGATAGACAAAAACTTACTATACAAAAATGTAGTTGTTGTTAAAATACACAAGTTATGTCATATATATTTTCTTCATGGAGCTTACCGTTTTCGAGGTATTCCTTATTATTAGTTTCAATTGTGAAGTACTTGTACTTATCTCAGACGGAAGTGTCCATTTTTCTTTTGTTCTACTCTTGGCCAAGCAAAGAAGCGATTTGCAATGACAATCGCATAACGACAGTTTTTAAAACATTAGACTATCACTTTAGCCTAGCGCAGTCCCTTAGTTCCATTCTACTTATAAGTAAGTAACGCAATTCTGCTAATGTTTATCTTGATTAGCATGGTGTTGAAAGAAGAATTATAATAAGTTTGTTTGTAGAGTAGCTAGAGAAAGTCATGTGAGTGTAACACATCAGAATTTTTTTTGTAGAGCTAACCATTTCCGAGATATTCCTGTTATTGTTTCAATTTTAAGGTATTTAGAACCTTTCTAAAACGGAAGGCCCACATCACTTTCATTCCCCATTTATTTTACTCCGGCTACAGAAATAGACAAAATTCAATGACAATTACAAAGCCACAACTTTATAAACATATGATTCTGCTTTAGCCTAGTGAATTCCCTACTACTTATAAGGAACTAAGTAATAGCACCATTTCTAATAATGTTTATTTTTATTAGTATTATGTAGATAAAGAATAATTTTTTGTACAAATATCTTGTTTACAGAACAGATGGAGAAAGTTAGATGAGCTGAACGCAGTAGATTTTTTTTTACTTTCTCTAGCCCGCATGTACAGTCATGGAAAAAATGATTGAGCGCTGTAACCTTTCCAAGTATCGCCTCGGCCTCACGGAAGCACACGAAGTTACTCAAGCTGGATTTACACGTGCACGTGCGCTATGCGACAAAACATGCTTTTATACAGTGAGGTAAGACGCAGTTCATTGCTTTATAACATAAAATAACTACCATGGAACAATTAAAATAAATGTTTTTCGCTAACATGCACAGAAACACTAAAAAATAAGCAAAACCTTGATAGTTGACAGTTCTTTATAATCAGGGAAAAAGAGTACTCCAAATACAAATGACTCAGTCCTAACGTGTTCCGTTTGAAATTAGAATGCTCCTTAGCGTAGGTTCAAGCCCAGTAACCCTAACAGATTTTTTTATTGTTATTTTGTTTTTTAGTTCGTATTAGTTCTCTTTACAGCCGATATATATATATTACGTTATATAAATCAGTCACTCTGTGACATCTGAAATATTTTATTTGCTGTTCTCAAAACTAGAAAACAAAGAAAAACGCTGCAACCTGATCTCCTATTGTTTTTAAATGCAACCAAAGGCTAATAAACCAAGCGAAAACAAATTCTAACACTTTGTGTGGTCCCCATTATTAGCTGTCACTGCCCTCAATCTTCGGGGCATAGAATCCACCAGCGTTTGAAATTAATTAATGTCTTCTGGTAGTGAATCCCAAGTGTCTGTCACACCAGAGTTGTGCAGCATTATTCAATCTTGGATCTCGAGAAAGCCTCTGTTTTACTTTCGTCCGAACATGTTCTATTGGGTTGAGATCTGCTGACTTTGGGTAGTATCTGCTCTAAGATATTTGTGTGCTCCGAAAACCACTTTTGAACTTTGGTCGAATGATTATTCTGTTGGAATATAATAACACCTTCCGGATAACGCTCTTGGGCAGATGGAAGTATAACATTTTCTAGAATTTCCGAATAGGTTTCCCCATTCAGCTTTCCATGATCACGTTCCAGCAAACCTGCAACTTCTCGAGATATCCATGCCCAAGCAGTAACGCTCGTTCGACCACTCCTTGCAGCTACTGCAACATTTATCAAGGAAATTCTGCAGGAGAAACATGAGTATGGCAAAATAATGATGTCAAATCAAAATTGAGATAACTCAAACTGAAGTAATTAAACAGGAAAAATGAACACCATGATGTCACCGTCTCTTGAAGTAATGACTCCAGCAGCTCCAAGATACGTAATTATACATGACGGGAAGTAAAGCTTTTTAGTTGGCGAAAATTCAACCCCACACAGAATGGTGTCTTTGAAAGATTTTCCCCTACTATATAAAAAAACTCCTTGCACGAGTGGCAATATCATATCGAGTACCACTAGGTCTGTAAACAAACACAGTCGAATTGACATCTGCAGTAGAACGTAGCTTCCTCGGAGAAAACTACTTCGCTGCAATCGAAGTTCTCGAACCTGGCAATTTTGAGGGCTTCAGTTAGCACTTACATTTGACCAACACAGAAAGAAACACAATAACGACAAAGTTATGAAGCTTATCACCAGTAGGCTATTATACATAATATATATCTGCATATTGTCTAATACTCAAATTATAACTAATATAGCGGAAACTCTGTATTAGTATAAATTAAGAATGTGAATAGAAAGTATGATAGAAGAAACAGCATAAATGGGGTAGAAAAAATGTATGCTGTTGCAGAGGTTTGAACTAGGTTCGTTAATCTTCAAAGCGCTTGCGTTACCTCAGAGTTATATTTGTGTGGGCCTAAAGGTGGCTGCTGCCACATTCATATATACCCTGTAATACTAGTCATGGTTCTTATGATAACGCGATTCATTTATTGTATTCAGGATACTTCATGGCTTCTGAACCAGCTCATTGGTTGATTCAATTGATTGGGAATTGGTTGCTCCACCTATATGCATAACTGCCAATGAGCATAGCATCAGCTAGAAACACTTTGGGTTTGTTTACTAATTGGCTAATGAAGAATGGGTAGCATGGTGCTTGTTGTCGAATTCTTTATCAGGAACCAATACAAATGCGAGACTCGCTCCAAGACACAGCCTGTAGTGTGTTCGACAGGCGATAAGTATGTCGCAGACACTGTTAGGTAAGTCTAGCTGCATACTGGAAACAGTGACCAGTGTAAACCTCGCTGCAATACGAAGTGGGACTGAAATATTCTGCTCTCAGAGTGCGCTTAATAACTTTTTCCATGACTGTACAATGTACATAGTGAATAGAGAAGGTATTGTATTGCACCCAAAAATTCGATATAAAGATTTCACCGGAAATATATGTCTTGGGGTCCCCTGAATCCGAAAAAGCTTTTTTTTAGAAAAAGATCCGTGTGTGTCTATGTGTGTACCTGTGTCTGTGGACAGCATAGCTCAAACATGAAAAGGCCGTTAAATAGCAAACTTGGTATTTGGGTTTATCTTCCTAGGATGTGACAGGAGGATTTTCAAGAAAATCCCCCACCAGAAACTACACTTTACAAGAACAATTTTCGGAAGTTTTGAATTTCCAAAAAATGGTTCTAACCATTTTGATTAAAATCACGTATATTAAAGATATTTACATCCCAAATAAAGTGTGTATATTGAATTTTCTGGGAATAGCCTCTGAAGACCTTTTTATTCTGGATAGATTTTGCCGAAGTTTGCTTAACTGCTAAATCGTAAGAAATAGAAAAAAAAAAAAAAAACCAAGAAAAAAAAACAACTTACTGCACAAAAATGTAAATCTCGTCAAAACACACATTTATACCTTAACGTTTTTGTTGTAGAGATAACCGTTTCCGAGATGTTCTGTTTATTGATTTCAATTGTAAAGTACTTCTACTTTTCTCAGACCAGAAGTGTCGTTTTCTTTTGTTCTACTCCTGGCCAAGCAAAGAAGCGATTTGCAATGACAATCGCATAACGACAGCTTTTAAAACATTTGACTATCACTTTAGCATAGTGCATTCTTTTTAGTTTCCTTCTCCTTATATGGAAGTAAGTAATAAGAGCGTTCTGCTAATGTTTATCTCGATAAACATTGTGTAGAAAGAAAAATAATCTCTTGTAAGAAGGTTGTTTGTAGAACAGCTAGAGAAAGTCATGTGAGTGTAAGACAAGATTTTTTTCTTGTCAAACTTGGGCCCTTAGGAGACAAAGACACGGTTTTTTTTTATGTAATTTCACTAAGAAATTCCAGCTCGATCTTTAACACCAGTGTGACAATGACCCTTTGTTAGTAATTACTTTCTCTTCACGTACTATGCACAGGGTTGTTAGAAAAAGTATTGTATTTCCTCCGAAATTTCGGTGTCAAAAGGTCCCGAGACGATAAAAAATTATTTTTAGAAAAAAGTCCGTGTGTGTATGAGGGCGTATCTCGAAAACGGAAAGTCCGTAAAGTACGAAACTTGGTATTCAAGTTCAGTTTCTTCCAAGGATGCGACAGGAAGATTTTCAGGAAACATCCACAATCTCAAGCTGCCCTTTATATAGAACATTCTTAGAACATTGTGATTTTCTCGAAAATGGAAGCATGGTTATGATTAAAATACCATATCATTAAGATAATTTCAAGGCAAATGAAAATAGCCTCTGAAGTCCTCCTCATTGGATGACTTTTGCATACCTGGTAAACCGTGAAAAATAGACAGAAAGTAACGGCACAAAAGTGTAGATTTCGTTAAAAACATAATTTGTGTCAAATACATTTTTTGTGGATTTAAACATTTCCAAAACATTAGTTGTTAATAGTTTCAATTTTTATATACTTATAGCTTTCTCAAATGGTAAGTCGGCATTCGTTTATATCTTTTTTATTTTACTGCTGACCTTGCTAAGTCAATTACAATTGTATTACTTGGTTACTAGCTTTTGAAAGATTTGACTATCGCTTTAGCATAATTTATTTCCCCACTAGGAAGCAAGTAATAAGACTATTTATGCCAATGCTTGTCTTGATTAGCATGTATTACACATGTAGATAGAAAAATAAGCTTTGCAAGAATAGTCTTTTGCAAAGAAGCTAGAGAAAGTTATGTGAATGATACACATCAATCTTTTTTAAAATGATGATTGATGCCCTTTTACTACAACATACGGTAAAATCGGTGGGCAGTGATGATACACGAACTGAACTGATATTTGAAAAATCTGACGTGTTCCACTCACATGACTTTTTCTAACTGTTCCGCAAACGAACCTTTTAATCAAAAGATTAATCTTTTACCTACATCGTGCTATCATGATAATCCTTTAAAAGCCAGTCTTTATGTGAAACAACTGAAATTATATTTCTTTGCTTGCCAGGAGTAAACAAACGAGAGACGAGAAGAAAGATATCTCCTCTTTGAGCAAAGTTTGAGTGGCTTAAGATTGAAACAAATAATCTGCAATATCTCGAAAACGTTTAACTCTACAAGAAAGTACCTATATAACATTACTTGTGTGTTTTAATGAGAAGTACTTTTTTGTGTTTTAGGTTTTTGTATATCTCTTATGGTTTATCAGTTATGCAAAAGTCATCCAGAATGAAGAAGTCTTCAGAGAATATTCCTAAAAAAATTCAAGATATACATTCCGTTTATCATAAAAACTTAGGGTAATTTAATTAAAAATCGCCATTTTGAGCAAATCAACATTTTCGAAAAATGATCTATATAAAGGGTAGTTGGGTGTGGGGGAATTTTCTTGAAAATCTTCGTGTCATATCCTTGGAAGATACTGAACTTAAATACCAAGTTTGGTATTTAACCGACTTTTCGTTTTTGAGCTATGCTGCCCAAAGACACACAGACAGACAGACAGACACAGACGTGCGCACGCACACACGGCTCTTTTTCTAAAAATCTTATGTGTTCCATTCACATGACTTTCTCTTCTCCTCTGTAACAAATTTTGTTAAAAAGCTTATTATTCTATCTACTTCAAGATAATCGAGATAAGCATTACCAGAAATTGCCTTTATTACTTGGTTCCTTTAAATAGAAGGGAAAAAATCTGATGTGTTCAATTTTCACATGACTTTCTCTACATCTCTGCAACAAATAATTGTTAAAATACAAATAATTGTATTTACTTCACTCTAATCCAGAAAAAAATAGCAGAAATAGTCTTATTACTTGCTTCCTTTAAAGTAGAAGCGAAATAAGGGAGTACCATAGGTTAAAGTGATAGTCAAATGCTGATTGCTATGTGACTGAAGTTGCTTTGTTTATATGGACAGGAATTGACAAACTCCTGTATGAGAAAGGTATAAGTTTTTCAAAGCTAAAACTAAAAGGAAGGAATATCTCAAATACGATCAAATCCACGAAAAAAATTCACATAGCATAAATTGTGCGTTTTAACGTGCTCAACGTTATTTTTTTTTGTTAAGTTTTTGTCCACCTCTTATGGCTTAGCAGTTATGCAACATTCCGTAAAATTCATCTAGAATAAAGTAGTCTTCAGAGACTATTCCCAGAAAATTCAAGATATATATTTTATTTGTCAGGTAAATTTCTTTAATACACGATATTTTAATCAAAATCGTTAGAGCCATTTTTGAGAAAATAAAAAAGTTCTTAAGATGTTCCATGTAAAGGGTTGTTGGGGGTGGAAGGCTTTTCTTGAAAATCTTCATGTCGCATCCTTGGAAGATACCAAACTTAAATGCCAAGTTTGCTACTTAACGGTCTTGTGGTTTCTGATCTATGCTGTCCACAGGCGCACACACAGACATACACACAAACGGACCTTTTACCAAAAACAATTTTTTTTTGGATTCAGGGGGACCTAAAACATGCATTTCCGGTGAAATCCCGGTATCGATTTTTTGGGTGGATTACAATACCGTCTTTATACACTATGTATACATGGTATGTATAGAGAAAGTAAAGATCTAAAATGTTCCATTCATATTATGTCCTCTAGTTGTACGATAAACAAATATTTTATTCAAAACATTAATCTGTTGTCTACATCACGTTAATCAAGATAAACATAAGTAGAATGAGTCGTATTACTAGCTTCCTTGAAGTAGAAGAGAAATAAGAAAATGCACGGGCTATAGCGATTGTCTCGTCCTTTAAAAGCCGGTCGCTATGTGGCGCAATTGAAATTCCAATCTCTCTGCTTGCCAGGAATAAACAAACGAGAAGCGAGAAGAAAGATATCTTCCCATTTGAGAAAAGTTTAAGTGACTAAAATTGAAACCAAGAATCCGGAATATCTCGAAAACGGTTAACCCTACAAAAAGATATATGACAAATCGTGTGTTTTAATGAGATCTACATTGTGTGTTTAAAACGTTTTTGCATATCTCTTACGGTTTCCCAGTTATACTAAAGCCATCCAGATTCAGTGGCTATTTCCAGAAAATTCAAGATATACATTTCGTTTGTCATACAAATATCTTAACATAAGGTATTTTAATCAAAATTGTTAAGAGCCATTTTTGAGAAAATAAAAATGTTCGAAAAATGTTCCATGTAAAAGGTAGTTTAGGTGGGGGAATTTTCTTGAAAATCTTCGTGTCGCATCCTTGGAAGATACCAAACCTAAATTCCAAGTTTGGTATTTAACAGTATTTTCGTTTTTGAGCTATGCTGTCCACAGACTCTCTCTCTCTCTCTCTCTCCCTCTCTCTCTCACTACACACATACACACACACATCACACGCGCATACATAGTCAAACGGACCTTTTTCTAAAAATGCTTTTTTTGGATTCATGGGATCTCAAAACATATTTCCGGTGAAATCTCAGAATCTTTTCTTTGGGTGGAATACAAAACCTTCTCTATCCACTATGTACATTGTAAGATGTGCTAGAGAATGTAAAAAGGGAATTTAGAAAGGAATAGTAAACGTTACAATGTAGTTTAGCGGTGTTCGCCAGTTATGGACACTGGGTAAACCTGCCTAGGGAGAATAGTGCTCTAGGAAATCTAGGAAATGTAAAGACACCAATCTTCACATGCAGCGTGTGGTTGAATCCGTGTAGTTTGCATTCCCAATTTACAACGATTTAAAGAAAATTGGAGGCGAATATTATTCAAAATTTTATTTATATTATTTGATTCCAGTTCGTGGGTTAGACGGAAAATGCATTAAAATGGCTGAAATACCTACAATGGGGTTTGAGCTCTTAACTTCCCTCTTTGAAACACAAGGATTTAGTCTCCTTGACCACGATACCTACATGTAAAATATGTGTTCCATTCACATTACCTTCTCTAGCTGTTCCACAAACAAACTTTCCTTAAAAATATTACATTTATTTACATCTTAATCAAAATAAATATTAGCAGAAATAGTCTTATTACTTGCTTCCTTGTAAGTAGAAGGGAAGTAAGAGTAATATACTTGTCTAAAGCGATAGTCAACTCTTTAAAAAGTTAGCGCTCTGTGAAAAAATTGAAATCCGGTTCTCTTTTGTATTCTTGGGAGTAAAACAAAGAGATGAAAGTTGATCTCCCACTTGAGAAAACTTAAGACCTTAAAATTTAAATAAGAACAAGACATATTTTGAAAAAAGGCCAGTGTGTGTGTGTCTCTTGTCTGTTTCTGTAGACAGAATAACTCAAAAATGAGAGTTTTGATTTTCTCAAAAATGCCTGTAACGATTTTGATTAAAATACCCCAAATTAAAGACATTTACATTACTAATAAAATGTATATCACAATTTTCTGATAATAGGTTCTGAAGTTCTCTTCATTCAGAATTACTTTTGCATAACAGATAAACCGTAAGAGATAGACAAAAGGTTACTCCACAAAAAATGTAGACCTCGTCAAAACACAGTTTATGTCCTCTACAATTTTGTTGTGAGGTAGCCGTTTCCGAAATATTCCTTATTATTGTTTTTAATTTTAAAAAACTTAAAAACGGGCGACCTCCTGTCTCAGAGAGTATCCTGACAATCGCATAGCGACAGCTTTTAAACCATTTGGCTATCGCTTTAGCATAGTGCATTCCTAGAGTCCTTTCCACTTATAAGGAGCTACGTAAGAAGAACATTTTGTAATGCTTATCTGATTAAGAAGAATTTTTTGTAAGAAGTTTGTGAAATAGCTAGAGAAAGTCATGTGAGTGTAACACATTAGATTTTTTTTATTATTCCATTTATATTCCGCAGTTAACTGCACATCGGCGGCATTTTCCTTTAGAATATATTGCCCATCGACAATGCTGTTAACTCGTTACTGATGTCGTTAGATTTATTATTTAATTACACATTTAATTTACAGATCAAACAACGGTTTACACTCGAATTCGTATTTCCAATCCCTAGGGAGGAAAGGGAATATTCCGGGCTAGAGAAAAATTCCTACTCGCAGTCGGGAATCGAATCCGGGACCCCTTACATAGCAGGCAGGTGCTCTATCTACCGACTGAGCTACGGAATAGATTTTCTTATCTTATCTTGTCGCCCTCCGTGGTGTAACTTCATATGCCCAAGGTCGCAGGTTCAAACCCGGCGGAGGACCATGGATTTTTTCGGGCGTAAAAATCCTTAGCATGGCTTCCTTCGAAGGGAAACAAAGCCGTTGGTCCCGTGTCGTAGATTTACGGCATGTAAAAGAACCTCAAGCCTGATAGAGGGGTCTCTCAACAAAATTAAGCGGTCTTTCACGCGAACCACAGCAGTTAAAGATCGTTCATAGATAAAACTCCATTTCATTTCATCTTATTTTCCCTGTTAATACCAGTTTAACCAGAAAGCATTAAATCAGCAGATCCTACTTCACTAACTGTATGTTGCACTGCTCCATATAAATGGCTGAGCCGGTTCTAGGACACCCTTGAGAACTTTTCTGTGTGCACGTCTGCGAAACAAAAGCAGAAAAGATGCGTCTAGACTAAGGGAGCTCCTGTCTTTTCAGCAGAAGCAGAAGTCAGAACAAAGTGATGGAAAAGAAGCGAGTGTGTTTCTGACAGGAGATTGTCCATTGAATCGGGTCGCGTGGAGGTAGTAGTAATAATTATAATAACAGGGCCACACCGCGCGACTGTAGTACAATATGGTAGTAGCGTATCTCTGTAACGAAACCAATCAATCAGGGTATTGATTTCCCCGGACCACTGCCAAGCAGCGTACCATCCCGGCGCCAAAATGTTGCTCCTTCTGCCACAGGTCCTTAGTAATTGTATTCTCTCTCTCCACAAAATGCATATTCAAGCCATGTGTGTTATGTTTGTGTGCTTTAGGCCAAGGACAAGTTTTATAAGTTTTGCATTTAGCGCGATATATTAGGATACTCCCCAAGGAGGAATAGGATAACATACACATCTGCTTTTATCTTACTCCTTACAAACATCTCCATACAAATGCAGGACATATTTATGTTTTTCCTTCCGACATTTTTGTGTTTGATGAATGCCAACAAGTTGATTGCATTCAACTAATGAATATCATTTATGCTGCTTGAGCTTTGGCGTTTTATGATATTGGGGCTGGATTTGTGAAGTACAGAATGGCAAAAATACTATGTATTTACCAGAAATATAATATTACATTCACTAGCACACGCTTATAATAGGGAGAGAAAGCATTACATGTCACTAAAAATTCGACATTCATAATAAATACGAGCTTTAAGGTCCACTGAATCTGAAGAAAAAGACATTTTCCAAGAATGCCTTACACATAAACGCGCGTAAAATTACTAAAAACGAAAACTCGGATAAATACCAATTGGGTTAACTGATAAACTGATCACCTGATATTCCCTTAAGATTATCGGTTTCCACATATTCTAATATGATATGACAATTATCTTTCTTTTGCACAATGGACATCTTTCTATAGCCCCTTTTATTCTTATCTTTCAATTTCACAACTTGTGTTCTAGGTGATGCAAAGACTTATATTGCTTTTTGTCACATGTTTCATTGTAATTGTCCCTAATAAAAACTGATCTTATTGAGCTATCTCCTTTTTAAGGCTCTCCTATACCACCAGCCATGGATGTGAAACATTATATTCATCTACATTTGTAATTCTAAACTTTAGGCTATTTCCCAAAAAAAAAAATCACCTTTAACTCTTACTAGAAGGTTTCATTCATACATGGAATCATCCACCCTCCCCCAAACCCCAAATCTTCATTCCAAAGACCATTTTACCTACTATTATATAAACACTACGATCATTTTTTTTATGTATATGAAGATTTAATATCTTTAAACGAGAGTTTTCCTTTAGCTAGGTTAGTTATCTTTTGGTAATTCTATATTCCCATCTATTTATTTACTTCTTTATCCTAATTAATCGGATTTATTGACAACCTTAGTTTCCCTTCTTTACAAACTCTCAACGTTCCTCAACTTTTTACCTTTTTCAGATGCTATAAATTATTATTTTTTAAACTCAATTTCTTACAAAAACTGTCAGTTGTCTTGATTGCTTTAACTAATTCATTGGATATAGATACTGCTACCAGATAATCAGAAAATGAAAACCAGGAATTTCGATGGTTTTGATATGTATATTCTCCAAAATAATTACATCTAGAATGCCACCAATAAACAAATTAAACAGTATTTTCAACACATTTTTTGAATACCTTTATTGTTCAAATTTATTTTTTGAGATTTTTATACAAAACCTTTATTGTATACATTATATTACTTTCTCTTTTGAGATTGTTATACAGCAGTCATTTATATTATAAGTGGCTTAAATAGACTATTATTTGCGCGTGGGTTGTTTAGTACAAGAGTGCGTAAGCTTGAATGTTCTAATTTCTCATGAGCAAATAGTATTCCAATAAGCTACGTATAATACACAAAGTTTTATTCTATCCTAATATTAACTGAAATATTCTTATATTTATTAATATCAATATTATTAGAGTCGCCATTAAGATGAATTGAATGTTAGTCATGACATATGTAGTGCTTTGTTTGTTCGTTGCTGCGTAACCTCGCCGAAATAAACAGGTTCAATTCTGTTGTTTAAACTGCACCAAACAAATAATAAATGAACGAAAATGGATATTCCCGAAGAAATTTTAGATTTTGCTAAAAGAACTGTACTTAGTTTGTTACTCGGCAACTAGAAGGACTTATATGACAAGGAATCTTCATTATTTTAAGAATAAGGAGCTGCAAAAGGAGTTAAATAATTTACAATGAAATAAATACTTATTGCTGTTGTTTCTTACATGAAATATATATACGAAGTCTATAGGATAGGATTGTAAATTATGTTAAATCCTTTGGCAGCTTCCTTTTAAAAGCTGGTCATTGTGTAAAACAACTGAGATTCGGTTAACTTTGCATGGTCCCATTTGAGAAAGCTTAGGTGGTTTAAAGTTGAAACCAATAGCAAGGAATTTCTCGAAAACGGTCAACTCTACAAGAAAACCCCGTATATGGCATACATTATGTGCTTTAACGAGATCTACATTTTTACTGTAGTCAGTTTTGTCTGGCTGTTACGGTTTAACCGTTGTGCAAAATTCTGCAAAACTCATCCAGAATAAAGAGACCTTCAAAGGTTATATCCAGAAAACTCAAAATACATATTTTATTTAAGATATGAATATTTTTAATCAAAATCGTTACTGCCAATTTTGAGAGAAACAACATTAAAAAAATCCATGTAAAAAGTAGTTTGGGGTGAGGGATTTTCTTGAAAATCTTCGTGTCGCATCCACAGACACACACACACGCACACACACAGAGACCATTTTCTAAAACTGCATTTTTTTTTTGGACTCAAGGGACCTCAAAAATATATTTCCGGTGAAATCTTGACGCCGAATATTTAGATGGAATAAGAATCTTTTCTAACTACTATGTTCATTGTATGTACGTCCTAGAGAAAGTAAAAAAGCATTTTTAGAAAAAGGAACGTGTGCGTATGTGTTTATTTCTGTCTGTGTCTGGATGGAACCTCACAACAAGAAGTCGGCTAATACCAAACTTAGAAGATTTGCAGGAAAATCACCCTACACCAAACTACTCTTTACATGAAACTTTTTCAAAATTTTAGATTTTATCAGAAATGGCTCTAAAGATGTTGATTACAGCTCCACATATCAAGGGAATTCATATGACAAATAAAATGCCTAAGTATCTGAAATTTTCTGGAAATAGCTTCTGAGATCCTCTTCATTCTGGATGACTTTTGCATAAGTGGTAAAACATGAGAGATAGGTAAAATCTTTCTGCACAGAAAATGTAGATCTCGGCAACTTATGTTCAATGTGCTTTCTGTGGAACTATCCTTTCCCAGATATTTCTTTTTATTAGTTTCAACTTACTAATACTCTATGTTTTATTACTACATCTTGGTTCCACCGCTTAAACTACCACCAAAGCTATTTAGGTATTAGTTTTTTCACTTTTACTCACCGTAACATTGTATTACTAACTTTTAAAAATATATATTGTTTATTTTTGGACTTTAAGTTTTAACAAAGTACGCGATTTACATTAAAATATACCAAAATAATTCATTTGCTTAAGTTTCTTACAACAATTTCTATTGTTTCACTAGCTATCAGACAGGTGGCGTTTAAATCGTTCATAGTTGACGTTCATGTTGCAAAATTCAGAACTACCAATATTTGAAAACTGCTTATCACTAGCCATTAAAAGGCTGTGAACCATCATTGGTGGTTTGTTATTAGATCACCAGTGTCGCTTTATAATTGATTTTAAAGCATGAGTTGCCCTTTTTACTTTCTCTATACGAACTATGTACATAGTGTATAGAAAAGGTATTGTATTCCACCCAAAATTTCGATACCGATTTTTCACCGGAAGTACATGTTTTTGGTCCCCCTGAATCCCCCCCCCCAAAAAAAAAAATTTACAAAAAGGTCCGTGTGTGTGCGTGTGTGTGCATGTGTGTGTCTGTGGACAGCATAGCTCAAAAACGAAAAGTCCGTTAAAAACCATATTTGGTATTTAGGTTTGGTATCTTCCAAGGATGCGACACAAAGATTCTCAAGAAAATCCCCCACCCCCAATTACCCTTTACATGGAACTATTTTCGAAAATTTTGATTTTCTAAAAAATGGCTCTAACGATTTTGATTAAAATATCGTATATTACAGATATTTACCTGACAAATAAAATGTATATCTTGAATTTTCTGGGAATAGCCTCTGAAGACCTCTTTATTCTGGATGAATTTTGTTAAATTTTGCTTAACTGCTAAATGCTAAGAGATAGACAAAAACTTACTGCACTGAAAGTGTTCATCTGATCAAAACATACAATTTATGTCCTTTACATTTTTGCTGTGGAGGTAACCGTTTCCGAGATATTCCTTGTTTTTGGTTTCAGTTGTGAGTACTTATATTTCTCTCAGACAGTAAGTGCCCGTTTTCCTTTTTTTCTATCCCTGGCCAAGCTAAGAAGCGATTTGCAATGACAATCGCATAACAACAGCTTTTAAAACATTTGACTATCGGTTTAGCCTAGTGTATTCCCTTATTTTCTTTCTACTTATAAGGAACTAAGTAATAACATTCTGCTAATGTTTATCTCAATTAGCAAAGTGCAGACAGAAGAATACTCTTATGTAAGAACTTTGTAAAACAGCTAGAGAAAGTCATGTGAGTGTAACACATAAGATTGTTTACATCATGGCCATGATTTGCAACATTGATACAAAAAATACCGCGATATGTCATCCTGCGAATTCTAAAAGTGATACTGTGTTTTTAGAGTTCTGAATCCATAATTGTTGTGTAAATACGTGATTTTCGTGTAATTTGTTTTTAGCAATTTTCAGTGATTTCTCCAAAGCATACGAGCGAAGCGAGCATGCGCTGTAACAGGTTTAGGTTAGTGTGTAAAGAAACTAATTTTGATGTACTTTGGTATCAATAATTTCCATTGGTTTCACCACCAAAGCAAGCGAGCGTGCACTGTGTTAGTTTAGGTTAGTGTGTGTAAATATACTCGCTTCGCTCGCATGCTTTTTCTCAAATTTAGGTCAATGTATTAAAGAAACTACTTAGTTTTCGTTTACT
Organism: Hymenopus coronatus; assembly: GCA_030762935.1. NCBI lineage: Eukaryota > Metazoa > Arthropoda > Insecta > Mantodea > Hymenopodidae > Hymenopus > Hymenopus coronatus. Next base: position 131,978,099 of record CM060897.1, on the reverse strand, counting down.
TTGGCTTTAATAATTTCGATTGTTTCCACCAAAGCATGCGAGTGAAGAAAGCATTAGGTGTATTAGGTTTAGGTCAGTGTGTATCAATAAACTGAGTTTCCTGTACTTTGGTTTTAATAATTTCCACCGGTTTCTCCAACTGTATTATATTTCAGCTACAGCCTTTGCACTCCATTGTTAATGTGAGAGTGTTGGTAACTTTTGAGCTTCACTTTTTTTTTCTTTCTTGTTGGGTGACTTTATCTACGTTCGTAGCATACACATTTCATTGTTTTTAGACCGTAAATACTTACTTCCCGCCTAGCAACAGCTGTTAAATCTTCCCCCACCATGAAAATGTTCGTGAATTTTGCTACTTAAAGTGTATTTACACGGTGGGAGTGGTGGGATATTCCAATTCTAGATGAGAATATATTAGCTCCTTGATGCTCTGAAGTGGATTATGGGGTTAGTTTCAATCCTTAAAGATCTATTTATATGATGGTACTCTCGTATAGCTTTACCGTTTCTCGTGGATGTAGCGGATATCCACGTCATCACATTCGGGCTGTCTCAAAATTTTAGAGAAAATAGTTTAGAAACGTCACTATAACCTAGATTATTTTAGGTAACCAATACACAAACACAAGAAAGACAAAACAAAAGAAAGGCAAAAATAACACAGCATAAATTATCATATGAAATTGAAAGGAACAAATTTTATGGTTTTATTCTGTGTTATTAGGTAAGCTGATTTATGAATCAGAGTAACAAATAAACGATAATAATGGTATAAATCTGGTTTGATGCTACTGTTATCATAGTCTAAATAATACGCTTTGAATTTTGTTAACTTACCAAGCAAGCAATGGTAGCGTCTGTTTACTTTCTCTAGCCCCATATATACAATGTACAAAGGGATAGAGAAGGTATTGTAGTGCACCCAAAAATTCGATACCAGATTTCACCGGAAATATATGTTTTGGGGTCCCCTGAGTCCGAAAAAAACATTTTTACTTTCTCTACCCCATATGTACAATGTACATAAGGATAGAGGAGGTATTGTAATGCACCAAAGAATTCGATACCGAGATTTCACCGAAATTATATGTTTTGGGTTCCCTGAGTCCGAAAAAAACATTTTCAAAAAAAGGTCCGTGTGTGTGTGTGTCTGTCTGTGTGTGTCTGAAGACAGCATAGCCCCAAAACAAAAAGACTGTTAAATACCAAACTTGGTATTTAGGTTTAGTATCTTCCAAGGATGCGACACAAGGATTTTCGAAAAAATCCCCCCACCACAAACTATCCTAATATGGAAAAAATTACGAACATTTTGATTTTCTTAAAAATGGCTGTAACGATTTTGATTAAAATCCCGTATATTAAAGCTATATATGTCCGAATAAAATGTATATCTCGAATTTTTTGAGAATAGCCTCTGAACACTTCTTTATTCTGGATGAATTTTACCGAAGTTTGCTTAACTGCTAAACCGTAAGAGATAGAAAAAAAACTCACTAAAAAAAAAAAAAAAAAAAAAAAAAATGTATATCACCACAGAACACACAATTTATGTCCTTTACGTTTTTGTTGTGGAGGTGAGCATTTCCGAGATATTCCTTGTTATTGGTTTCAATTGTGAAGTATTTAAACTTTTCTCAGACAGGAAGTGTCCGTTTTTCTTTTGTTCTACTCCAGGCCAAGCAAAGAAGTGATTCCCAATGACAATCGGATAACGATAGCTTTTAAAACATTTGACAATCAGTTTAGCACATCGCATTCCCTTCTACTTATAAGGAACTAAGTAATAAGAACATTCTGCTAATGTTTATCTCGATTAGCATTGTGTACAAAGAAGAATAATCTTTTGTAGGAGTTTGTAGAGCAGCAAGAGAAAGTCATGTGAGTGTAACACATACGACTTTTTACTTTCTCTACACGTACTATGTACATAGTGTATAGAGAAAGTATTGTATTGCACCCAAAAATTCGATACCGAGATTTCACCGGAAATACATGTTTTGGATCCCCTGACTCCAAAAAAAGCATTTTTGGAAAAAGGTCCGTGTGTGTATGTGGACAGCGTAGCTCAAAAACGAAAAGACCGTGGAATACCAAACTTGGTATTTAAATTTAATATCTTCCAAGGATGCGACACGAACATTTTCAAGAAACCCCCCCCCCACTCCTAACTACCCTTTACATGGAACTTATTTCGAAAATTTTGATTTTATTAAAAATGGCTCTAACGATTTTGATTAAAATTTCGTATATTAAAGATATTTACTTGAAAAATAAAATGTATAACTTGAATTTTCTGGAATAGCCTCTGAAGACTACTTTATTCTAAATCAATTTTAAGGAATTTTCCATGACTACTACACCGTAAGAGATGGACAAAACCTTACCACACAAAAAATGTAGAGCACATTAAAACACACAATTATTGTCATATACTTTTATTTTGTGGAGTTGATCGTTTTCTGGATATCCCTTGTTTTTGGTTTCAACTTTGAAAAACTTGAATTTTTCTCATACAGGAATTTTCAACTCCTGTCTATTCAAACAAAGGAACCTCAGTCACATAGCATCCAACTTTTGAGTATCACTTTAACCTATGGTACTCCCTTATTTCACTTCTACTTACAAGGAAGCAGGTAATAAGACTATTTCTACTATTTTTTTTTTCGATTACCATCAAGTAAATAGAAGCATAAGCTCTTTAACAATAATTTGTTACAGGGATGTAGAGAAAGTCATGAAAATGGAACACATAAGATTTTACTTTCGTTAACACGTACTATGTACATAGTGTTTAGAGAAGATATTGCACTCTACCCAAAAATTCGATACCGAGATTTCACCGGAAATATATGTTTTAGGGTCCCCTGTTCCCCAAAAAAGCATTTTCACCAAAAAGTCCGTGTATGTGTGTGTGTGTGTGTGTGTGTGTGTGTATATATGAACACGATAACTCAAAAACGAAAAAGTCGGTAAAATACTAAACTTGGTATTTAAGTTTAGTAATTTCCAGGAATGCAACACGAAGATTTTTAGAAAAAGTCCCTCACCCCAAACTACCCTTTACATGGAAACAAATTAGAAAGTTTTGATTTTCTCAAAAATGGCTGCAACGATTTGGGTTAAAGTACCGTATATTAAAGATATTTATGTGGCAAATAAATTTAATATCTTGAATTTTCTGAGAATTGCCTCTGAAGACCTCTTTATTCTGAATGAATTTGACTGAATTTTGCGTAACTGGTAAACTGTAAGAGATAGACAAAAACTGATTACACAAAAAAATGTAGATCACGTAAAACACACAATTTATGTCATATACTTTTTTCGTGGAATTGACCATTTCTGAGACATTCCTTGTTATTGTTTCAGATTCAAAAGCTTAAACTTTTCTCACACGGAACGTTGTAAACTTCTGGCCTTGCACAGAAACGGTTTTCAACCACATGGCAAGCAGCTTTTTAAAAGATTTGACTATCGTTTTAGCTTCGTGTTATCCTTTATTTTCCTTCTACTTACAAGGAAGCAAGTAATTATGACTATTTCTGATACTGTTTATCTCGATTATCATAAAATAGACAGAAGGATATGCTTTTTAACAATAATTTGTTACAGCGATATAGAGAAAGTCATGTGAATGGACCGCATCAGATTTTGTATGTACATCACGATCAATTCCAGAGAGGATATAATGAATAATACGCTAACCCCTAAACTATTTCTTTTTCAGTTATTTAGCTTGACAATGAAGGTCTTAAATAATTATGTTTATATTGGTAATGCTGGAGATGTTATTTGAGAAAGATACAGGTAGGTATTACTTAAAACTAAATAATTAATCGTGTGAAATGGGGCGGAATTTTGAATTATAAGCTGGATAACTATTTTTATCTTGTGTTAAAAGTTATCTGTGCCGTTTGATCGAAATTGATGCAAAGATATAACATACACACATAATAAAAACCTGTCAAATTTTAAGATATTAAAATAAAGATCGTGGATGGAGAAAATAATATTCTCGTAACACATCAATTTTAGTGTTAAAGTTTTCACTACTTCAATTGAAGTACTATTCATTGACAAACACCTAATAATTTTTAAGAGAACTGCAGGCAGATCGTGGGTTTTACGATAAACAATAACATGTGAATAAAAATAATGTAAAATCGATGCGGGAAACACAATGATTTACTTAACAAGTCGACCCACATTTGCATATGACGCTATTTTTGTTTTTGCGATTAGCGCCGTTATATCCCTATAGGGCTAAGTTATGCGGTTGTATGCAAAGCAAAGTTTTCGTTTTGTAATGTATTACGTGACCTACATTAAGTTAACAGTTTAACGATGCACATTCGTGAATTCTGAACTACACATACATACACTGGAAGCGAAAATGACTGTTACACATCCTGTTAAAGCACGTCCGAAGCATGCGAATACAGATTAGGGAATAGACTAGCAAATCATCACAAAATTGAGTGGGATGGCTCAGGTTGGGAGGTTCTGGGTTCAAATCCCGGGCCAACCAATCTGTCTGTTTTTTTCAGTCAAAGTAAACACTGAATTGCATATTTAACACCACGACTCAAGTCTAAACAATAGTAAAACTGAAAATAGATAAAAATTGCGATTGCGCTGCCATCTATCCATAGATAGTGAAAGTAGCTACAGGGATTGAACTTCAGCACCATCTAATTTTCGCGGAGCAAAGTAGTGTATAGGGCTGAGCCCTTGAACGTTGACATTTTTATTTATACGTAGTAAAAACGTTCTAAAGAAAGTATAACTATTGCCCAAATTAAGTATAAACAGAGCGAGAACGTTTTATATTTTTATTACCTGTTTATTAATATTCAATTTTTATTTTCTCCTCTACTTGTAGTAAATTAGAGGAAAAAATCTACCGAAAACTTTGATTGATATCACTTTTCATTGAGTACACGTTTCGAGGAATCGCAAATTAAAAGAAACAGAACTCAGAAACGAAACTTCGGTTAAATTCCAAAATTGATATTAAAGTTCAGCGGCTTTTAATGATGTGACAGGTTGATTTAAAAAAAAAAAACATTTCTGGACTCCAAGCTACCCAGTTGGCTTATGTAACTCAGTTGGTTAGGCGCTGACTTCTGATCTCAAGGTCACGGGCTCAAACCTGGCAGATATCGAGGTTTTTTAAGTATGCTTAATAAGGCCGCGCCGTGGCCGAGTAGTTAGACCACTTGCCTCTCACCTTGACTGCCGGGGTTCGATCCCAAGCGACCGCATGTGAGATTTGTGGTGGACAAAGCGGCGCTGGGGCGGGTTTTCTCCGGGTACTCCAGTTTCTCCCGCCATCGCATTCCACCGGTGCTCCATCATCACTCATGTATCATCAGTGTCACCGCCTGCGGTGCCATAAGTAGTTAAAGAGGGCGTTGAACACTACCAAAAAAAAAAAAATTGTGCTTAAAAGCCACAGCTCCAGGTCAGTAGATTTACTAGCATCTCAAAGAACGTGGCACACTGGCGGCGCTGATATCATCCTGGCAATTGACAGCGTCGTTAACAACACAAATAATAAAAATTCCAAACTACCCTTAAATGAAAATACTGTAGTTTTTTTTAGTTTCCCCAATTTTCTTATTTTTTTGAACCTTTACCTTTAATTTAGAGAATAGCCTATGAGTTTTCTTCATTCGTAAGGCCTTTAGTGTAACGGATAATAAATGTGTGCACGTGAGAGAGAGAGAGAGAGAGAGAGAGAGAGAGAGAGAGAGAGCGAGAGAGAGACCAAATATATCGAACTTTTACACAATTTTTTTTCAAAAATCTTTATTTATATGACGAGTTTTTTATATCTCTTACAGTTTAACAGTTATACAAAAGTCATCTAGACTATTCCTAGAAAATTGAAGATAATATATTTTTAAGAAAAACAAAAGGTTAAGTATATAGAATTTTAACCAAAATCGTAAGCTATTATCGGGAAAATCAAAATTTTCGAAAAGAATTCCATGTAAAGAGTAGTGGGTGGGGGAATTTCCTGAAAATCTTCGTATAGTATCCTTGGAAGATACTGAACCACGTTTGGTATTTAATCGGCATTTCGTTTTTGAGTTATGACACACACACACACACACACACATACACACACACACACACACACACACACACATATATACGGAACTTTTTCTAAAGCTGCTTTTTTTGGATTCAGAGGGCTCTAAAACATGTATTTCTGGTGAAATATCGGTATCGAACTTTTGGGTGGAGTATATGGTATTATGTACATTGTACATACTTGCTAGAGAAAGTAATACACGAAGATTCATAGAAAAATGATATTCTCAAAGGTGATGGCTGCACCTGTTCTGCTGTATGGCAGTGAATTCTTGGTAATGAAGAAAAAATATATGAACCATGTTCAGGCGGCTGAAATGAACTTTTTATAAGCAGCCAAAGGATGCTGGAAGTTGCACAGGATTTCTAATGAAAACATTAGAAAAGATCTGAATATTGTTACAATAACTGATAAAATAGAATAACATAAAAAAGAAATGAACATATGGAACGAATGAAAGAAACAAATTTCAAATTTAGCCTTAGAACACAAACCCAAAGGAATGAGGCACATAGGATAACAAGTTAAACGATGGAACTGAAGGCAGAACAAGTCGATAGACCTATCTATGAAAGGCAGAAGCCTCATGTAGGAAGAGTTTGCTTTATTTCCGTTGTTATATTTTCTCAGCGTGCGGAATCTTATTTTATCGTACACTCGTAATGGTTTCTGCATTATGTAACATAATGTAATTTTTGCGTTCTTCAGTAGGTATGGGACCAAATTAAGAATTTAAAATTACAATTTTAGCTACCATAATTATCTAAATGAGCTACCGAATAGTTTGGCTTCGAGTTTTTACACGTTATTTCTTATAGGCTATAAAATATTTCCGGAACTTGCAAGACTGTCGGGGGAAATTAAGGAAATCAGACATTCCACGTCTTTTCACTTTTTGGGTGAACATTGAGGAATCTTTCATCCGTTATTTGGAATAGTCGTACTTCATAAAATTATAAATTATAAGCGGAAAGAGGAGTAATAACTATAAAACACCGTAAAATTGTAATCGTATAAAGCACGATGGAGATAAATGAAATTATGAATTATTTACTGGAGTTTATAAACCTAATCGTGCAACTTAGCTTATTGTCCACAATGGGACATACAGATTTGTGAAAAACTCCCCCATCTCGACATTCATCTTCTCCTCAGAATAAGGGGAATCCCTGAAAATGCCCTTAATGTCTTAAATGTTTTGCATTAAATATTTTAAGACAGTTTATGTATTGGCATAATTAGGAATCAAAATTAAATTAATCCGAGTCAAATGGCCGCTCTGTGTTTATTTTTGTGCTCTTAAGAGAACGGAGTTAATCCTGCAATAGAACGACCATAACGTAACAATAACGCAAATCTATTACTTTGTAACTTTATAAGAAATGGTCAAGTTTAAATTGTTGTTTTACGGCCTTGTTACAAAATTTTCTGTTAAGTTATGATCGTACACTCTGCCCTCTCTCGCTTTATTTATCATTCGATGGATGATCCAGTACTCTCCACATATTCTCTGGAATGATTATAGGAGACATTACTGGTTGTTAATTACATGCTAGCAGAATATTACAGTATTGATATAATAGTTTATTTACGTAATAAGTGTGTTGTGCTTCAGATTAGACTCGAGTTGTATACCATGGTTTATGTAATGATACACCATAAATGTAATAATTAACTTTCAAATGGACATGCCAGATCCGTAGCAAGGATGCCTAGCCTCATAATTTATAGGGCAATATGTTCACTGTTTACCAACAATATGCAAGGATAAAGTTCAGAATGCTCTAAACTCATTATAATATTTATTTCAACTTCTAGTTTGGAAAAAATTCCATTAAATTTACTTTTATACAGGAAAGAAATAAAGAAAATAAAAGAATATATATATATATTTATATACGAGTATATATATATACTCGTATATAAAAGAATGTTTCGAAACGTCTGGAACCAAAATGTAGGTATATGTTGCTCAGGTACCATGTGATACGAAAATATAGTTTTCAACGCCACGAAAAAAACACCTAAAATCAACATGGATTAGGCTGTTATCAAGGAACAAAGCCGCATGCCGCGTGCCGCAATTAACACAGGTAGCTTGAGAAAATCGGCGTCGCTTGCTTTCTCATTGCATTTGTCAACATCCCTACAGGCTGCACAATGGCTCGCTCACATTAAGCTGTCTGTCTTTCGAAAACCCGTTAAAACATGTACATTTAGTTATCTGTTTATTCTTCCAACGTATTTTATCATAACAGATAAGAAAATTGCTGAAAAAATGAGTTGGGATACATACGGTGCTAATGCTATGCTATACAGGCAAATATATAAGGGACCTTCAAAGTTCCACATTCTTGAATGGATTCCTTTAAAAATTCACTGGGTTTGCTTTGCTATTTAGTTAACATGTAGACAAAATTACATTACTATTCAATAAATATTTATAGACCTATAAATTATTTTATTAAGTTTCTTATATCGCATAATCAAAATGTCCCACGCATCCTATAATTTGTTGAAAAAAGTGGTTGTAATTTTTGCAGTTAGACATTTGAATTAAAAGCAAAAAAAAAAAAGCATAAAATAAATACGATGAATGAATTAAGAAATTGTTTATTGTCTTAAGAAAACGTACTCCTTAAAATTAACCACATTCTCAAAGAAAAATTATTGTTGGTATTAAAATGTATTTTATCTTGCAGAATATTGCTATGGATGCTAAAGTACTTTCTAAGACATTTTAATGCAATTTAAATAAAGGTGTGAAAAAAATTGAATGTGTGAAAATGTATAGTTTTACGAAGAACGCTGTTTCATACAAAATAGTATGCTGGGAAACATGTGCGTTGTATGCCATTTAAGTAGTTGTAGAGTCTGAAGCAGGGAGGGACGTGTAAATATTGACTCTCTATACATGCCCAGAGATTCCAACATGCATTTACTATTATATATACAATATATAAGTATATGTATTCGATTTTTTGACCAATTTTGGTCAAAATTATGTCCCTTAGCGTTAGTGATCTTGAGGATGGAGGCAAAGAACTCATAAAGGCAACAAAGACAAAATCTACTATCAGCATATTATCATAGGATTGTAGATAAAGGTAAACAAAACTAAGTCTCTTTGGCAAGGAGACAAAAAACTTGATTTACTTTTAACTTGAACATTAAATGATACAATTTTTGTATTTTACAGCAAATTCTTATTGATTGCCGTAAAATGTTGAGAGTTTAATATTAGATAAATAGAAAATGATTAGGATAATAGGTACAAGATACTAGCGGTTGGAGCGAAATAGGTATGCTCCACAGTCTACAAGACAGAAATTGTTCGACGCGTAAGTTTTAGAAGGCAACTGTCTTTAGGCTAAAGGCTAGGACAGGTTTGCTGATAACGCACAAGGAGAAACCCGTTTGTTTTCGTGACACGTGCTTGACAAAAAAACATCCTCTGAGGTGTGAGTATAGGGGCATCATAACAGAAAATGCTTTGTGAACTGCCTAAATGATGTAACAGAACACAGAAACACCCGAAAGAATTTCGAAGTTGCTACATTAATTGTAGAACTTGTTCAAGTATCGGCTATAAGCGTGCTATATTCGTTCAGTGTTGTTTCGAAAAACCAGTATATTATAGGTGATGTGGATATTAAGCTTGTAGTTAGTACTATGTTGGCATATTACGACGAGTAACATTTTACATTGACAGCTACACACAACACACACACACACACACACACCACACACACACACACACACCACACACCACACACACACAACACACAACACACACACCACACACACACACCACACACACACAACACACACACAACACACACACGCACCACACACACACACACCACACACACACACACCACACACACAACACACACACACACCACACACACACACACCACACACACAACACACACACACCACACACACACACACAACACACACACACCACACACCACACACCACACACACACACAACACACACACCACACACCACACACACACCACACACACAACACACACACCACACACACACACCACACACACCACACACACCACACACACCACACACACCACACACACACACCACACACCACACACCACACACACACAACACACACACACAACACACACACACCACACACACACACACAACACACACACACCACACTCCACACACACACACAACACACAACACACACACACATACATGTAAATATATTTAATGCATGGTATTTTAATCAAAATCGTTTGAGCCATTTTTTCAGAAAATTAAGAGATTGTAAAAGTGTACGACGTAAAAGGTAGCTTGGATGGGAGAGCTTTTTTACAAATCTGTATGTCACATCTTTGGACATTAAGCGACTTGTGGACGATTAGCTTTGTGAACTTCAGTGAAGAACCCATAATTTTATTTACCTCCAATGCTCTTTATAAGATTACTACTTTACGGTGTTTTATCCTTCCCTTCCCCCCTTATAATTTGTAATTTGATGAAGTACGACTATTCCGAATAACGGAGAAAAATTCCTCGATATTCACGCAAAAACAGTGAAACGTCGTGGAATGACTGATTTCCTTAATTTCCCCCGACAGTCTTCAAGTTCTGGAAATGTTGCACAGCCTATAAGAAAATCACATAAGATTCCGCACGCTGAGAATACATGAATATAACAACGGAAATAAAGCAAACTCTTCTACATGAGGGTTATTAGAAGGCTTTGGCATCCGGAAACTTCATGCGGATACTCATAAAATTAGAGAAAAAGATTATTGAGAGTTTTGAACACCATTTCATTACATACAAACATATTGTATCTGATGAATACAGATAACAAAGTATGATGTGTTCCATTTACATGACTTTCCCCAATTGTTCCGCAAACAAACCTTTTATACAAAAAATTAATACTAATCAAGATCAACATTAGCAGAATGAGTCTTATTACTGGTTTCCTTGTAAGTAAAAGGGAAATAAGGGAATGCACAGACTAAAGGGATAGTCAAGTCCTTTAAAAGCCAGTCGCACGTTAAATTCCATTCTCTTTTCTTGCCACGAGTAAAGAAACGAGAAACGACAAGAAAGATGTCTTCCTGTTCGAGAAAAGTTTAAGTACCTTAAAATTGATACCAATAATCCGGAATATCTCAAAAGCGGTTAACCCTACAAACAAATTGCATATAACATTAATTGTGTGTCTTAATTAAATCTAAATTTTTTGCGTAGTAAGTCTATCTCTTATGGTTGGCCAGTTAATCAAAAATCATCCAGAATGAAGAGGTCTTCGGAGGCTACCCCCAGAAAATTCAAGATATACATTTATTTGTCATAAAATATCCTAAACATAAAGTAATTCAATCAAAGTTGTTAGAACAATTTTTGAGAAAATCGAAATTTTCGAAAAATGTTCTATGTAAAGGGTAGTTGGGGGTGGGAGGATTTTCTTGAAAATCTTCGTGTCGTATGCCTGAGAGATACTCAACTTATATACCAAGTTTGGTGTGTAACCGACCTTTCGTTTTTGAGCTATGCTGACCATACACACACTCACCCACACATACACACGCACACACACATACGGACATGTTTCTAAAAATGCTTTCTTTTTTTGTGAATCAGGGAGTCTCGAAGCAATATTTCCGGTGAAATCTCGGTATCGAATTTTTGGGTGCATTACAATGGGTACCTTCTCTATACATGATGTACATGTTGCGTATAGAGAAAGTAAAAATCTGATGTGCTCCATTCACATGACTTTCTCTACATCTCTGTAACAAATTATTGTTAGTAAGCTTATTCTTCTACTTTATGCTGACCGAGATTAAATTAGCACAAACGGTCTTACTATTTAGTTTAAGTAGAAGGGAAATAGGAAATACAGTAGGCTAAACCGACAGTCAAGTGTTTTAAAATATAGATGCTATGGGATTAAAATTCGTTTCTTTGCGTGACCAAAAGTTCAGTTCCCATATGAGAAAGGTATACGATTTTCAAAACTGAAACTAATAACAAGGAATATCTCAAAAACCGTCAAATTCACGAAAAAAAGTATATCACATGTCTTTTAACGAGCTCTATACTTTTTGTTAAGTAAGTTTTTGTCTGTCTGTTACGGTTTTCCAGTTATGCAAAATTCCGCAAAATTCATCCAGAATAAACATATATTCAGAGGCTATGCTCAGAAAATTCAAGATATAAATTTTATTTCTCTTGAAAATATCTTTAATATACGATATTTTACTCAAGATCGTTAGTCATTTTGAGAAAAAATCAACATTTTCGAGAATTTTTCAATGTAAAAGGGTGGTTGGAGTTTTTGAGTCATCGTGTTCACGGACACACGGACACACACACGAACTTTTTTCTGAAAATACTTCTTTTGGATACAGGAGAACCCAAAACACCTATTTCCGTGAAATCTCGGTATTGAATTTTGGGTGGAATGCAATACCTTCTTGTGCACTGTGCGCATAGTACGTGTAGAGAAAGTAAAAACAGATGTAAATCAGGATCGTTTGTCGATCTGATTACGGAAGTATTAATCATGGCTAAATGTGCATTTCTTGCAATAAAATGTATGTGGCATTTACTACCTTTACTTTCTTTAGCACGTATGCACAAGGTACATATTAGATAAAAATATTGTATTCCATCCAAAAATTCTTTATCGAGATTTCACCGCAAATATATGTCTTAAGACCCTTAAATTCAGAAATCAGTTTTAGAAATACGTCTGTGTGTTTGTGGGCAGCATAGCTCAAAAACGAAAATTCGGTTAAATACCAAACTTGGCATCAGTATCCTCCAATGATGCGACATGAAGATTTTCAAGAAAATCCTTCCCCACTTCAGCTACCCTTTACATGGAACATTTTTCGAACATTTTGACTGCCTCAAAATGGCTAACGATTTTGATTAAAATGCCATAAGTATGTTTAAGATATTTTCATTACAAACAAATGTATATGTTAACCTCTTTATTCTGGATGACTTTTGTATAACTCGTAAACCGTGAGAGATAATAAAAGCTTAGCGCACAAAAAATGTAGGTCTTATTAAAACACACAATTTATTTCATACCTATACATTTTTCCTAAAGAATTTCCAACAATTTTCTTGTTACTGTGGTCAGTTTAAAACTATTTAAAGTTTTCTCAAATGGAAGGGAATCTTTCATTTCATACCTGATAGTTTTTTGTTTTTTTTGTTTTTTTGAAGCTTAATTTTCTTTAACCTGTTTGGTTATATCGGGCGATGAATGAAATTGGTGAAATTATGATCAAATGATCTTGGGGTCCATGGAGCTAAAAGTTACTCGACATTCGTCTTCTCAGGATATAGGAAAAACCCCGAAAAAACTTGTCAGTCATACCTGTTTTGTTTTATTTTTGGGAATGCAAAAGAGAATCGAATTTCAATTGTTTCACAGCGGTGGCTTTTTAAAGATTTGCCTATGGCTTTAGCCTAATATTTACCCTTACTTCCCTTCTACTTAGAAAGAAGAAAGTAATAAGCCCATTTCTGCTAATGTTTATCTCGATTATCATGACCTAGATAAAAGAGTAATCTTTTGTATGGAAAGTTTATTTGTGAAAGAGCTAGAGAAAGTCATGCAAATGGAACACCTCAGAGCAATATTGTCTATTGTTTTTTTCTGACCTCCGTGCTAAGGTTGTTAATGCACTCATTCTGTGGACTATTTCTCCTCAATACGACACAATAACTGTTCCTTGCTTATTACATAACAGAGCAATGGGTTAGCTACGGCAAACATGGAATGCTACACATTAAATGAATTGACGTCACATATATAGAGGTTTGGACAGCACCTAGTTCTGGTCGTGTGGCTCAGAGGTTTGGACGAAAACGATTTCCAAATCAACAGGTTCCTCACAACAGCAAAACTGTCAGAATTCATCGCAGGCTGTGTAAACTGGGTGCAATGCGCAAACGAGCAGAGGCTCAAGAAGGGGTGCTCTGTGCAAAATCCTAAAGCAGGGAAGCAGTGTTGCGGAGTGCAGAAAACAATCCTTCGTCGAATACTCACGCTTTCGCCCACTAGTGATTAATCCCCAGCCTGTGACTGTCCATTGTGTTTTGTATTGGTATTTGAATCAAATGACAGTCCAAACTGTGTATCATTCACAGGAAGTATGCTTCTTAAACGAGGAATATTATTAAACTGTCGAAATCCCCGTGTTTGGGGTTTCGAAAATTCCCTTGCCACGTTATGGTATCACATAAAATGAGATTTGGTGTCAATGAGTGAGCAGGGATTACGAATAACATAGATTTCGCTGCGATTCTGACCTAGTATTACTACAAGAAGTTCTATCTGCTCTGATAGAATTGCACCACTTGCAATTCTGTCATCCTTGATGAAAATGAAGTAGGTACGAGTTCATTTGAAAGCTGCATTCGGTTACCTTGAATATGTTAGGGCTGGCTTCTAATCGATGCGCTTCCCTGAATTGACCCAACTGTATTTCTTTTAGAGACGCATAAAATTTATGGTTTATGAAACTCTTGTTGACTCGACCTTCCAGCACGCACAGTCAACACAGCAGTTGACATCAGAGAGATGTCTACTGGCTTTAAAAGTTGTACCATTTGTTTGAAAGTTAATAGGCATGTTTCAGCACATTTTACAATGATAAGACAGTAAAATAATGGGACCTTGCGCTTGGTGAACAATGAAGCGGGTATTTTTCATTTTCATTATATTTATCTGCTATTATATATTTGAATAAACATAATATACGTAAAATTAATCGTTCTTTACGCAATCCAAGTATTAAAACGGCGTAAGTCGCGCAAAATCCCCCTATTTCTGGTATCACTGCCAGAAAATCAGCAACTTGATTACCATGGCAACCGGACAACAATGACGTCTTTGGAACAAATTGTTCATGACAATTTTCAATTTTTTACTGTTTTTATCTTTGGGCTATTATCCTTAGAGTAACACGCATTCATTCATACTTCCAGATTGTGAGGAAGATAGGGAATAATCTGGGATAGAGAAAAGTTCTTACCGGTAACCGAACTCGGGAGCCCTCACACAGCAGGCATGTGCTCTACCGAGTGAGATACGGAATGAATCTAATAATCAATAGACAAGATTATAATCTTGTGTTTCGCATATATAATTACTTCAGGATCAACCAATTTAAGTTCTCTTGTACTGAAGCAAAGCGCCGGAGTCCTTGAGAATCTCAACATAAATGATTCAAAGGAGATTGTCTGTCTAGTAATCCTAAAGCCTATTGGTCCAATTTAGAAAATTCTGTAAATAAAAAGCCTTATTGTTTCACCTCATCTATCCAGCAGTTAAAGGAACATGTAAGAAGGTTTTTGGTTTTTGGGCTAAGAGGGAATTCAAATGGAGTATAGGATGAATACTTAAATTTCAATATATTTATATATTACATCACAGTTGCTAGACAGCTTCTGTGTCATGCAGTTAAACGCTTCAGCAGGAATCTGGAACCAGAGGCATTACTTTAAAAATACGCGAGCAAGGTGACACAACCTGAGTTGATAGAGAAACTCGGCAATCAGGTAGATGATAACAAGATACAAAGTAAGAGAGGAGGAGGGAGCAGAAACTAAGGTTTCAGAGCCCATATTCTTGGGGCTTTGTCTGTCACGCGAACTTAATAGTGTGCGGTAATTTTAAAACATTGGTTGACAACTATGCAGAGTTTCAGCCAACAGCCTCCTACAGCGCTACTGCAAGGTAAACATAAATAGCGACTCGTTTGGAAAACTGGTCTTGCGAAAAAATCCGCTCATTAATCGATTTCTGTGGGCGAAACATATAACCGCGGCTGTTATTCACCAACAGTTGGTAGAGATTTATGGAGAGACTATAATGCCTCGCCAGCATATCGTAGAATGGTGTCAAAAGTTTGCGATCGATAGAAAAAGCATCACCGACGAGGATATCTCTGGCCAACCCAGCATCGCATCCACAGATTTGAGCACAGCTCTCATGAAGGAGCTGATTCAGGGCAACAGGGGGATCACGTTACGACATATGGCAGTAGAACTGGGAATTTATTTTGGAAGCATATTGCACATTGCTCAAGATATTCTGCAGTACCGGAAAGTTTGTTCCCGACGAGTTCCACAAAATCTGTCCAACCATCACAAGGAGAAGCGCATGGGGACAAGTCTGCAACTTTTGCAGCGATTGTCCACGGAAGGGAACAGTTTCCTTTTCCTCATAGTCATGGGTGACGAAACATGAATCCATCACTATACCTCCAGCAGTAAGCGGTCGCCAATGGAGTGGAAACACCCATTATCTCCAAAGACAAATAAGTTTAAGGTGGCGTCATCTGCTAGAAGATAACCACAGTGTTTTGGGTCAGTAAGAGTGTCATACTCTTGAAGTTTTTGGAAAGAGGTCACACGATGACTGACCGCTACTGCGAGACTATGACACGATTGCACTATGCAATCAGAAGGAAACGGCAGGACTCCTCAACGAGGCTATGACAGGGAAGACATCTTCCTTCTCGCGTGACCAGAAGACCATCGCGCTTTTGAAGCTGTTTCGCTGGGATAACATTCACCACCCTCCTTACAGACCGGACCTTGCTCAAAGTGACTTTCACCTTTTCCCTCATTTGAAGGAACACCTAGGAGGCCGACGATTTGCTTCAGATGAGAAGGCGCAACACTTTATGACAACGCGACTTAACACTCAAGGACGGGATTTCAAGGATATCATGCCACAGAAGCAATACAAATATTACAATGAAGAGTAGTTCTTTTTATTGTCTTCTCAGAAGCTTTCTATTTTGTATCACTTTTTGTCTTTCAAAATAAATGGTGTTGCTAAGGCAAATTGGTGTTACTATCATGTTCTATGATTTGATACACAAGCTTGGAACTAATTCATTTATTAGTTTGGATGTGGCAGACATTTCAGTTAGTTGTTTAACGTGTTTTCGCTGAAGTGGAAAAAGAACAATATTATTCAGTGATACGGATTTTACTTTTGTATGGGAAAACTTATAAGGAGATAAAAATGAAATTGGATGCTGTTTTTGGGTACCTTTCGTCATGTATGACAACAGTTACATAATTTTAAATATGGTCGAACATCCGTTTTTGATTAGAAGCGCCAGGAAACGCCTGGCAGATGTGGTAAACGAGAAAATCTTAGAACCAGTACGCGATATGATTTTTTCTTATGATAGAATCAAAATTCGCAAAATGGGCAGAGGCCATAGGTGTGTTGACGGGAACTGCAATTCATATTTTGCATTATGAGTTGGGGATGGCAAATTTGCTTAAAATAGACAGCAAGCAAACGCGGCTTTCAACTTTGAAACTGCGTTTGGAGCTGTTTAAGTGAAGTCCGAAGGACTTTTTGCGTTGAGTTGACACTGTCCATGAGACCTGCATTCATCATTATACTCAGAAAATAAGCAAATATAAAAAACAATGAGCTCTCGGTGGCTCCCATCGACAGGAAAAGTGATGAGCTTTAGGAATGCCAAGGATGTCATACTCACTGAATTTTTAGAAAAAGGAAAAAGTTTGGCGTGTTCCATTCATATGACTTTGTCTAGCTCTTCCACAAACAAACGTTCCTTACTTTTATCTACGTCATGCTAATCGAGATTAACATTAGCAAAAATAGTCTAATTATTTGGTTCCTTGTAAGTAGAAGGGAAATAACAGAATATACTAGGCTAAAGCGATAGCAAAATATTTTAAAATTTGGTCCTATGTGAAATAATTGCAGTTTGGTTCGCTTTGTATGGCCTGCAATAAAACAACAGAGAT